>CM061533.1:247004824-247388763 GCA_030545055.2 Neoaliturus tenellus | reverse complement strand
AGTCCCTTCGAATTTTAAGAGCTACTTTGCATTCAGTAGCTCTTCGCCGTTCCCACTTTACATTTATGGACTCACGTTCATGTTTGGGGGAAGCTTTTAAAACTGGCATATATGCTGTTATTGATATTTATAACATTTAAAACTCTAAACTTCATTCTTTTTAGCAAGTGAAATTCTCTTAATTTGAATAAAAATATTTCACTACACGGTTAAATATACCGTAAATATACATTCTTGACCTTGGAGGCCAAGAATGTAAGCGTGTCTCGCGGTCCTGTACGCTCTATATCCATCGTTGAGGCAAGTTGGTATTGAGTCTTGAAGAACCCGCGGAGATCCTTGTGCCGGTGTGGCGGTGCTCCATCTTGTTGATAGATGAAGTTGTCCGAGTCAGCAGTTAAGTTGTGGTAATAGCAAGTTTCGTAGCGTTTCTATGTAAGTTCACTGTGTTTTCCTAAAGAAAACTAGGATCCATAACCTTGGTTTGTGAAACTGCACAAAAACCGTTTACGTTAACGTCACGCCCCACAGTTAGCACTCGTAGAAACATCTAGCAGCGCTCATTTAAAACTCTAGACCTCACTTGTTGTCGGTAATGCACTTTCAGTGGCGTAATGCAGTACTATAAATAATATTATAATTTAAACTAGGGTCATTCTTTTTTAATCACCCTGTATTATTGACTTTAATGATAAATGTCTTTAACAAAAGTATTTAATCAATGCAAACAACTTCTAACAAGTGTTTTTAACTTAATAACACTAAGTTGGTCGTGCGGTAAATGTAAAACACTCTGTCATTAGGAGGTAACCTCATTTAATATCATTTTAGAAACTTTTTATTTTTGGACTGTAAGTTTTTGGAGGACCGGACAGAGTACATGTATACACGAGCTGGCCAACAGAACATTCCCAATTTATGTACTGTTTATCATAATGCATCCAGGAACCCTGGCAAATAGTTTAACAATAATGTACCTCGTGTTATCATAATGGATGAAATAATTTTTATTATTAAATAAAAAGAGCCAATTACAGTTATTTTATTTTACTCATGTTTGAGCAAAGCTCAGTGAAGCTAACGCAGCTCCAACGAGAGTTGTTGTTTAACAAGGTTGATTGTGGCCAGTCTACCGTGGCATGTGAGATGAATTTTGAGCCAACTTTCCTTTATCAGCATTGACTTGTAAAAACAAACTATAGAGGTAAAAATGAAAGATTAAGTAACCCCCCCCCCAATTGATATGCTTAATCAATGGCTATTTAATAGTAAATTGATAGGGTTACTCATCGTGGTAAAAAATTATATTTAGGTCTATTATCATAATTCATTTTCAGCTTAAAACAAGACCCGAAGACAGCATTTGAAAATACACCAAAATAGCCTGTTTTAAGAAGAAATATGATGAGTAACGTTAGAACCCATTACAAAAAATACATATTTGAGACAATATTCCGCGTTTATTTATAGCTGGAGCTCCCAGATTAACCCGGGGGGTTTAAACTCAAATCTCACAAAATTCTCTCATCGTTGCAACATGGCTGTTCTCTATGCTGAATAGGCTTCCAAATCCAGATGAATAGTGCAAACTTTAAACATGATAAGTGTAAACTATTTTATATTGAAAACGTCATAGTATAATATGCAACCATGGTTACTTGTTAAACATCATTCTCTATTTAACTTCTATCCAATATGTTTTCAAAAGCTTTTTGTAATATCGATTTAAGATGCCCTTTTTCCTTGTGGAAATATCTTAGCTATTCTTGTAATTGTATTCTTGAAATTGTATGCTTGTATCTTTCAAACAATTTCATACTTCGATACGTACTTTTTTTATTTTAAACAAATAGTTTAAAACTTTTTTACTTTTTTTTAAACTACTTTTCGTTAATCAATAATATTTCTTGCTTTTGAACTATTTTCAGACCTGTAACAACACCTTTATTTTGATTTCATCTTAAAAAATAAATGTTAGCTTATAAATAAAAAATGAGAGACACGATTTGGTTGAAGACTATGATTGACATTTTACATCGCGTGAGATGTTTCCTCATTATGACAGAATCATTTTACCCACCGCCTATCAATACGTCTCCCCGGACCCGCACAGAGGGGAAGGTTTGTGTTGTGATGGGCTCATAACTCACATAACTCGTTGACTTCGTTGTTCACCTGCCATAACTCCGATGTAGCCACTACATCAGCTTTAATCGTCATATGGGACAGCACCTTTGCGTGCTCTAAACAACTAAACAAACTGCAAGGTTAATTAACTTTAAAGATATGTAAATAAGGAAGATATGTAAATGTTGGGCTGCAACTCCGGGGCGATTTTAGTGTGGTCGTTTTCGTCGTGTTTTTGTGTGCTTTTTTGTGTTTTCAACAATTGACGAGTCCCGGAAGGTCATTAAGGTAAGTGAAGCCCAAAAAAGATAATTTAAATTTAATGCAGTGAATCATACAATTACTAATAACGTACCAAAATTTTACAGTTGTATTTTATATAAAAGACAAGTATGTCAATGAGAAAGTCTCATAATATTAATTTTTACTATACTGACCTGCTTTTTCATGTAGTTACTTTTTCATTTTTCTGTTTAAGTATATTGTGAACTAAATTACAAAACATGTGTGTAAAACATAAATGAGAAAGCGCAAGGTAGACTTAATTACTGCATTGATAAAATTTATGATATTATTAAATTTAATGAAACTTTCAATCAATATAATGTTGAAGACAACATATCCTGAACATAACCCTCCCCCGCTCCCCCCACCTTACAGCACATCACCCCCCCCCCCCCCCCCCAACACCTGGAGACTACACACCCCGCCACATGCAGGGTCTGGTCCAATATTAGTCCCCAGCGTCTGTTTGACGCTGTTGTCTGCTCATTAGCTCTTGTCCATACTTGCCAACATTTGCTCGACACCTCCTAGTTAAGTAGCTTAAGAAAATAATAGACTTAGTTTTAAATACTGTAAATACTATGAGGGGAATATAACCATTTCATTTGGATTTTTTTTTTATGAATTCTCTGGTCAAAAAAGATTTTAATATGATTCATAGTCTTTTACTGCCCTAATATCACGGTAAAAATGTCGATTTACACACAAAGATGCACTTCAAAGCGCTCTTAACATCAATTTTTTTAGATTAAATTGCAAACGATAAGCGAACGAAATATAGAAATTATTTATAATATGGGAAATATACAGAAAAACATTAAACACTATAATGTAAAATATTAAATTCATTAATTATCCATATCTATGAAAGTCTACGTTAAAAATTTAATTGATGTATTATAAATTTACAAATACCTGCAATATCCAAGATCCTCTTTTCTGCATTCCTATGACTATTTTATAATATTATACATTTTATTGCTTATATACAGGGTGTCCCGGAACTCTCTGGAACGCTTTTGTACATTTGTTCCTTGCATCGAGACAAGAAAAAAACATCATACAAATAGGGGTCTAAAATCCATCGTTAAGCCGCTAGCCGCCATTTTGTTTTTTTCACATAATAATTTTTATTTCCGTAACGGATGGTTGTATTCAGTTCATATTTGGTATGAATCTTTATCATACCAAGGTACATTTTCAGGAAAAAACTTATTTTTTCCACTGCATATTTTCAAAATGGCGGCCATTTTAAATTTTCAAACTCAAATATCTCAAAATCGGTCAATTTAATAAAAAATGTACTTGTTACAAAAAAGTTGCCAAATTAAATTATCTAACCAACGGTACCAAATTTAGAGGGATCTGATAACAAGTAACGGAGTTATGGCAATTTTTATATCAAAATGGCCTTAATTTGCATTGATTATAACGCAAAATCAAGGTTTTTTTTAAAGAAAAATCACAATAAATCTTTTATTTGTTGTCAGATCCTTACAAATTTGGTACCGTTGATTAGATAATTTAATTTGTCAACTTTTTTGCATTTTGTAAAATTTTTATGAAATTTACCGATTTTGAGATATTTGAGTTTGAAAATTTAAAATGGCAGCCATTTTGAAAATATACAGTGGAAAAAAATAAATTTTTTCCTAAAAATGTACGTTGGTATGATAAAGATTCATACCAAATATGAACTGAATACAACAATCCATTATGGAAATAAAAATTATTATGTGAAAAAAACAAAATGGCGGCTAGCGGCTTAACGATGGATTTTAGACCCCTATTTGTATGATGTTTTTTTCTTGTCTCGATGCAAGGAACAAATGTACAAAAGCGTTCCAGAGAGTTCCGGGACACCCTGTATATTGCTTATAATATTACATAATTAAGATTTTTCATATTTTAAATTCAATTTCTAAAAACTTTTTTTTATTAGCATGATACGTGTTGTTTGTAATCAGAAATGAAAAACAAACCGCCAATGCCTAGTCATCCTGTAGCATATTTGAGTTTTTTCAATATCTTCAATAAGAGTCCCAAGTTTATAATTTTGAAATATTTGAGTGCTTGTCTACTTTAAACGATTATTACCTTTCCCGTTGAAAGTAGGTTAACAAGTTCTCTCCAACAACTCTTTGATGATAATTTTCCTTCTTAAATGCTATTTGTTTCACGAAGTGTATGAGGAGGATAAAATAACAAAAGCATTGAATGTTGCTTTAGTAAAGCAGCGTTGTATTCACCCTGCATTGATTGAACTTTGGAAATCACGTAGCAATCATGACTTGGAGTTAAAATAGGTGATATGAATTCAAATATTTACGTTTATTTAGTTACATAAATAAAAAATACAAATTAAGCTTTGCAAAATTATATTTATTGACTTAGATAATGTCTTAAGATCCGCCTCAGATATAAATTTTGAATTATTAAATTGTATAAATCAATCAAATTTAAAAATGGCCTCACAATTAAAGCTCACTCTTAATTAAGTATTTTCCTATTTAAAACTATCTTATCAGATAAAAACTATTTTTTTTTTCATTCTAATTGTATATTTATTTGTGAAAAATAGTACCCATAGAAACGTAAATACTCTTTTTCAAATCAATTAATATTAGGATTGGAATTTAAAATATGTTTTGTCGTCAAAAGTGCTGGTTATAAATAATTGCATGACCATGGTAGTAGTCATTAAAATTTATTGTATTTCTGCCACACGTAAGTATATCAATGACTTATTTGGAATATATATAACTGAATACCACAAAAAACTAACAGATCGTGAAATAATTTAATCATTGAATATTTATTATCGTCACTGTAGTCAATTATATATAATGAAAGTTAATTAAATTTCGATTGTTTTAGATAAATAACTAACACTATCAATAAAATGCCACATTTTGAAGATATTTACTATAAGAAAGATAAACAATGTGTTTTATGACGAACCATAGAAAAACTAACTGAATTGATCAAAGCTACTTTTGCTTTTTGATTTACTAAGGAATCTTTCAAGGAAAGAACTTTCACCGCTGCTTTCCTCAAATGGGTTTTCATAACATCATCAGTTTTCACCGACATAATCACATATTAAAGACATTAATGTCTAATTGAATCACCATTGTTAAGATTTTGTTGAAGTTCGTCATTTTCCTTTATATACCATTAAAATAAATTTGGTTTTAAATATAATTTCAATTATTAGTATAATTAGGTGTATAACATCCAGTATCCTAACCCCCACTCTAGCCATGAGACCTGAACAGGTGCACCATTAGTTGTTATGAACAGCACATTATAACATAGGTGTGACACTCCAAATCCCCGGTGTCCAAACGCTGCTGTATTTTCTCTTTTATGCGACTTTTGAAATACCACCAACCTTCTCTTTGCAGCGGTGTATTTGTATAAAATGTGATAATAAATGACATGTATGGATTCGCAAACAATCAAAATATCTTTCTAACAAAGGGGTTATTATCTTTTGTATTAGGCTAACGGTTTTTAATCAGTAAAAACTAAATAAGCAAACCGTACACCCTATTTAAATAGAATAATATAATACTTCTTTTTTATTTAACTTTTATAAAACATAAATATTATTGTAATGACAAATACAAACTACAAAAATCTATACAATTCATAAAAAATTTTGTGAGAGTATTTTTACCAGTTAAGATGTAACAGATGCATGTACATGATAATACAGAAATGGCCCAATATGATAAAAATTATAATACAAAATAAACCTATTTTTTATTTGCAAATGTAATTATTGACATACATTTTATATAAGTGATTATATTTTTGCTAAATAAATTTGTACTTATTTTTAAACCTATATGGGCATATATGTATATGTATATACACTTTTGGTATTGTATAACATGTAGACTAACCTTATAATTTATTTGAGATACTTCAAAAGAAATACAATATCACAATAAACTTTACATAAAACTGTCCTGTAACGGCATATTTCCAAATCCAGTTGAAAATGCTGAAAGTGAAGAGTGATCGAAAGTTGTGAAGACATAGCATGAAAATATTAATATATATATATATATATATATATATATATATATATATATATATATAGTCTTTGACGTGTATGAATATCACTGTTTTCCGTCACTATAAATTATATACTAACTTGCCACCGTATATTTTAAATTAAAAACACTATCCATTCGTCAAATTTATATTTTAATTTTAACGTCCCCAATAACCATATTTTAAAAATTTGCCGTGTTTTTGGTTTAACCTTAGGCCTAATATGTATGCCTGCAATAATTTACATTTACTATACATAGAAAACTGTTACAAGCTAATAGTGATCAGTTTTGAGATTAGTTAATTTTAGAAGTTTAATAAATTAACTCCTAACCGTTGATACCTTGATGTCACACATGCTAAACTGCAGAACTCAGGTGAACACTTAAAGACAGTTTACCATTACTCAAACTATCACTCTGTGTTCAGAGGGTTGTAACTTGTCTCTCCCTTATCTTATCTTAGTTCAGTTTTACGAACCTCCTTATGTGTAAGTTATTTTAAGAAAAAGTTTTAAAGTCAACCGCTTAACATTTTAAACGTAGTCTATGAGTTATTAAATTATTAAACTCGTAAATTACCTTGACATTAATTTGGCATTTTTTTATTTCACTATGATGTTCAAAATACAACACATTTTGCTCAATTATAAAAAAGTAATCTGTTTCAAATCTGTAGACAGTTTATAAATTATTTCTCTTATCTATGGTACATCTATTTGAACAATACAATTTGATGTAAAATACAAATATAAACGGACAAAAAATCAAATATTTATGGATGTGCTTAGGATGATTTGGGCAAAGGTATAAAATGTTCTTGGAATGTCCTTGGATACGTATTGTTTTCTATTTATGAGTCTCTTTAATGACAGCAGTGGGTATGTCTATCATCTGCAGTATACGGTCCGATGTAAACGTCTTGTCATTTTCTGTTGCAGTGATGTAATTAATGCCGCTCCATTAGCCATAATTAACCAGTGTAATTAGAAACACATTACTGAGATTGCGAATACACATTGAAAGTGAAGACTTAACACCATCATGATTGATGACGAATATTATATGGGCGATTCCGATTAAGATATACTTACCGACAGGGGCGAACCCAGGATTCAATTTCGGGGGTGATATTTTTTGCGGAGAATAACACCGGGGGGTTTGGGGGTATGGAATGGCTCCCAAGAACACGGCGGGTCCGGGTGCCCTCCCCCGAAAAATTTGGGCATTTTTAAACCCAAAAGGTTAGTTTTAGTGACTTTCGGAATTTAAAATTTAACTTTATGCAGACCTCTACCCCGTCAGAACTTGGAGTGAAACTAATGGGTTTCGAATATTAAATAAAGGGATCAAACTATAACTTAAACTCTGCAAAATGTATTGAGTTTATATTAAAATGGGATATAAATAACATTGAGGCGATGTACAGTAAAATGTTATAGTCTAAACTTTATTAAAACACCAAAATACATGACTCATCAAGAGGTAAATACAAGAATTTCTAAGACACAGAATACCTTCAGTATCAGAGTTATTTATAATAAAGATAATATATAATTAATACGCGCAACAAGTAATGTATTTCATTTCCAAAACTAAAATGACCTGTTTTGGATGCAATATTACTGTTTTATCTTTTTGCATAGTGAAATTAAACCCTTATTATTATTTATGTAAGTTGGCGTTTATATCTCTGTTAATAAAAGTCTGGTGTATAAAAATAATATTTTAATCTATTTTTTAGCATACTTTTTATCCTCCAACATTTTGGGGAAGGATATATCCCCTTTATCCCCCCCCCTAGGTTCGCCCCTGCTTACCGAACAAATTTATAACTAAATAAAATCTTCTTTTTTATTTCTAAAACGTATTGCCTTGATTGATTTCTGAGGTTTGTGTTCAATTTATAAAAGTCCATATTAGAATGGTAATAAACTCATTATGTAATAAATTATTATTGCGATTGTTAATTATTCAACATTTACATTAATATTAGTATTGTATCATTTTCACTTTCTTCGTACCCCGACATCGGCTCATGTCATTACGACCGTTGCGCAGGACTAAAGTAGTTCTCTTTACTCTAGAGAGAAAAAAAAAAAACATCAGCTGGTGTTGAGGTGCTTAGTTTTTGTTTTGTGTCTATCTACCCTTTTTCATTTTTTTACGTTTTGACGGGAAACGGTCCAAACCCCATTCTTGCTACAATTTAACATCGAAGAGTTGTTAGGAAGCATCATTAATTAATAGCCCAATAGTAGGGGAAAAATAGACTTTGACCTCGGACAAATTGTACTCCCAAATTTTAATGTTTTATTGTGATAGTTGGTGTAAAATCAATAACATATCAAAAGTTTACCGAAATTCCTCCATGGGAAGTTCGCCATTTTGACGAATTTTCAAAATGGCGGACAATACCCATTTTTATCAAGTTATTACCACTTTACTTCAATAAAACCCCACTGTAAATCAAGTTTTTTGATTCATTTGAGTACATAAAGATGAGTAGTAACTGTATGAAGCAAAAAAAGCACCCTTGTAGCAGCAGACCTGCGTAATCAGTAAAATACAAAAACAATAATTAAAGTAGTTTTTAATTTTCAAGAAACCACAAGTGCAGGTGTGTGTAGTAGGTTTGCTGAGCTTTGAAAGTTTTATACAATCACAATTAAATAATAACCAGTAAAATACCACTCATATTTTATAAAAATAATTCATTAATAAGAGAGATGTAGCATTTTATTTATATCTCATAGAAATAACACAGGGATCTTCATATTCTGTTTTTAAGCTAGGTTACTTCCTTGTTTTTAAACCTAATAAAAAATTTTATACAGCAAAATGTTCATTTTTTTACAGATTTCAGAGTATAATAAAATAATAATCCTAATACATGTACTCCCGTCGCAGCCGACCTGCGTACTCAGCGAATTTTCAACGGAAATCAGTATTCTTTTTTTAATTTTCTCCATAAACACTAAGGGAAAAAGTATGTAGGCTTGCTGCCATGGAGGTGTAGCCAAACATAACTCAAATCCTTTCTAGTGAATAGACATATACCTATAAAATTGAATTCAGTTATAATAATAAATAAACGAGATACAGGGTTGTGTTTATTTCAAATTACAATAACATAGGAAACATATTATTGTACTTTCTCCGTAATCAGTTAAGCTGAGTTGCAAGTTAAAATTTTAAATTCTTCGTTTTTCAATCCCTTTTAAATGGTGCCAGTTTAAATAGTTATTATATTTTTTTTATTGGGGTAAGAATATGCTAACAAATCTTTTTGACCCTTTTGAAAAATCATAACCCCGTTCGAATAATACAATTATACTGGTTTATAGATGGTCATAAAAATAGATTTGGTCTTATATCTTATTAGAGTATTTAATTAAAACCAGAAGTACCTTTCAAAAGTTATTATTATCATCCGTACATATATATGTTGCATACAATTTGTTATTACATTTTAATATTTTTGTTAAGTATATGATTTAACTGCAAATTTGATCGCCTGCTATTTCGGGCTCGGTTGTCCTTTTTAGGTCGGGTTTGCGGCATTGTATTCTACTAAACAAGACCTTTAATTTGATGTACATATCAACCTATGCTTACATTGAAGATTTTCTTCTGACTCCTGGTGGGCCATCCCCCATTAGGACTAAAATGTTTCGAAGTGTCTCAAAATTAGGCATTGGCGACCCAAATAAGATATTTAAAGTTTTATTTCTCTAACTAATTTCACACAAAACCTAAGAAGAGTGATGTGCTTCATAAGCCACCTAACCCATTAACATGGTAGGTATATAAGATTTAAAAAATGGTGGTTTTTTACCAATTTCCCATGGTCCGATTTTGGTAAACTTTTTTTTCCACGTTTACTACTTGTCACTTGACCCATTAACGACAAAATTTTTGGGAGTACAATTTGTCCGAGGTTCGGCCCTATTTTCCCGTATATTTCCCTGACTACAATGACAAATTGTAACTGGGTTCAGAATCCATCCTTAAAAAAGCTACAGACTTTCCTCAGGATCGAACCGGCAACCTTTGGATTTAAAGACGAGCACTATAATCACTCAGCTACACAGTCAGTTAATGTTAACATTTATTTGTATTAACAATATAGTAAAACAACAGTAGTAGAAGACGGTCAGATGATTGTTTGAAATAGAACAACAAGATAGATTAACTATGTGTAAGCAAGATAAACTAGTTAAAATTATTTTGTTTAGTTCGTCAAATCAGTCGAGTATTGCGATGAAAAATATAGCTCAACACGAGACTTAAAGATTCTTTAAAAACGTTTTTAAGTTAAAACTTGACCTAGTACGTAATAGTCACCTTTACACTAGTGATGAAATAAACTAATTCTTATTAGTTGCATGCTTTCATTGGGCTTCAGTTTCACAGTAATTAGATATACTTAGAGTACTTAGACTTAAAGTATAGTCCTCCCATCAGACTCCTTATCCCAATTATATTTTATTGTATGAAGAAAATTGTTTATCTTTTCAACTAAGATATTGAAAAATTCTGCTTCAACATAATCAGTAAGACAGCCAAAGTAATATAGTTAGAGTGTTTACTGGTAAGGTAATTTCCTGCACGTTCAATTAAACGTAAAGACACTTTAGATTTTTAGGGTATTTTAACAAACTCAAACTGGGATCTTTAATTTATTTTAAGGATTGAATGAGTGGCTGAAAATATTAAAACTGCTTATACCTACTTTATTTCAACATACAAATTCGTTATACATTTATAAAAAAAAATGTAACTACGATTATTTTTTATTTAAAGCATTAATTCAACTACACAAATATTTTTGAAATAATTCCACTTGGTTTTTATTTTTAGGATTAGGCTATACATTTAAACGATGGAACAAGATTTTTATATTTTCTTCAGGTGAAAATATTTGTATACCATTGTATCCTAGAGTAGTATACAAATGCTTAATGCTTTTTTCCATTAGACCATCCTATATCTTATACATACAATCTATATCCACTTATTTATGTCGTTTAATCGGCTTCTTTTTCTCACTGAAATAAACAATGTAGTACAAAAATGTGAAAATGTACAACAATGTAGTGTTTTAGTGACCGTAAAAAAACCTACAAAACGATCGACAACGGACAATGCACGTACAGTAGCACTTAGTCCACCCAGGAATGTACTTCTTTCTAACTTTGCGTGATAAAGTCAAGTCAAAACTTGAAAGCATGGTTAAATTAAATGTCATAAGTCCTGTGGGAGATCTCACGTACCGGTGCTCAGCGTTGGTGGTTATAAAAAAACTAATGGGACGTTAGACTCTGCTTGGATCTAACAAATTTCGCACTGAGGCCAAAATTTGTATTGCTAGAGGTTAAAGAAACACTTGGTCACAATGGCAATCCTCGAGTGTCGAACAAAATCATACAGAAATTCCAAATTGCTCAAAATAAAACAGGATTCTGAGTCAGCAAAATTATACCAATAATGGGCAATATAATTTGAATGAAATAAATGGAAATAAGTTTAAAAATCATTTGTTTAACTTTGATTTTTTGTTAATTTCCCTTATGCCTACCATAATGTAAAACCTTATGATAGTAGGGTAGTCTATTATAAACTATTCATAAATCTATAAAATAATATTTTTATAACTTTTTCCACATCGCTAAATAAATAGAAGATTTAAGTTGTAATATTATGTCTCACAGTTTTCAAGAAATGTTTTACCAATTAATCTAAAAAAAACATGACATTCTTGAATAATTATCATAATATACCCGTTATTTTTGACGGGCTGTTAGCAACTTTTATACTGTATATTTGTGAACTATTGTGTAGAAAAATGGTAATTTGCTATATAACCATAATTGAGTTTTATCACTTTAACTGAATTAATTTGTGAGTCACTATTCCAATTAAGGAGAATTATGTCATTGAAGCGGTAGAATATAATTAGAACACTGCTTCTCTGCTGAATTTATTATTTTAATTTAGCTTAAGATAAACCTATCTATAGTAATATTTAGTCACATGCATTCTACTATGAACAGGGTCATATTCATAACGTTTTAAGACAAGATCGAAAATTAAAATTACACGTTATCTCTCGAAAAAAAGAGTGCACGAGAACTAAATAATTGACATGAGCATAAAATAATGCTATGGATTTCTTTACTGACGGACGATAAGGACGATGTGGTATAGTTTGAGGTGGAATGTGACACAGGTTTAAAATTCAAAACATAAAATAGATGTATCAATAATGATGAGTCGATTACAAGCTTTGGTAGGAAATTATATTTAAATATTTAAATATTAATAGCCAGAAAATAGTTAACCAAATTTACTGGGATCTACATTTTACTACCTGTTATATATTTTACATAATATAGCATTATACACAGAGTGTCCCATACGTAAGTTGACAAACTTCAGGAAATTATTTTATGATCTATAATTTAAAAAATCAAGAATGTGAACGTTTAGGTAAAAGAAACATATTTTGTATTTTGTGTCTATCTACGCCAGTGGCATTTTTTAAAGTTTTAACGGGGAACGGTCCAAACCCCAGTCTTGTTACTATCTAACATCTATATCTATATAGTTACTATATAACTATTCTATATAGTGAAATTCCAACTAGGTTCAATTAAAAATCTCAAACGAACACCATAATATTATTTTTGTTTTCCCGCCGTTTCTCCTTAACAATTAAAATGGACGACATTTTAAATTGTTATGTCTCTTTTGTTTTAACATACATATCAAGACATAGTTTGATATGTACATAGTTTCATTATGACTCATGAAGGTTTGAAAAATAGAGAGTTTTTTTTTAATACATGACGGATATTTGGTTAACGAAGCATTTTGAAAAACCCGTAAATTTTTACCTATAAATCCATTTCCGGTGTTTTAATCTTTAACACATGGGACACCATGATTGTATCATAAAACAAATATTGTATTGGGTGGGAAGTCAATATGATGTGTTACTTGCATGTGAAAATAATTTATAATTCTGGACTGATTTTCAGATTAGGACACCGATGTTATTCAAATAATTATTTTTTGTTTAACATTTTCAATAAGCAGGCAAACCAAGTGTTCAATAGAACACATAACTAGGCTGACACAGGTAATTTCAGTGCAATGACTACCTGTTCTGCATATAAAGTATCACTTAAACACAGAGAATCTCTGCAGCAGAACCGAGTGAAATGTACCTAAACGTGTGCACTGCACTGTTATGGCTGTTTTATTTCATCCCCTGCAATAACTGTCTTCTTCTCTCATTCACCGTCAAATTATCAATAATATCTCAAATACAACATCTTCCTTATTTATCACTTAATTTGTTTAGGTGTCTAAGATAGCCCCAAAGCTTAGCTATACTTTCAAGGGTTTAGAAGATACGTATTCTCTAATAATAATGATATATCATCAATGTATATAATGAAGGTATGAAAATAAATATTTTCAATAAGAAAATAAGAATTAATATCTTATGGAAAAGCAAAATATATATTATTTAAGCGGTATTTTTTTACATTAATAGTTAACGAGTTTCTTTATATGATTATACAATGTGAATATGTGTTCTTGTAAAGGAAAAATCATATATATATATATTATTTTGTCCATTATGTAATAACTTCGAAACTATCACCACATTATACTTAGGATTTATTATTATTGATGAGTTAAAAATTGTGTTACTTTAAAAACACAGTTTCTAATTTACATGGTTTACAATTAAAAAAAAAAAAAAAAAAAAAAAAAAAAAAAAACTAAATGCATCTACTTGAATGAAGGAATTTAATAATTCACAAAATATTAAAGATATTCGATACTTAAAACCAGTTGAGTTCGATTTTGGTCATATTGTATTGTTATTAAAATATGTATAAACTGTGCTATTTATTGTGTTTACGTTGCAGTTATTATGTACAAGCTGTTAAGTAAATTATTTTGACATTTTCCATCACTGATTGGTAAAAACAAATTCACGACGCTTCGGGATCTGGAATCTGATCCCGTCTGCAGGTGGAAGAAATACCTAGAACATACAAGTATGTACAAGGACTATAATTTACTAAAATCCTGCCAGAACCAATGATTAATTTAATAGTCATAAGTAGACATTATTTATTGATATATAACACTTAAAAATGTTAGTAGTTCATTTATGAGTGAGTGAATATGCGTAACAGGCAAAGAAAGTAACCAACTTTATCACACAAATTAATGAACGACAATTTTTATGATGTGCTGAAAAAGGACTCAGTGGCTCGTTAATGTGAGTGAACGGTCCTTATAAACCAATAGCTCGGCATACCTTCATCAATGTTTACGAAATTGTGTGACGTATAAAAAATATGTAAGTGTAAATGTTCTAAGGCCACTGTATTACAATAATAAATTACGTTAGAAACTATTGCGTTTTAAATAAGTGATATAAAAACAAAATTGAAATTTATTATTTGACAAGTATATTTGTAATAGTTCACTCAAAGTATAATGACTCTGTAGAGCAATGGACTTTATACTAATAAGTTTAATGATGATAAATTAACATAAACTTATTCATGCACCAGAGGCGGCCGGTGGTTAAAGACGCTGGGGGGGCTCTTATTTATATTTATTTATATTTACGCCAGTGAAGATAAGTAATGTTTGCTTCAGGAAAAACGGTTAATTCTTATGTCAATAAATAATAGTTACTCCATCAAACAGGTATAATTCACAAAGTTGAATAAAATCTCAATATAGCCTAAAAATCTTAATCACAATTGCTGACAAAAAGTCATCTCTGTTGTACATAACTGATTACCTGTTGTACTAACATGCACTAGCTTTTTCCCGCGGCTTCGCTTGCGTTACTTACCGTCAGGTTTACCTCGGTCACTGCGCTCACTCGCCATCACGCTCGTCCGCTGTCAGGTTTAACTCGTTCACCACGCTCACTCGCCATCCACTTACCCGCCTTCAGGTGTAGCTCGTTCGCTACGCTCACTTGCTGTCACACTCACCCTATATATACATATAAGACATCATTGAAATAACTAAAATTGCAATTTTTCGTTGAATTTGTTTCTTAGCAACAAACATATAAACAAATAAATAATGAAATAGATTTGATATTTTTTGACGAACAACTTTTTTATAATTCGTAAGACGTTCGCTACGCTCACTTCCTAACACGCTCACCCGCCGCCAGGTTTAGCTCGTTTGCCACGTTCACTTGCCGTAACGCTCACCCTATAACTTATATAAGAAATCGTTGGAATACCTTAAGTTGTAATTTTTCATTGAACTTGTTTCTTAGTACGTAACAATAAATAAATAATAAAATAGTATTTGTAATTTTTTACAAACAATTTTATCACTCGTAAAAATGATTGTTTTTTTAATAAAAAGTTTTCTAAAATACTTTTGATACCTCTAAGAGTATGTGTACACAGTTTCATGATGATCGGTTGAGTATGTTTTCGTATGAAAGCGTATAACAAATAAAAAATAGACATTCGCATTTATACTATTAGTAGCTATTAATTAATTAGTTTAAATTCCTATAATTTAATCATATACAACTCATATCATATCATTAATCATATACAACTGTGATATTTGACAGTCTATCATACAATGCTTAAGTTTGATTTCATCACAATCGGCCGATTCCCCTCACACCCGGTATTCCCGGCACGATGAGGTGGCAAGTTTCCCGCCAACACCTGCGAGCATTAATCTTCTCTCTTATCAGCAAATTGTTTTCTTACACCGTTAAGTTGCTTGTTTCATAGAAACTGCCCGCCTTGATAAACTGTGATGCGATAAGTAAAACAAACGCTGTTGTTATTTAATTTGATCTAATCAAATGAAACAAAGACTAATCTGAGTAAATTTTATACTTATTTAAATATTTTCCCATCGTATATTGTCTTTTACAGTAGGGTAAATGGCGTCATAGAGAATGGCTAATAGCTACTAACGAAACCATGTAGTTTGCTATGAGAACATTAATAGAAAGTACCAGGGGGACCGAGCTTAAGCTCGGTAAAATTATTACTTTCGTTTCTCACACAAAGCTCGTTCGCTCCGCTCACTCGCCAGGCGGAAGGTTTGCTGCACATTGGTATGATTTTCCTAAAACCACAGGTTAAAGATGTAACACATTGGTTTATTTTATCTACAGTTATCAGCTGATTTTTGTTCAGTTAAAAAATTTCCATAAGGATAACATGGGATCTTTGAAGGGCTCTAGCGCGAAAACCGGATTTTTCCCAGCTATGTTACCAGCTCCAATCGATTTCTGGTGGCCAAAACCCCCATATTCCAAAATTTGAAGGAAATCGTCGGAGCCGTTTTTGAGATAATTGTGCAAGCAAGCAAGCAAGCAAACAAGCAAACATTGCTCGTATAAGAGTATAGGATTTATAACTTCCCAAAAATCTGGCAGATCGATATGATAATCTCTTATGTATTACCGGTCTTTGTGAGTACTGTTGGCTACCACTTAAAAGTTTGCTTAGTCTTTTGGTATCCAAGCCGCAATCTTGCTGAGGGCAAATGTTTTTAACCACCTGGATAACATTAATTTTAATTTTCTCTCCTTTTTAGTGAGTGTAATTAATTGTAATGTTTTATGTGACTCTTCATCAAAGATTTTATGATTACTTCAAAAATTAAGTAACTAACATTAAAACTTAGTCGTATTAGAGAAAAAATATATAAAATTTCTAATCACGATTAAAAAAAATTGCTCCTGATAAGGGAGAGGAGCTAAAAAACAGATAATTTCCGATTTTCAAGACAAAATTGTCCAACGGGATTTGTTTTTAGTGCCAAGTGCATTGAACAAATTTTAATATAATATAATGACATTTAATACACTCTGAGTAGGCTACAAGCCTTATCGTTAATATGGTACTCTAACTTAATTTAAAGTGAGGAACAGGTCTTACCAGATCATGGGTTTCAAGTTACATTTATACGAAAATAGTGATAGCATTTATATTTTACTAGAAAATTTGATAATTACCATTAAAAATTAAATGCTTTTTAAGGTGTATATTTTATAGAGTTATTTGACATGAAAGTAATTATAACCCATATTTGTTTTTCGTTGTGCATGTTGTATCCATATATTAATAATGTTTCTTTTCCTCCGTTTTCTCAGCTTGTGTGAATCGTAGGAAAAATCTGTGTATACGGTTAAAAAGGTATTGTCCTGTTCAATATCAATCTTATGAAAAAAAGGATAATTGATTGAATAATTATATTTTGAAAGCTGATATAACAAATGCCATAGCAATTCATGAAGATCAGCTGTTTCAGTTTTTTAGATTTTTTGCCGAATTTCGACCAATGATTTATGGTTTGTTTACATATTCTTTAACAGTTCATTGATTTATTCTTGTTCTTTTTCATTTTTACTAAAAATGAAATGGGGATTCACGTATAAAACAATTAAATTACATCTCTGACTAAATATTTTTATGGAAAATAAAATATTATGTAGTAAACTAAAAGTTTCAACCATTCCGCTAACAAAATACCATATACATGCAAAGTGATGACTCCTTCTATTGTTCTCGCGTGAAAACTTAACAAATTTACAAGCTCAAGCAACACTTTGCAGATAACAAGAAGATAAATGTTACCAGGTGTTTTAGTGAAATGCGCTTGCTTATACTTCTATCTTACGAATCGTGATATTTTTATTCCCTAATATCAGAATTATTTAACACACCCATATTTTACCCCGTTTCCTTAGTTTTGATAGTTACGAACATATAACCAGGTTTTTAAATTCAATAGTTATAAATGTAAATAAAACTTAATCCTATTGTAATTTATTTTCTCATCATTGTTAGGTTTCCTTATAAGGGAATAGTATATTTCACCACTAGTCCGGAAAGTGACCCATTTCTGAGCCTGGGAATGGGCTTTCTGGACGAGTTGTGAACGATACTTTTCATCACGACGCAATTATTAATAAATGTGGAAGTTTTAAAGGAGGATTATTTTTGTAAATTCTTCGCCATTGGACAAAGTAAACAAAGCTGGAATTCAAAATTTAATTTGTTTTAAACCCAGCTGATTGTTGCTGTACGGAAAAGTTTGTTTACCTTGGACGGAAAGTAATGTTTACAAACATTACTTTCCGTACAGGTCAGTAAAATCAGCTGACGGTGAAAGTTTGGGAAATGACTACTTTCCAAGGTCTCAGCTGTACGGCAAGTTGTCACTTTCGTATACGGAGTGATGAAAACACTTTATGGACACACGACTATTAGTTCGCGGCACTTAGACCACTGGAATTACTCCCAGATTGTTTTAAACGAAACTTTTGCCTGGATTGCTTTTTATATGCACTATGTTGTATAATTTTATAATATTTCATTTTTTTAAAAATCTGAGTATTTTTTAAACTAATAAATAAGAGAGCTATAAACTGAAGTTATCCGAAGAGGTTATGTTAACAAGGAAATGTAATGTAGTTAAAGCGTTGCTTCTAAACTTACAGTGGTATAGAGTTTTTCTCTTACAATATCGTAAAGCCTTAGCCACTTTTATGGTATTGAATTTTAATTCTGTTTCAACCACAATGCCTACTTCCTATTCCTACTTTCACCTATACTCATACTTTCAGAATAAAAGATTAAGATTCACTATCTGTGTATTTTGTTAATAAAATGCACGTGCGAGAGAATCATAATCATAAGTTCATCAAATGTGTTTTACAAAAAGTGAAGATTTAAAGTTACGGCTCAGACCGAGGTTTTGGTCTATAGTGACTTTAACACAACTGATACTCCCAATCGTCGTTGTAAATACTATCTTGCATATCTTCAACAGAAGGTAGATAAGGTTTTCTTTAATTTTTATTGTCCTTTTGAATATTCAATAAACTAATTCCACAATACAAAGAACAAATACATAGACTTCATTATTCAGATCAGCTTTGCAGTCAGACATTGTTTTTATTGCAATTAAGTTGGCTTATATTTGGGGAAAGCTTCGGTGAATATTCTTTACTTGTATCTTACATTAAGACTAATACCCTAATATTAAAGGTCTGGATTTGCTTATATTCTATTTAGATTGTTTAGGTAATATGTAAGTACTTTTGTCAACACTTAATATAAGATAAGAAACAAGTACATAAAAACAAACCAGAAACTACAGACCCAGTAAACCGTATCTAATCATACTAATATTTATGTATTAAATAAAATAGATAAATAAAAACTATACGAAGAATAGGAAATAGTATAAAAGTTATCTAACATATCTTAAACAAAATTTATTGTGATAGCTAACGAATGGATAATGGATCGATATAGATCATAAATACATCTAGCCTAATAATCATATGCAGTAAGAAAATCCTTACTGTTATATACATACAATAAGAGTTAGTAAGTCTAATTCTTACAAAAAAACAACCGAGAAACAAAACTCCATTAAGTAGTTTATAGCTGCACTTGATCGTAAAATGTAAATTATAAGTATCGGAAAACAATACGTGTGTTTATGTAGTCCCCGGATGTATAATATCCCTATAGGTTTGCCTTGCCACTCGCAGTCCTTTATTTTGAATTGGTTATATCTGTCTGGAGTTGAGATTTTCTCGTGTTATGTTTTATACTGCAGTTGAATAATATGTCATCTGAAACGGAATTCAATTTTTAGCTAATTTTCCTTAAGGAAATACGCTATTACAGTAGTAGCCATGCTAAGACTTAAGCACGGGACCATGTTACTTTTTTATTTTGAGGTCCCCAGAGTAAAAAAGTATTCGTTCATTTTAAGATATATATAATACATTTTTATATAAGTAAATCATATATATAAATATAAATTTGACCGTGGTACTGATAACTTTTGAAATGGATCTCCGATTTTGATGAAATTTGGTATGAAGGTATCGGACCAGGTCTACTTTCATGAGTTCGCGAACCAGTATAATCGAGTTATGGAAACGGGGTTTTATGGGGTTTCAAAAGTTCAAAAATGGGTTTTCGGCATTTGTACCTCAATTTACAAAAATTCTACATTTTTAACCAACACCCTTTGAAAGAGCTTGTCAAAACAAACAATTTCGCAATTATTCTTGAGATTCCTGTAGTTCATAGTCTGTGAAAAAACCACTGCAGAATTTAGGGATTGCAGTGAACTAAATTGAAAAGAACTTAACTTTAACTAAACTTAACCTTGACCTAACTTAACTTAACCAACTAGCTAAAAACGACTGGAAAGACCTATACAGTGAAAAATATTAGACAACAAGTCTAAATACCATAAAACTATCTAAAGTAGTATAGATTATTTTAATTTAATTGCAAGTCACATTAGGTACTTTATAGTTCTCTGGGGTTTGTCTAGGAAGATCATTTTAAACATAATATTTAAGATTAAGAAATTATCTATAAGTATCATATTAAGATGAAAACCATCTGATACATGTTTTGATCACTTTTTGAATTCAAATATTGTTCCTGTTTCATCTTTATACTGCATAAAACTGTATATCCTATACGGTATACTGCACCTACATAGGTAAACGTACATAAATTACATTATTTGCATTTGTAGCTTTTGGTGTATTAGTACGTACTCAAGTGAATAAATAAAGTAGGTTAAAGGAGTTGAAATACAGAAAGCAGCAGGCAATCTCGTAATGCTGCACAGCTTCCAACTCGCGGTACATCAACACGTTCCCTCGAGGGCCGCCACGCGACTAGAATACGAGACGCCTAGCTGGCTGCAGCGCGGGGGATGGGTGCATTTGGGGGCTGTACTATGGTAACATCGTTCCTACTGGTATAGGACTGAGCTGCGCTTACAGATGAGGATGAAACTTACTTCATCGTTCGATGTTTAAACCCTTATACTCACAAATTAGAAGATTATCAACGAATGCAATTTACTGCTAAAGAAGATTGTTTCTAATTTTTACCCTAAAGTTTTATGATGTACATATTACTTATTCAATTATATTGAATATAGTGTTTCTTGTATACAAAGTCCCAACGGACTTTAATTGGATGAAATATTCCCGGAGCTCATAAAACACTTGGCTCACTAAAACAAGGCTAGACAGTGGCTTCTTGCATTTTAACACCATAATGGAAACCGGCGACTAGCCTTGTATATTTAGAAGATCCAAAATAATAGCTGTCTTGAAGCCCGGTAAATATCCATAACTGCCCGTAAGTTACCGACCCATAGATCTTCTTAGTTTCTTTTATAAGCTGCTAGAGAGGTTGATATTCAACAGGATCCTCCCTGTTCTCGATTCCAGCATAACCGCTGAACAAGCTGGGATTAGCTGAGGGCGCAACTGTTGTGACTAGGGTCTAGCTCTTACTTCTTTAATCGAGGTTGGGTTTGAGCGAATACTGAAAACCTCTGTTGCTTTCTTAGATCTTACTGCAGATTATGGCTCTGTCTGGAGAAAAGGCCATTTTATACAATTTTATAACCTGATTCCTTGCCCTTTCCTATTGTGTCTCCTCAACTCGATGCTCGATGCTCTCCAACACGATGATTAAAGTATATTTGGGGCCCAAGAAAAGTACTTTTAGCCAACTAAAGGAGGGCCTGGCACAGGGGTCAGTGCTTGCCCCACTGTTGTTTTAATGTGTATACTGCCGAAATGACTGACACTCGCTCCGTAAGGTTTGCCTATGCGTGTGATGTTGCACTGGCTTATCAGCACAAAGAATCCCGATATGCTGGGGAAGTGCTAACAAACGACCTCAAGACCCTCGGTGAGTACTTAAAAACCTGGAAGATAATCCAAACCCAACTAAAACCGAGGTCTCTTGCTTCCACTTTAACAATAGACTGGCCCACCAAAAGCTTGAAATCGTCTTTGACGGAGTTGAGTATGTGTTGAGTATGTGTAAAAAACAAAATGGTGGCTATCGGCTTAACGAAGCATTTTAGGACATATGTTTATATGATTTTTTGTATTATCTCAACCTAAGGAACAACATACACAATATATTTCCAGGTTGTTCGGAACCACCCTGTATAAATTTATAGACATTTTCTTCACATTTCTATTTGTCTTTTGGTTTAGAAACTTGTAGAAAACTGTCAAGTTTGTCACCAAACAAGATTTTATATGAAAACATTGTAATTTTATGAAACCTACAGTTTCTAATGCAATCAATTGAACTATATTGATTCAATTCCGATTTTTGAAGTGTGGTCATCAATATGGCAATATTTTACAAGAACATACATGGCAATTACAAAGTTGAAATAAATTTTGTATATTTTTTTAAGAAATACGAATAATTAATAATTGGATTAGTATTGAAATATTAACTGGGCGTTGGAGCACATATTACTGAATTAAAACCGAATGTTCGTATTTGTTGTGGAGATTACTGACATTCTACATTTTATAACAAAATATCGAACTTTCATCTCGTTTACTACGAACATGAAATAATTATACATTTCATATTTCCATGTGATACGTCTCCATCTAATTATTATTATTAGTAAGGTATTGATTCGAATAAAAACAAATTAGAAAGTTTCATCACCTTGGCACTGCGATTTCTATTTCTGTTTATGTTTGTAAATAAACATATTTCTTCTTCTAGGCAAACACAAAATGCTTTTACTATCTAATACAAGTTGTTACATGGGCCTACTACTACTACCATAACCAATCCAATGCTGTAAACCAGTATTGTTAAGGGTTGAATAACCTCAAACTTAGTCAAAAGTAAATTATGTACGATTTCACAATTTGATCAAAAAATTTTTAATTGCACGTAAAACATCAATACTGGAAGCATTTTCCATAACAAATATTTGGTCCAATGCACAATTGGCCAATGCAATATGTTATTAATGGTTGAATATTTATGTTTAATGAGGGTCTAGATTCTATGCATTTAGCTCCCAATATTCAAAAGTTTTCTCCCATGCATTGTTGGTTTAGTACTACTAAAGCTATAAAGAGTCTAAAGATCAAAGTCTACCATCCAATACCTATCAATATTATCTTCATTATATAATATCTTCATTAAATCAATTAAAAAGTGAAAAAAGGTAATCGTTATTAAAATTTTAACAATATAGTATTTTTCTGAAACTTAGGAAAGGGAAACCTTTTTTTGTATTTTGCTACAAGACAGGGCTTTAATTCAAAATTGCTTGGTTAAAAGGTAAAAAAATTAAAACACATATTAGTTTTAACAAAATTTTTGAACCCATTTTTTTCTTCTACGTTGCTCTTGATAATCTAACATTTAATTAAGGATCAACGCAAAACTGCTTATATCTTAGTGCAGACAGAAAAAGTTGCAGTGACTAATATTTCACGAGTATGTAGTTCTCGTTATTGTACAAGACAACGGAGCACGTTCCAGACAACGCGGTGCCGAGTGCGAGCTACGTGATCATAACGTTCTGGCAAAGGATTACTGACCTACTTAACATTAATAACGTGTAATAGTGAAATATAGAGTTTAAAACTATATTAACGTAAAAGTAATATGAAAAAGAAGTGTTAGATTATAACAATATCAATTTTGTAACACAGATTTAGAACGTGGAGTACGTGACCTATTGAAGAAATTTAGGGTACACAAGCATCTACGTGTTTGCCAGTCTCCGGTCATCTGTGGTACAGTGCAGTCGAATTTTATCTTTAAATAAAGATAAAGGAGACTTTTGAGGAAGAATAAAGAAAAAGAAGTAAGATCGAAAAATTTTTAAATACTAATCGAGAGCGAATAAGTTTTTCCTGGAATAAAGATGAAAAATAAAACATTCAAAGCTCCCTCCTTCCCTTTTCTTCCCTTCTTTCAATAACATATTCAAAGTAAGATTAAGAAGAAGGATGAAATATGAAGAAGAAGATGATAATGATTTAACTAAACAAACAACTTATCTGGTAATCACAAAGGTTCATTGTTGCAAGATTTTTTTACTTTGATCACCTGACTATGAAATTGCTGACATTTATGTCGTTTGTAAGAGGAGAATGAAAAGATAGAGCGATTATACTGTTGCCTGAACTACCTGAATATGTTTCGGTTTGTTGCACAACCATTCAGAGGTCTCAAGGGGCAAAAATTCATCGTGCAGTGCTTTAACTGCTTTTGTTTCGTGCCTTTATTTTAAGTCCAATAAAAGTGAGAGGGGGTTTTAAATAAAAGATAAAAATTGGGCTATTTGATTCGCTATTTTTGGTTGTTTTATATTTGTAAACGATATTGAGCTATAATGGTTCAAAGTTGATTTAAAATCATTTGAACTTTAAAACTTTATAGATTGGTATCGATTCCAAATATATATAAATATTGAATCAAATAGTGCCAGTATATTCTTTTATTTAAAAACCTCTCTCAATTTTATCAGACTTTAAAATCAAGGCGAAAAAGGGACCAGGCGAAGCACTGAATGGCGTTCTGAGAGGAGTCATTTCACGCCTCTTAACAATATGGTTAACATCTTTAAGCTCTTGATGTGTATAAGTGATCTTTTTAGGTCATGCTGTCATTATTTACTCATTTATGCTTAGTTATGTCACTTACAACATCACAACTACATCATTTTATGCGTCATAACCTGTAAGATGTGACGTAAGATCAGCTGTCATAATTTTTATATTTGTGTTTTGGTCCCGATCACGCCAAACTGACACTACTAACGCTTGCTCATTTGAAAATAAAAAGATAGAATAGATGAACCTTTACTCTCGTTGAGGAAAATCAAACAAACATTTTGCTGGTAGTCTAGGAGCTACAGTTATTCATAAGGTCGATGATTACTTTGACCAGTCATCAGAAGGCGAGTAAACGAACGTTTGCTCAAAATTCATCTCACACGTCCACGGTAGACTGGCCACAATCAACCCTGTTAAACAACAACTCTCGTTGCAGGTGCGTTAACCTCGCCAAGCCTTACTGAAACACGAGTAAAATAAACTAACTGTAATGGGTTTTTTATATGTAAAATAATTGAAAGGGAAAATTGAACGTCAGTGGTATTGTGTATCACTTTACTTATTTTTAATTTTCAGTGTGAGAGTAAATTCGCTTAATAAACTTTTCAGTAGGGAAAATGAATTAATGAATTTTATATTTAATCGTTGAATCATTAAATCATACTCGTAGAATATGGGATGTAACTGTACAAATATTATACCGCTTAATTACAAAACAAAGGTCTGTATTATTTATTTGATCAAGATTGTTAGACTGGTCAGCAGTTCTAAGTAATTTAAACAATAATAACTTAATTTACGCTTAAACTTTAGGTTTGTCAAACGAAAACACATACAAAGAATATGTTCTCATGATAATACTTCTTTGGAATTTGCAACGTGCGAGGCGTTTTCACGGGAAAGAAAATCATTTTATTTTCTGCCCAGCAATAAATCTCGCTCGGACCCGGTCCACAGGGAAGGCCTGTGTTCTTCTCATGATCACCTTGCTCATTGACTTCCAGTTTCATAACGCTTATACAGCCGTTACAACTATAGATTTAGTGTAGACAGTTTGCTTTATCTACGCTACAACCCTTTCTCCACAATGACGTTACCTCCTATTAGCTGTAATAGTTTGGGTCCTTATGGGAAAACCTTTTCACCAAATATAAAACACCTTAACAAATTATTATACTTTTAAGAAGGATTTTTTAATTTCTGATTTTAATAAATATTCTATAATTAATTGCAGAAATCAAATTTACAAATAGTTATGATAATATTTCTAGAGATAATTAAACTTTAGTGTGAATAACCTTATGCGCAATTCTGTTATCTGCGTTTTCCTTATTCTCACATAGTAATATGACAACATTTAAATTTCATGATCCAAGGGGCAGAAAGGTGCAATAAATGACAAACATTACAATAAAAGTAACAAGTTACCTACCTACCAATTATTACAATATATCTAACAAGGGTATCACGGTGTCACTACTACTTCCTGTAATAAAGCCGGATCTTTACCTTTAACTGTAGTTTCAGTGACTCGGCAGTTCTGCTAAAGTTAAGTAATCTATTACACTCACCATTCAGTCATACTCACCTTAAAATACGCAACATAGAGTGCGTCGATGTTTCAATAAAATATCTAAAATAAATAAAGGGTTCTAGTTATTTATTTGTTCGTTTTTTGACAAACGAACGTAGGTTGTGGACATAGGTTGTGGTTATGAAATTAAGTACAATAAATCAAATTAAAAGTTGCTATTAGGATTATTAAGTCTCTATTTGCTGCATAATAAAACAACTCCACAAACCAGACCTTTACAGAATTGAATTCTCTATTACAGTTAGTATTTTGGGATCTTCAATTAAAAATGTTGAACGAATAACGGCTAATAAAATAAGATTTGTGGTAAGTTAACATTTTCATAAACTTCACCAACGATTTACAAACACAAGCAACACTTTGCAGATATCAAGAAGACAAATGTGGCCAGGTGTTCTTGTGGAATTCTCTTGCTTATATTTTCATTTTACACTTGGTGAAAAATGGATTCATTATTACCAAGCAACAATTCATCAAATCCATGTTCCTCGTTTGACTAGCTATTAATGTACAACTGGTATTTTTAATATTTTTTTTAAAAATTAATACAATTTAAATAATTAACATAAACTTGGCATGAAAAGAACAATATCATTGGACGATTCAATGGTTCATGATTAATATTATCGGATTTCATGATTCAACGATCGCATTTTTCGATAGACAAAAATTGATAAAACTAATATGTTTTATACTATTTTAGAGAATTATTCTATTAACTGTCCTTTTTTGAGTGTGCAATGAGATGTAGGGCTAGTAAATTATATTCACAGAAGATATATCAATATATTGTATTGTGCCTTTTCTTGCCCAATTAATTTCCTTTTTATGAAAAAAGCAAACCAAACTATTCATAAAAAATACATCACCAGAGTTTTTTAATAGTTTTGTATAGCGTTTGGTTGGAAATAGTTGAATATTTTCAACAAACAGGTATTTGAAATGTGAAGCCCACCAAAGTACACAATTAAAGAAAGTAAAAAGCTTTGATCGCGAGGCACCACAAAGTTAGCCGAGGAGGTTTTGCCAACAAGGGAATGTAGTCGAAGTTTTACTCCCACACTTAGTACAGAGTTTTCTCTTACAATATGCTGAAACTCAAACTACTTTTATTGCTTTTAGAATGATTTTGTTTCAAGCTTCCAAATTCAACGTAAAAGGAAGTATGCATGATAACATTTTTTGTTAAAGGTGAGATATTCACGTTTCTAATAGATTTTAAAAGTAATAATTATAATAAATTGACAATATCTATCAAATGGCAAGTTAATACCGGGTGTCCATAAAATATTCATCCTATTTTAAAAACATATATCTCACTTAATTTTTGTTCCACGACACTGTGACTCACATGTGATTAAAGAGAATTTTTCTAAGTTTTATGAGCTATGTTTATTGTTGATCGTTACGCTTTTTGTTTACTTTCGTATGTACAATTGAAACATAATTGTTTTTTTCATGAAATGCCTACAGTTGAAGAAAAATTCTTCTATGTCAAGGATATCATGGATGTTGTTTCTTTAATAACTGTCAAGCGTGAGTTCTTCAGAAATTTTGGAAGACATGCTCCAACTAATCAGAGCATTTTGCGGGCTTCAGCTCATTGGCACAACGATGTCCGAAGTTTTTTGAATGAGAGACTCCCTGATGGTTGGATTGGCCGTTGTGCTGGGAATGACTTAGCTCTCCTAAGGTGGCCACCCCGTTTCCCGGACCTTGCTGTATGCGATTTCTTTCTCTGGGGCTATGTGAAGGACGGGGTATACATCCCGCCATTACCTCAAACCCTGCCAGAGCTCCGAGAAAGGCTTCGCGTTGCAGTGACAACAGTAACCCGGGATATGCTTACCAACGTTTAAGCAGAGTTGCTACATAGACTAGAAACGTGTTTCGCTCTAAACGGGCAGCATATTGAGCAACTTTAGTGTTATAAAACAAAACTTGAGATATTTATCTTTAAATTAATGCAATTTGTAGCAGTGTTCATGTACCTGTAAGTTTAATAAAGTATTTTAAAACAGGATGAATATTTTATGGACACCCGGTATTTTAAATAAGTTTTTTACGATAAAAGTCCATTATTTCTTAACAGCCAACTTTGCTCTAAATAATGACCGTGTAGACAAAATTACATAGTTACAATAGTAAACTATTATGCCATTCAAAATTAATCCGTTTTTCGTACTGTATTATATTTATGTCAATAGATTTAAATTGTAACGAAAATAAGTCAAATATTACTGAACAAATGGGAAGAAAATTAACATTTGAAAACATTTTATACGATTTCTCTTCTTATTTACTTGCTTTTAATTATTAAAGACATACTATTTTACATTATAATACTTTAAAACATTTTTAAGATCGGCTTACTCTTACTCGAGACATGAATTAAATGTAAATTAGCCTTTTATTCATTCGAAAAACGAATCTCACAGTGCGGAGAACAATTTAATAGCTTTTATTAAACCAGGCCGGGACTGCAGTCAGGCACAATTTTTAATGTTTCATTGGTTTGTACCTCAATTGAAAGATAACTTTGAATGAATACCGAACCTATTCCACAATGATTTAGATAATGCACCTTTGTTTTTTGCTTATTTTTATTATTATTAATTATTTTGTAGTAGTTTTACTTTAGTAATTATACCAAAGTGTCCTGAAATACTCTATTTTATTAGTTATTGTTTGATAAACAATTAAATAATGAATAAGTTGGTTGATTCTTGCATAAGTAGTCTTAGAAGGTATTTTTAATAAATTATATGTAGTATTAAATTGAATAAGTGTTCAAATAATAGCGATTCTTAAAACTTTTTGTGTAGGCCTACAGTTAAGAAAAAACAAGAAATCCTCTTAGAATAATATTAAAAAGTTTGCTCACTAAACAAAGCACCTTATTGAACAAGGGAAAATCAACCATAAAAGGGGGTATTTACTTCTTCAATATACAGAGTTATTTTTTGAGCCCATGAATATTTTATTGGCAAAAGATGAATTATCATCTACTATGGTGGATTCAATGAACTTTAGTTTGAATTATCACAAAATATTTATACATTCGTTACCCCTACCCCTTCTGGTAGGTCGATATATATCTCGTTTACGAACTCATCCAAATCAAGGTAGAATTACACATATCTACCAAATTTGGTCTCGATCGGACCGTGCTTTACGAGAGTGTCTAGGGACACATACATATATACAGATATACACATATATAAAAATTTTAATGGCTATTATTTTTGGTCTCTGGACACCTCAAAATGAAAATTAACATGGTCCCGGGCTTATGTCTTACCATGAGATCTACGTTAATAGCTTATTCCCTATGGGAAATTCGCTAAATGTAGCCTAACGAAAAATCAGGTTCGTGTTAATGTATTATAAGGATGTATAATATTGCATGTCTCTGGTGCCACTTACAATCGTTTATTTTGAAATGGTTATAGCTTCCACCTGTTAAAATTCTACTAGATGTTGAAATATCGTTCTGTCTTTTACTGCAGTGAAACAATGAGTCATTTAACGAAAGTCCTGTAATCACTTTCATAAAAAATAGCTATTTGTGTAATAAGAGCGTAAAGAACGTCATTGTCACTCGAGAATTGTAGATAAAAGTAGATAAACTCATTGTAGAATGAGTCATGAAATGACTCCTCTCAGAACGCCATTCAGTGCTTCGCCTGGTCCCTTTTTCGCCTTGATTTTAAAGTCTGATAAAATTGAGAGAGGTTTTTAAATAAAAGAAAATACTGGCGCTATTTGATTCACTATTTATATATTTGGAATCGATACCGATCTATAAAGTTTTAAAGTTCAAATGATTTTAAATCAACTTTGAACCATTATAGCTCAATATCGTTTACAAATATAAAACAACCAAAAATAGCGAATCAAATAGCCCAATTTTTATCTTTTATTTAAAACCCCTCTCACTTTTATTGGACTTAAAATAAAGGCACGAAACAAAAGCAGTTAAAGCACTGCACGATGAATTTTTGCCCCTTGAGACCTCTGAATGGTTGTGCAACAAACCGAAACATATTCAGGTAGTTCAGGCAACAGTATAATCGCTCTATCTTTTCATTCTCGTCTTACAAACGACATAAATGTCAGCAATGTCATAGTCAGGTGATCAAAGTAAAAAAAATCTTGCAACAGTGAACCTTTGTGATTACCAGATAAGTTGTTTGTTTAGTTAAATCATCATCATTTTCTTCTTCATATTTCACCCTTCTTCTTAATCTTACTTTGAATATGTTATTGAAAGAAGGGAAGAAAAGGAAAGGAGGGAACTTTGAATGTTTTATTTCTCTTCTTTATTCGAGGAAAAACTTATTCGCTCTCAATTTGTACTAAAATGTTTTTCGATCTTACTTATTTTTCTTTATTCTTTTTCAAAGGTCTCCTTTATCTTTATTTAAACATGATTTGCGACATTCACTGCACCAGAGATGACTAGAGACTCGCAAAATCCCTTAACACGAAGAAGCTTCAATAGGTCACTTGCCCCAAGTGTCAAATCTGTGTTATAAGTTCAAAATTGTTATAATCCAACATTTCTTTTTAAATTTGCTTTATGATAATATTGTTTCTAACAGTATTTTGATTGCGTTGTTTGGATTTCACTATTACACGTTTTTAATGTTAAGTAGGTCAGTAATCCTTTGCCAGAACGTGATGATCACGTAGCTCGCACTCGGCGCCGCGTTGTCTGGAACGTGCTCCGTTGTCTTGTACAATAACGAGAACTACATACTCGTGAAATATTAGTCACTGCAACTTTTTCTGTCTGCACTAAGATAAAAGCAGTTTTGGGTTGTTCGTTAAATAAATGTTAGATTATAAAGAGCAACGTAGAAGAAAAAAATAGGTTCAAAAATTTTGTTAAAACTAATATGTGTTTTAATTTTTCTAACTTTTAACCAAGCAATTTTGAATTAAAGCAATTAATACCTGTCTTGTAGCAAAATACAAAGAAAGGTTTCCCTTTCCTAAGTTTCAGAAAAATACTATATTGTTAAAATTTTAATAACGATTACCTTTTTTCACTTTTTAATTTATTTAATGAAGATATTATATAATGAAGATAATATTGATAGGTATTGGATGGTACACTTTGATCTTTAGACTCTTTATAGATTTAGTGGTACTAAACCAACAATGCAAGGGAGAAAACTTTTGAATATTTGGAGCTAAATGCATAGAATCTAGACCCTCATTAAACATAAATATTCAACCATTAATAACATATTGCATTGGCCAATTGTGCATTGGACCAAATATTTGTTATGGAAAATGCTTCCAGTATTGATGTTTTACGTGCAGTTAAAAAATTTTTGATCAAATTGTGAAATCGTACATAATTTACTTTTGACTAAGTTTGAGGTTATTCAACCCTTAACAATACTGGTTTACAGCATTGGATTGGTTATGGTAGTAGTAGTAGGCCCATGTAACAACTTGTATTAGATAGTAAAAGCATTTTGTGTTTGCCTAGAAGAAGAAATATGTTTATTTACAAACATAAACAGAAATAGAAATCGCAGTGCCAAGGTGATGAAACTTTCTAATTTGTTTTTATTCGAATCAATACCTTACTAATAATAATAATTAGATGGAGACGTATCACATGGAAATATGAAATGTATAATTATTTCATGTTCGTAGTAAACGAGATGAAAGTTCGATATTTTGTTATAAAATGTAGAATGTCAGTAATCTCCACAACAAATACGAACATTCGGTTTTAATTCAGTAATGTGTGCTCCAACTCCCAGTTAATATTTCAATACTAATCCAATTATTAATTATTCGTATTTCTTAAAAAAATATACAAAGTTTATTTCAACTTTGTAATTGCCATGTATGTTCTTGTAAAATATTGCCATATTGATGACCACACTTCAAAAATCGGAATTGAATCAATATAGTTCAATTGATTGCATTAGAAACTGTAGGTTTTATAAAATTACAATGTTTTCATATAAAATCTTGTTTGGTGACAAACTTGACAGTTTTCTACAAGTTTCTAAACCAAAAGACAAATAGAATTGTGAAGAAAATGTCCATAAATTTATACAGGGTGGTTCCGAACAACCTGGAAATAAATTGTGTATGTTGTTTTTTTAAGTTGAGACAATACAAAAAATCATATAAACATATGTGCTAAAATGCTTCGTTAAGCCGATAGCCACCATTTTGTTTTTTACACATACTCAACACATACTCAACTCCGTCAAAGACGGAGAATTGCAGTACCTATGTGCAGTAAAAATCCCCGTTATTTGTGAAAGATTGATAAGATAATTGTCATATCTTTTGTTGATGAACTCTCTCGTTTGACCATTTCATTTCAAATTGGTCACCTTCATCGTCAGCTTCTGATGCAGGAAAAGCAACTAGATAAACTGTTAAGAGTTTTAAATTGCTTTATGTTGTTAGGAAGTTCAATGTTCATAGTATGAAATACAATTCTGTGTTAATTTTTTAAGGCTCAGAATTCAGTTCTAAAAGAACATTTTTCCCTGCCAATAACCAAAGCACCTTAGGTTCCATGAAATTTAATTAACCTTTTAGTATCACTTATAAGACTCAATAACTTGCTCCTATAAAAACACATTTTGAAAAAAAGAAAATCCTCTACATGAAGGTAACGTTTCTGATGGTCACATGCGAGACGGATTTCGCAATCCGTCTTGCGTGTAACTTCTCTCCGCGGCCATTGATAATCTAAACTAACCCACTTCAACCTAACCTAAATATTGCATTTTTAGGGAATTTCCCTATAGGGAATACGCTAAAACGATAGTAGGTATGGTAAGACCTAAACGCGTGACCATAAAGCCAAGCCAAACGCGGGACCATAAAGCCCAGAAGCCAAAATCATCATTTGTTCATTTTCATATCTACAGTATATCTATGTGTCCGTGGTACTTAGAACTTATGAAAGGGACCTCGGACTTTGATGAAATTTGGTATGGAGGTGTAGGACCAGGTCTTTTTTCATGAGCTTGTGAACTAGAGTAATCGAATTATGGGGACGGGGTTTTATGGTGTTGTCAAAACGAAGTTTGGGCATTTTTGGACCTAGATTTTCTAAATTTCAAAATTTTTAACTGAGACCATCTAAAAGAGCTTGAAAAAACAAACAATTTAGTATTTTGAATTTTTATTTAGCTTTACAGGTTACGGAAAATAAAAAATATTTTTCTCTTATTATTTTTATGGGAAAACAACAAAACCCTGGATCTCTCTTATTTATTGACATAACTTGATCAAATTTGGTATGTACATTCACTTAACTTTAAGTTAAACTTATATTAACTTATATTATAAACTTAACTTTAAGTTTAACTTATATTCTTACTTATTACTTAAAACACCCATATGGCGGCAAACCTATATACTCAGCCCCTTGGGGTATATGGGTAAAATAAAAACTACCATGATTTGATCTAATGTTGTAAAGGAACCTGCACTGGAAAGTAATTATCCTATATTTTCTTTCAAAACCCCCATGGCCGAAAACTTGTATCCTTGTTCAAATGGTGTTTTGGCTAAAAATACCTTATTTTGTTGGAAATTCCCCCAGTACGCAGGTCTGCTGTGACGGGGTTATTTAAGTGTAACCAAGGGGAAAGGTTAAAGGAAAAAAGTTACTTGACAGAATCCTCCAAAAAGTAGCTGCTAGACATTCAAAAAAGTGGCCATAACCTGTATTCGCAGATGGATTCTTCACCTGGACATACATCGAGTGAGCACAAGACTAATGTGGCTATGTTTTGACAACACGTGATACATCGCCACTTAAAGCCACTCGTTTCTTACTTGTGTAGAGCACGAAGAAATGTTACCTTTGGCGACATTCTTCAACTGGACATACATCGAGTGAGCACAAGACTAATGTGGCTATGTTTTGACACCACGTGATACATCGCCACTTAAAGCCACTCGTTTCTTACTTGTGTAGAGCACGAAGAAATGTTACCTTAAATGACTTTATACTTTTATACCAATAGTGCCAAAGGTATAAATGTTTTTACACAACACCTATTTTTTCATAAACATGTTCAATGATTAATAAAATGTTTGTGGAAACAACTGTTATAATTATAGACCTCCAAGCAAATACAAATAAGTTAGGATTTTTTCATAATATCATCTAATCTTTGCAATTAGAAATATTTTAAAACACAAGTAACCAGTTTGATGCGTACGGTGAAAAACGGTTTTTTTTGTTTTTTTTTTAAATAATAAAATTATTTTAGTACGATCAGAAGAATAACTATATTGCCTCAGATTACTTTTTTTTAAACTAAGAGTGGGCAATATTTCACAAGATTACATAAAAAGCGAAATAAATTTTGTATTTTCCAAGAAGCATAATGACACTTCAGCTATTTCTCACCTCCTGCTTGGTGATTCAGTGCTTTTAAACTTAGCCTTAAAGTTTTTATAACATTTAGTTACAAATTATATTAACATCTCAAGTTTATCAACTTCCATTATGTAGGACTAATCGTTATGAAAGAAAACACGCGTGTTTAGAGATTCGTCATAAGAAAGTTTTTGATATTAGTTGGTTTACCAAAATATCCTACATTCTCAAACTGTGTTCCTAACCATCTGTGTAGATATTACATAATTATGTGTAGTTACTAATGTAATAAATATTGTTTTTGTTGGTTGTTAAAGGGTACACACCTTTAGTCTGATTAACAGGCCTTATCAGACAAAAGCCACAATATTTAAAATTTTTAATGCCTGGTTGTGTCAATTACACTATGATATAAGTAAACTTCAATTACACAATAATGAACAGAATCAACGAATGTTTTTCTTTTTAATGAGATGTGCGTAAATTGACATCACTGAAATTACTTGGAATGAAATTCTAGAACGATGCCTTATTAAATTTGTATACTAAATCTATGTTAAAAATAATACATGAAAAATGAAAGTTACCTCATTAGAAAACAGAAAACACGATTGTCATGGCTTAGTAGTGAAATATAGACTGGATGGTAGAGCACACATTACTGAATTAAAACCGAATGTCCCTATTTGTTGTGGACTGCCCGATCAATGAGCATATTACTGGAAATTCTACAATGCCAGTAATATATTGAACTTCCATATCGATTACTACAAACATGAAGTACACTGTTGGTTATATCTAACGATAATGTTATACGTTTTTTACATACTTAATTGTTATTAGTCATTTTTCGACAGAAAAATTAAAAACTTTATGTCGTTCACACGTCTATTATTTTTTTATTAGTTAAATTTCTTCAATCCAAGAAAAAAATCTTTATCATCCCTTATATAATACAATAAGTAGGCAATAGTAAAGTGTTGAAACTAACATAATATATAATATTATCTTAAAGGTTGAACATTTATTAACTTAATCAAAATAAATTTTTATGCTATTTGAAATGATGAAAATTGTTGAGGTCTATTGAAGATTTAAAACATTACACATCACTTTAACAATAGTGAGGTATTGTTTATCTATAAATTACTTTTTCAAATAGAGTATAAAATTTAAATATTATTTTATTCGTTATGATTAAGAAAGTTTTATATGCAACGTGTTAATTTAGTTTCAAACTGTTCACATATTGTATGCACTACTTCCTTGCAGTGTTTGTTTTAGACCAAAAACTTTGAAATCTTTGAAACTTTAAAAATGCCCTATTGTTATTTTATTTGAGTGAATTTAAAGAAAAACATTAATAACCAACACTTATCTCGAATGTGGTTTAAATTCACTTAACGCGTTGGTATACTTCAAAGACTAAAGAGGAAACAATTACAGTGTTACCTTATTTTGATTAAATTTGTAGATTTTTTCTTCTTGCCATCCTATACCGCACGAATAATTATTTATATTACTACAATGATGAACAGACTTTTGAACATGAAAATTGCATAAATTAAATATTGTAATGTGACTGTAATACAGACAATAAATGTCAGTATTGGTGCACAAAAAGCTCCAGACGTTCTTACATATCTATTAGGATCTTACTGCAATGAATAAGTTAAATTGCTTAAAACTCGAAAGGTTATAAAAATGAAACACAATTTTACACTAACTTGCAACTTATTTGATCCATTCGAGTTGAAAGTAATTATTTAACCTTTCGTAAGAACTTTTCCAGGCATTTGTAGCATATTTGGCTCTCTGGGGGGACGGTCCCCCAGGAATAAGAAGAAAATATTAAATCAAAGGTTAATGGCTTATATACATGTACAAAGTTTCATAACTAAAACTAAACGACCTGGAACGCAATGTATCAAATCCGTCACAGCCCACTCTCAATTCATTTTTGGATGACCCTCATTTCCGTCTCAAGCAGACCACAATATGGCTGTTTCATTCATGGACCTGTGGTTATTAAAATGTATCAATTCTTCGACTCCGTTTTATTAATGCATAAAACATAATTCACAGTTGACAAAAAACTATATAGGGAATACGATATTAGGTAGTTGATACTTTTTCGTTTTAAGGTCTCTAAAAGCCAAAAACACCTTAAAATATCTATCTATATACATCTATGTGTCTGTGAACACGATATTTTTTAAACGGAACCTCCGATTTTGATGAAATTTAGTATAGGGGTGTAAGACAGCATCTTGAATAAGTTCACCAACCAGAGTGATCGAACCATGGGAACGGGGCTTTATGGTGTTTTAAAAAGGTCAAAAGTGGGGTTTAGGCATTTTTTTCATAATTTTTTTTTCATTTCAGTAATTTTAACATAAACCAATTAAAAGAGTCAAAAATAAATAGTTTAGTAACTTCAATTTTTAAATTGCCTTAAATGATAATGGAGAAAATTCAAAAATATGTTTTCTACGTTATTTTTTGGGAAATCAAGAAAACCTTCTATCTCGCTTATTTATTGACACATATTGATAAAATATGGTATGTACACTTATTAGTAAGGGTTTAAAATATGTTTGCTTTTAAGTCCCATATGGCGGCAAACCTACGTACTCACACCGATGGGGTTTGTGGGGAAAATAAAAAAAGTACCACGACTTAATAAAATTTGATGCACATTTAACTAGGTAGGATTTAACTTATATTTTAATTACAAATCTCATATGGTGGCAAACCTATTCCCTCACCCCATAACTTTTATGGGAATTAGAAAATATCCCAAAATACGGATGGGGATTCGCTTAGTAGGCTTCGCACTGTACGCAGGTCTGCTGCGACGGAAGTATTTTACCTCTTCCATTACTGATCCACCATGTCTCCTACCCACAAGTAGTACTATTTATCATACTAAATGTATAAATTAAGTATGAAATCAACGTGATACTGTGTATATTGTGGTATGTACCAAAAATTTTACAGCAAGTAACATTTAAACACAGCATACATTATTATTATTTTCAGACAACGCCATGTGCGAGCTACATGATCAACGCGTTAAGAGGAACTAATTACATGTTTAAATAAAATAAATAACGTAACATAGTGAAATAAAAACTAAAATGTACAAGATATTGTGCAAGCAGTGGTATTAGGGGCTTAAAACTAATTATTATTTCATTGTTAATCATAAAAATGGAACCAAATCAGTCAATTTGTCAATCAGTTAAATCAGTCACAGGGTTAGGCAAAAGTATGGACATCCCCAGTTAACTTTTTAACGTGTTGCAGTAAGAAAACCAAACTTGGCACATGTTAACAACATGAAAAACTGCACTTTTTCATCTACTACACAACTTTGCCCTTGCCCGCAAAATGGGGTATTTTGGGGCCAGCCCCAAATTTTCAAATGTAAAAACCTATTGAGTGACCCCTCATTTTAAACGGATTATCAAGAGAAATTAAATGGCACAACCCGGAGGTCAATATCTCATCTAAAAAAATAAAAAAATGGCAGCCATTTTAAAATTCGAGAAGGGTAAATTGACATATTTGTTAAAATTAAATCGGAAAATAGCTTTTTTTAGAATCGAGAATATCTGGAATTATTTTAGAATTGAACCTACTAGTTCATTTCTGCTACTTGGTCCAGAAATTATCGATTCTAAAAAGCTTTTTTTCCGATTTAATTTTAACAAATGTCAATTAACCCTTCTCGGATTTTAAAATGGCTGCCATTTTGGTTAGAGATAAGATATCGACATCCGGTTTGTGCCATTCAATTTCACTTGATAAACCGTTTAAAATGAGGGGTCACTCAATAGGGGTTTACAATTGAAAATTTGGGGCTGCTCCCAAAATACCCTATTTTGGGGGTCGGGGCAGAGTTGTGTCTTTGATGAAACATTGCATTTGTTGTGTTGATAACATATGCCGAGTTTGGTTTTCCTAATGCAACGTGTTAAAAAATTAATTGGGGGTGTCCAGACTTAAACTTGCTTGCCCATCTCAAATTTTGATATGGCTGCCATTTTGGTTAGGGGTGAGATATCGACCTCCAATTTGCACCATTTAATTTCTCTTGATAAACCGTTTGAAATGAGGGTTCACTCAATAGGCGTTTACATTTGAAAATTTGGGGCTTGCCCCAAAATACCCCATTTTGGGGGCAGGGGCAAAGCTTTGTAGTTAATAAAAAAGTGCAGTTTTTCATGTTGTTAACATGTGCCAAGTTTGGTTTTCCTACTGCAACGCGTTAAAAAGTTAACTAGGGGTGTCCAGACTTTTGCCTAACCCTGTATTAAGTGCGTTAAAATGCAGAAAAGAATTAATACTTTAATATTTTTTACCAACGACATTGATGTAGGTAAAATAATTACCGTTCAAATCATTCTAACGATTTAAAAATTTATCCTCATCATAAAATTGGTCTTCTCTTGTCTTTTAATACACAGTTAATGTCAACCCTTAATATGCCATTACTATCAAGAACAATCGTCTAAGTCCCTCTTAAACTATGAGAACAGCCACTTAACATTAAAGTTATCCCTACATAACTACAGTGTGACCAATAAAATAGGGTTTAATTTGCTACAAATTATTTAAATTTACCTGATCCCTCCACAAGAAGGTTCAGAAAGTGGTAACACACCAAAAATATGGAATACGTAATTTCCCATGATAAAAACATGTAGATCATAGAAAGAGTCAGTTAAGACCACCCTTTTATGGAGTCTTTTACAGTCAATCATTATTTTTGATTAATAGTAAATGATATGTGAACAATTGCACTGATGCAACAATTGGTCATGAATATATACATATATAAATCATCGAATAATTCTTTTTTAAAGATCAAAATTTGTCGTGAAATAAAACATTATGGTTTAGCGAATATCGCTCTCCAAAATTCCCTAAATCTTGAATGATCGGATGATGGGAAGGGGTTTATGGTGTTTCAAAGGATAAAAAAGGGGTTTCGAGTTTTTCACTTAAATTTTTTAAATTAAACAATTTTAACTTACTGTAAGCCATTAAAACAGCTAAAAGCAAGCAATCCAGTAGTTTAGATTGAAACTTAGCTTAAAGGGTATGTAGAATATCTAAAAATATGTTTACCATGTTATTCTTACGGCCAATCAACAAAACTCTCTATCTTGCTTACCTTTACTTATTGACATAGCTTCATAAAATTTGGTATGTAGATTAACTAGGAAGGGTTTAACTTATATTTTCTTTCTAAACCCATATGGCGGCAAACCCACATCCTCATCCACCCCTGTAGTGTTTATGGGAATAATAAAAAATACAAGAACTTGATACAATTATGTTTGTACTTTCACTATGTAGGGTTTAACTTATTGCTTACAAAACCCATATGGCAGCAAACATACTGTTTATACTAATCTTCATGGTGTTTATGGAGAAATAAAAAATTCCGTTGGAAATATGCTGAGTATGCAGGTCTGCTGTGATGGGGGTTATTACTACATCATATTTCATTATGAAGTTTTTTTTTTTTTTTAAAGATGAACATGCACTCCATAATAAATACATTTTATTATTTTTAATTCAAACCCTTAAAATGTTTAATTTTTTACTAAGAAACTTTATAAGGAAATAAAATAACAAGGTATTTTTTTTCTTAAGTTTTCTTGTCAAAATTAGCTGGAAATGTAGCTAGTTAATATTATTTATTTCCAAAAGAAGATGTGTTGATACAATGCCTTTTATAATTTACGACCATACTTATGTGACATGTGCACTGCTGAAAAAGTACACTAAGGTACGGTATGTTTTTACAAAATATCAACAAAAAAGGTGTTCTTAGATGTTTAAAGGGGTTTACAATAGTTGTTGTTCAGCTGTTTTGACTGTCGTCAATGGCCGCACATTTGTTAACATACTTGCTTCCTCGTCGGTAAAGATCTATTTGAGGCTTCACATAAGAACGCATCATAGATTTATGATAAAAAATTGTACATTACACCAAAATATGTGGTACAAATCTGTCTTCAATTCCCTGTATTATGTAGATTTGCGGGCTTATAATAGTTTAATATAAGCTAAAAGCCTAAATGACAAACAAGGAACAAATAAACAAATAAAGTTGCTGTTTGACACAAGTTTCCAGTTCACCAGAGTTTATGTTTTACATTCTCGTATTATGACGGAACAAGCTTGAATAAGTCTAGAAGTTAAATGTTAAGTTAAATGTTAAACATCGCTTGGTACTGTTAAGGGTTTGGCTGATTAAATTAAATTGTTTCCTGCTTTACTTCACCCAAAACTTAGTAAGAAATTCCCTTAGTACCAACATCATTAATTTGAAAACAACGGCAAAACAAAAATAATATAAATAAAATATAATTTAGTAGGCTTTTTGCAACACGATTTATTTTTACTGAATTTTATTTTAAATCGTCTTGTTACTAATAATAAAATGTCAATTCACAGTTGTAATATGGTAGTTAATTAATCTAAATATACTCTTTTATCAAACACATTTTTTTAATGGTTACCTTAATGTTGGTAATGTTATAACAATTCATGAATAAACATTGTCTAAGTCTTAATTACATGTTAAGGAATCATGATGAGCAGATGGTTAATAAAAAAAAATCTGAGGAATTTTATTTCTTGAATTAGATATTTTTTAAATTAATAAACGACCAAGGAATCAATTTTAGCAAATGTTAAGAATATTTGTAGTAAAAATATTTATTTAAGTAATTAAAACTATGCTTACCATTAAAATGCAACTTCTTCGATAATTTTAATATTGGAAATTGAGTTTAAGGGTGCGATCGACCTCGGCGTCAAAATCGTCGAGCGAGACTGTTAACTCCCGTTATACGCGGAAACTCACATTTTGGAAAATATATGACGGGTGATTTTAAATTTTGTTACGTTAATGCTTTTTTTGGTTTCGGTGCGAAATCGATCAGTGGTCTAATAACGATGTTTTTTAAATTGCAGACCTTTCGCATCTACATTCTTGCTTCGTTATCTATTAACCTTTTACCAATCTTATTGCAGATTCTTGTTCTTAAGATTATATTGTACTCACGTATCGTCTTATTTTTTCTTAAAAAATTGTTTTTAATACGTTAAAACTTGATACAAAAACCATTATTTCAACATTATTAGCAAGCGCCTTGCTTAATATTTAAATTAATATTGAAATTTTAAGACGATAGCGGAGTACAAAATTATATTACGAAAAGAATGACACCAAAATATTTTAAATCGGTTTACAACTGGGGCGACAAACACGGAGATTCTAAATCCCTGATTCCGCGCGCAGCAGATGGGTAGAGCGCACCCTTAAGGAAAAATAATAATATAATAATAATAATAATCTTTTATTGCAGTCGACAATTTTTACAAATTGTATTGCTAAAGTCAAATTACATATTGCACATTAGCAATATGGCTACAATTTTCCATTCAGTCACCCCATTCAAACGTACAATTTTTCATTCAAGCTACCTTTCATTCTCCAATTGTTTGGTGCCTCTCTAGTTCGAGCTTATTGCCATCGGTGATGCAGGAACTCGTCTGTGATATAAAAAGCGTGAATGATCAGGGTTTTTCTCAGATTTTTTTAAAATTTGATTTTGGCTTGGTTCAATTTTGATTGAGGGTGGCAGTTTATTTTAAAAACGGACGCCAGCTTGGGAAGGGAGGCATTCGAAAGCGTTTGTTCTATGCTGACTGATCCTTAATCTGTCATTGCCTCTAGTGTCGTGAGCATGAATGTCACGTCCCCTAGTTAAAGCACAGTTGGACAAACAATGCATTGATGTCTCAAGTATGTAGAGGCATGGCAGTGTTAACAATTGAAGTTCTTTGAAAAATGGCTTGCACGACTCTCTTCTTTTTAATCTGGCCATGATTCTGATCGCTTTTTTCTGCAGCCTGAATATTCTTTGGAACTCGCAGTTGAACAAGATCCACAGAGTGCTACTCCATATGAAAGGTGGGGAAAGATAAGTCCATAGTATGCCGTCATCAGTACCTGAATAGGGCAATACCTGGAAAGTGATCTCAGACAAAAAAGGCCAGATGATAATTTTGAACAAACACCGTCAATGTGGTTGTTCCATGTCAACCCTCGATTGAGGTGTATTCCAAGGAACTTTGTGGAGTAGACTTCCTCTAGTTCAGTATCAGCCAAAATGACCGATGGACTGGACTCGGAATCTGAAGAACGTAGGCAAAAATGAATGAAGTTTGATTTTGTTGAGTTTGTTTTGAGATTTATGTCACTGAACATCTGAACACAGTCATTCAGTTCAATGAATGTTTCGATTTCGAGGTTGGTTTTGGAATTTGAGCTGAGACAGAGAGTCGTATCATCGGCGTACTTCACGAGTCTCCCGTTTTGTAGCGATGAGCCAATGTTGTTGACGTAGATGAGAAAAAGAATTGGACTGATTATCGATTCCTGAGGGGCGCCATAATTCAGTTTGGTTGCTTTGGAGAACTGGTTTGAAATTTGGACGATTTGGGTTCTGTCTCTGAGATACGAGTCGAGCCATGATAGTGGCACGCCTCGTATCCTATGAGACTCTAGCTTCTGTAAGGTTTGGAAAAAGGCTTGATCCACGTAGAATATTTCACAATCATGCATAGCTATGCATAATAATGCTATAAGCATACAACCTTTACAATAACTATATCCTGAGATGTCCCACTTGTTGGAAGTCTTGTAAAAACACGTCATAAGCATCTTTAATGTTAAAACTGATGTTTAAATAGGGTATACAGTATTACCAAATGTTAAAAGTTGTTGTCCTAGCAACTTGCTGTAAACCTGGCTTAACAAATTAAAATATGGTGTTGTTCATTTTAGCTTTAAGAGTGGAATTGTATGTAAAGTTTGATATCCATCTATTTTAAATATGGTTCAACTTTTATTACAAGTGGTTCGCTGATTTTGTTCTAATAATGTAAACTTCTAGTTTAATGAACATGTAAATCATTAATGGTTAGATTGCAAATAGTAAATTGTTTAAATGAAACAGTAAATTTTTATTCATGCCTAAAAACTGTTGTTCCCAATGACAGGTGATATTGTTTGTTTAAAAAGTACAGTAAATTTTTCATTATAAGTTTTTATACTTAGTCTATACAGTTTTGAGTCTTATGACACAGTTTCAGAAGTTATCTGTCACAATGTATGTAGCCTATACAAACATTGTTTTCGTATTTGTTATTTGGTCTGGCACTTAACTTTTGAGCTTCGAATTACTTATGAACACTTAACATTGCTCAAAATGTGGGCGTAAGTGAGCTTCTTCACTTATGTCTATATTAAAACTAATTATATAAATATATAAATATATATATATATATTTTATTAATCTGTATATATATATATATATATATATATATATATATATATATATATACAGTGTATCTATAAATTAAACATGATTATATTGTTTCAATTTGATTTCCGTTTAGATAAAAATATTCGAATGTTTAAAAGCATAGTAATAGCTGACTTTTAGCCTAAGCATGGAATAAAATCGAATAACTTAATAGTGAAATATGAATTGTCATTGTTCTTTCAAATCGATGAGAGAATTTTTTACTTTGACGTCACACAACAATGGAAAAAGAACGTACATCTGTACAAATTAAGAAAACTATTCCCAACTGCTCTATGAAAAGGTGTTTACAGTTAATGGTAAAACACACTCTTGTTACCTCACCATAATGCTCTACCTCTTAACGATTTTGGTAAGCTCGTTTCTAGCTAAGTTTACAAAATAAGTTATATCCTGAATGTCATAACAACTTGATTAACTATACTTATACTAAGACATAAATTATACATAAGAGCAGTTAAAGTAAAAATATTACAGGTAAAATCTATCAAAATTGGTTCATATTATATTGATCTTAAAGAAAATTGTATTAGCATAAATTTCTCTAATCCTTTTATCCCAAAAGAAATTTATATTACATAAATTTCACAAGAAATAAAAAAAGGAAACATGTTTTACTGATAGTTTGAAACAAAATAAAACAAATTACCATTATATAATGCCAAAACTGAAACCTAATTATATAAAATATTATTATGAAAAACAGAAATGGATAAAGGTCACTAAGACTGTCTCTCTGTACTATAGTAAGTTCCCAATTAAAGTAATTTGCATTTTTTAAACAGTTTATTTTTAATTTTTTAAATCAAACACTTGTACATTAATATGAACTATTGTTTTAATTAATTTATTTATTTATTTACATGCTGTAGTTGTAATACAGTTCAAAGAAACCAGTTACATTCACACACCGAATCAAAAAGTCCTCGTGGGAAATAATTCCTTCACTTTAACACCAATAAACAAACCCTAAAATTCATAAATAATATTAATTGCCCCTTTGAATAACAAATAATCTTAATTTACTAAATCGATTTACAACAGAAAATATATGCCTACGATTTTGGTGTAGCAAGAAAGTAGGCCCTAAATAAAAGAATATATTAGTTGCCTTGCTATGAGTATGTATAAATAAAATTTGTATCTAACTGTCTACACTTATTTAACAACATGTTTTTACTGTATTTTAAATAATATAATAGGATAGTCTGCCCCTTGAGATATGACACTATAGGATCTCATCGTCCGTAACGTGCGCGACGCCCGACTGTTCTTATTCTGTTTTTCGAATCATCCTGTTTAAATTATTGTACAGACTTAATTAGTATATTTCTAATACATTGTAATTTTATTGGTTTTCCCTTACAATGGGAATATACTACTAGGAAATTGTCAAATGAATAAATTTTAGTTAGAGTTTTATTCATATTCAGGGTGATCGGAAAAAAACTTTTCAGGAATTCAGGAGGTTACTCCCTACTTCAAAATGAGCAAAGAAGTTCCTGTAAACATATGTTTTAAAATGATTCATTAACCTGATAGCCGCCATTTTGTTTTTTACATTAAATAAATTTTATCTCCGTAACGAATCATTACTTTAAGTTCATGTTTGGCATGAACCTTAATCACACAAATGTTCATTTTCAGGATAAAATATTTTTTCAAACTTGTATTTTCCAAATGGTGGTCATTTAAAATTTCAAACTCTAATAACTCAAAACCGGTAAATTTTATCAAAATTTTGTAAGAGACAAAGAAATTGACAAATTACATTATCTAACCAGTGACACCAAGTATGTAAGGATATAACGAAAAATAATGAAGTTATTGTCATTTTTCAATTAAAATAACTTTAATGGGATCTAATGCAAAATCAATGTTTTATTACATAAAAACCACTATAACTCCAATTACCGTAAATTAACATTGGTGTGATAGAGGTTCATGCAAAATATGAACTCAATACAATAATTACATGTTTTTAGGAACGTTTTTGCTTATTTTGATGTGGGCTATAAGCTCCTGAGTTCCTGAAATGTTTTTCCGAACACTCTGTATATGTAATACATCACATGTTGGTTTTAAACTGTAACTGATTTGAAAAAATAAAGAGTATAATTCGTACGTCATACTATTTTTCCTATTCGTTACGGCACTTCAGTTTGATAAGCAACATAAATGGTTTCAGGCTGCATCCTTCTTCTCTCTCAGTGAGGCAATTGTGAGTATACATTTAACATATTTTGCACAAAACATAGACTTGTATATTAGTTAGTTTATGTTGAAGTTAATATCTTAAAAGTTTTTTTCAATACTCTTCTCACTTATACAAGTTTCTGATTATAAAAATAAATCTGTAAAGATTGTGATTATCCTGATCTAAGGAACTGAATATAATGTAAAATTTTTAATATACAAATGAATATAGAATACCAAATGCGAACATGGTGCGTACCAATATTCGCTGACGGACTTTAGTCATGAGACAATACAGTGTTGTTAATATTGCTGATGAATATGGAAAGCTTATGTGGATGAGCGATGGTTTCGGTTAGGTTAGCTAAGTCGGGAGATTGTGAAATATCGATGAAATGCTTCAAATTACCTATTATGTCATTGATAAAGTAATGATACCAAAATAGCCTTGTTTTGATGGGTCATTTACATCAGGAGGTAGAGCCTTAGAATATCTATACATATTAGTCCATACTCGGTTGTGAAATAATGTTGCAGCTGGAAACAGAATGTGGAGAACTAAAAGTTCGTTTTTTTAGAGAAGTTTTGTTTTTGGGCATTTCAACACTTTAATTTTTAACGTTTTTATGGGGAACTATCCAAACCTTGGTATTACTATCTAGCGATATTAGATATTGAAACAATAATTAATTTGTTGGTGACAAATGGGTTTGTTCCGAGACGTCAATACAAAAACACAATTACAGTTCCCATAATTAATATGTACATTTAAAAAAACTTTACTATTTTATTCAGGAGGTAAAGACAAGTTAAATATTCCAATAAAACATGGGTGTTATCTAGATTGGTTTTCCACCTCTCTGACTGTATTTAATTTCTTATTAATCCATTATAGCCTTAAAACCATTGGACGGTAAATTTGCATAACTGTCACGTAAGTTAAGGTCTAAATTTCGATAAATTATGACTTATATGCTTCACAATAAAAATAGTGGCTATTTACAAATATTAAAGCTTATAGTAAAGTATCTCAAAAAACAAAAAAAATCAAAATTTTAATTATATAACTACTACGATTTAAAGATCATTTAACAAACATATAAGAGATGGTGTTTTCCTTAAGAAATAGTGAAAATTGTCACTCTATTATCCTTAAAATGTTTTCGGAACGATCCTTATCCTTCCTTTGTTTCTCGTTTGATCATTGAAATCTCGGTTGTTCTTTAAGATATAAAATTTTGCAACGCTTCGTATTTTGTAAAAATCTTTTAAAACATTCATAGTTTATTTTATTTTTTAATATTTAGCTTTGAAAGTTTTAAACAATTCCCATTTTGAAACAGTGTGATATAAATATGTAAACAAATTTGAATATGCATATTTCTAAACATAACAGTTTTGCCACTTACAGTAACTCAAATAGATTAAAATATATAATTGATTGCTTTAAAATTACTTACAGATCGAATATTAATCGATACTTACAGATGGAAAATTAATCGATATGAAACCCATGTTGTATTGTGATATTTGTTTTTTTTATTACATTCCGAATAACCTGGTAAAGTTTGGTCCCATTGTTGCGGGAGTTTCTGTATGCTTTGATTGAGTGGACGGTTCGTAGAGGTCGGACTATCATGTGGAGCCGCTACGGGAGAGGAGCGTGCTGGGCGAAGGACCGTACTGGGACGAGGGTCACCAGCGCCTGTACTGGGTGGACATGAGGAACATGTTCATCAACTCCTACAGCCCCACCACCGGACAACTCTTCACTGCCACATTAGGTCAATTTTTATTGTTTGTAGTTAAAACTTTTGTTTGTTTAGATTTTCTTTGTAGACTTTTAAGCATAGTCTAATATACCCTAAATGTTTAGTGGCTTAATATAATTTTGGTTGTTAAAAATATAAATTCATTAAATTTACTTCAAATATTGATAATGGGACAAAAATTAAGTAATAAGTAAGAAGTAAAGGACCAAGAGCTGTCTATTAATTCAATCAAATTACCTATATTAAATTAGATTAACATTAAGAGAAAAGAACCCTGCAAGGCGCAGCCCTGAGACGATTCCCGAACATTTTTTTTAAGAAAACAGCTACATACTTAGCTACAGACATAGCCCTATCCAACAACACAAAAACCTTGCAAATCGTTTGGAAATTGTTGGAGTGGTTTTAATTACAATAAATTCGTAGCAAATTAAAAAAGTGTGGACATTTATTGATTTTCATTTTATTAAAGAATTTGAAGAAACTCCAAAAAATATCTATTTTAATCAATAACACCGGGAAGCTACCAAAGTCAGACAGGGACAAAACCTGACACTTTCGTCTGGCTCGGTTGGGACAAGGTCTGACAAAGACAAAGTCAGACAAGGACAAGATGTGACACATTCCAATCCACATTCCTGAGGTGGTAGGTTTTGTCTGGACTGGTCCGGACAAAGTCTGACAGTTTTCAGTTTGGCCCGCCGCGCCGGGGACAAGGTCTGACAAAGACAAAACCTGACACATTTGCCTCCCACACGCCGCCGATGCGCCGCTCCGAACCGCCCGCCGGTATTTTATTTCTGTAAATACAGGGGGCTTTATATGAGATGTATTTTTTATAACCTATGATTTTTAAAAACAATTATTGCAAATAGTACATCGTGTTGTATTTGTAGTTATTTGTAGTTGTATTTGTATTATAGTTTTGGAGTTTTGGAAGCCTCTATCCTATTTTATTAATTATAGGTTCGATTACACCTTAAATAGATGGTCCATCGAGCCTCTATCTTATTTTAATTATATTTAATTTGAGAGGGTCGATGGACAATCTATTTGAGGTGTAATCGACCCTTTACTTTAATATTAAATTATATTTAATACATTTATAGTTTTAGAGTTGGTAATACATCAGCCAAAATTTATATTTAATAAAATAATTTATAAACAAGGTTGATGGTCCATCGACCCCTTTCACAAAATAACTTAAAATTAAACATAATGGTTCTATAGACCATCGAACCATCTCCAACTTTTACAATATTTATTAAAACTGACAGAGGGTCGATGGACCATATATTTGAGGTGCAATCGAGCTTCCCCCAATACTAGATTTTGGAGTTATTTTTTATTTCACTTTAAACAACTAAATCTACAGTTTTACTGGACCGATTTTAATAGTTAATAGGTTGTTAGAAAGCTTCATCCGTGTAGATGTGCAAATAATTATAAGACCTCTATTTTTTTTAAAGATTTATGTGAAATAGTAAACAAAAAAAGTTATGTGATCTACAAGAAATAAATTGAAAACGTGCTGGGTTATCACATTTATTTAATTTGGAGGCAAGTTTTAGCTGCCAATATTGAGTATTTATAAAAAAAGGATGATGGCAATATGTAAGAAATTTAATTCTCTTTCAGAATATCACCATCCACTTTATTTGATTTCCTTGAGGACTTTATTAGTTGAAAGGGCAGCGCACAAAATCGTCGGGCCTTGTGTTAGAAAAAGTGTCAGGTTTTGTCTGGACCGGTCCAGACAAACTCTGCAAGTTTTCAGTGTGGCCCGCCGGGGACAAAGTCAGACAAGGACAAAGTCTGACACATTCCATTCCGCGTCATTAGGCGGCGGGCCGTCTCGGACAAAACCTGCCACAAAAACCGTCAGACTGTCCCTGTCAGACCTTGTCCCTGTCAGACCTTGTCGCGTCCCCAATAACACCTAATATCAAGTCTGATTATAAACCCGATGTTGGCTAAACCTACTTAACCCTTTTGGCAGTTTGATGCTTTCGTGAAAAAAAAAAAAAACTTAAAATTACACAAATAATGTAACTGGAAAGTAATAAAAAATATTTTTAGAGGTGTGTTACATAATATTCGAAGATTGTATTACATAAGCTATAATACAAATAAAATTATTTTAATTTTATTAATTACCTTTACATATTGGTCTACATCGCAAAATACTTCATATATGCAGGCTTTAGATATTCTTATGTCGACAAAGAGTCTGATCATTTCATTATATCTACAAACTACAGATTTATTAACAACGTAGGATTAATTATATCATTTTACTGACAAATTTACATAACCAAACGTTTAAGTTTTCTATGATCACTTAAATACAGAGTGTTATATTATTTCTTACTGTTATTTAGCGAAGTTATTTTTTTAGTGGTGCTCTTAATGGTTGTTACAAGATTGCGAAATTAAAATATTAATCTTACATGTTTTGCAGTAACTGACAAGAAGCCCGTCTCTCTAGTGATCCGCGTGAAAGACACGGAAGACAAGTTCGTCATTGGGCTACAAGGGTCACTGGCCCTTGTACAGTGGGATGGAAAAACCAACGCTAAGGTCAAACCGATGGTGTTCTTGGACCTAGAAGATCCCAAAGGAAAATCCCGCTCTAATGATGGAAAAGTCGACCCTTCAAATCGTCTGTGGGTTGGTATGTGGTAGACCAGGTTTTTTTTCTTAAAGAAACAAAGTAATGAATAAATTTCATTACTTGAAATGAAGGAGTTGGACAAATATTCGTTGCATACCTAAGCCTTGTCAGGCTAACGGAGGTATTCGTTACCCTTCTCGGCACATATTTACTTACATTCTTTGTCCCCACTCATGAAGTTTGTAAAAAAATGTTGTTTTGTTTAAAATTTGACGAATATTTTACGCTAAAGAAGACACAGAGAAATATCGAGGGACAAATAAATTAATTGGGATAATTTTACTGTTTGAAAATAAATCACTCAACTATTTATAAGTTTTTAACTTCTATTTAGAATAAGAATATTAATATGTTAACTAACAAAATCCAATTGATAAATATTCAATAGTATGGTTTAATATAATTTTCAGAGACGATGGGGGCGCAAACGAAGTCAGATCCTAAGGGGAACGAATTTGAAAAGGACAAGGGGACCGTATATAGAATCGACCATGACGGGACCAAACATGAAATGGTCAGCAAAATGCAAATACCAAATGGTCTCGATTGGAGCTTGGACAGTAAAACGTTCTACCTTGTCGACTCTCTTACCTTCATTGTGTATGAATATAAATATAACAACGATAACGGTAAAATTGGTAAGTTTCTGAAAAAGTCAAATATTGTATTCAGGTCTGTGTTTGAAATATGATTCTTTTCAAGTTGTTAAGTAATAAAAATGAACTAACAAGTTTCCTTTTTATGTCTGATTTCGACGAAATATTTATTTAAATACTGGTTTATTTGAAAGCCGTGAGGGTTTTATAAAGGAATGTTATGTGGTTAAATTAAATTTAATTAAAATAGAGGTCTGAAAATATCCTGTTAATACTATACGATTTTTCGCCGTGTGACGTAGGCGGTGCCATATCAAAGAGTAAGAATAAGAACTTCTTATTATCGCCCTTTCTACTGATTTATTTATTTTTCGTACTCTTTGACGTCCCACGGTGTATATCGTAACGTGCGAATGGGATATAATGGTTTATCTGTAAAAGGATATTCTTTTGGATGTCTGACTGTAATTCCAAAAGTCAATACCAAGATTTGAGGAAGTGTGAAATATTGGACAATAAATTAGCAACATAAAATAATGAAAGTTTGATATTTAAATTGGATTGTTTACGTTAGTTTAATACCAGCTCTTTTTGCAATTAATTTTATAACTCACTCCATTAACGTTCAGCCACTTGGAATATATTTTTATCTATATTTATCTATATATTTTACGTTTAAATATAGACATAGAAATATGTACGTAATTGTCCTTGAAACTAATTTTGAGTGTTATCTAACAAAAATTTATTTAAGTTATTCGTCACTCAGGAAATTATTGTTTTATTTACGTAGAAAGTAATATGATACCAAATAAAAAAAATATTTTTTATTTATTTTTACCCACATTTTTATTTACAAATAATATGCTAGTTTGTACTAAATACTGTAGTTTAATAGTAATCTAGTTTATTGTTGTTTTTTGTTAAAATCAATAAAAGTGAAAGTAGTAAATAGCTGAACATTTTCAAGGAATTTCTTAATTTTATGTAATACTTTATATTTGTTTAAAGAAAAAGTGAGGGATCTGTACAACCTTAAGAAAGCCGGGATTGTTGGGAGTGCGGACAAGCCGAACAGCCTTCCAGATGGTATGACCATCGACTCCGAGGGAAAGCTGTGGGTGGCTGTGTACGGCACAGGGAAGGTAAGGAGTCCACTGAAGTGGGAAAAGTGTCTACAGGAGAAAATACTAAATATCCCATTACACTTTTACATTTCACCTTCAATGATCATGTCATTATCTTGCTAACAACATCCAATTGTATATTTCGCATAAAAATGGTTCGCAATTGGTCCTTGAAAATTTATTAAACGACATATTATTATATGGTAGCTATGTGAAATTAAAAAAAAAAAAAAAAAAAAAAAAAAAAAACAAACCATACATAATGCAAAAAATATTGGTTGGAATAATGAAAGAGACGTTTCGTTAATTAACTCTATAAGTATTAATTAAAATGTTTTACAAAATTAATATTGTGTATCTTATTAAAAAGGGGTTGTAAGAATAATTTTTTAACAAGTAAAATTTCCATTTTATATGTATTCTAGTAAAGTATAATTTAGTTGATCTCTTTCTTAATGAAGCCAATCTAATTATTTTTGTTACCAGACTAAAGTTTAAAATGATTTTGTTTTACCTCCATCCGTATGGACATTTATGCATATTCCTTTGTTTACTGGTATTATATAAATTGATTTGTTTAAACTAGCCTTTTTAATATTCGAACGTTGCATACATTATTGCTTTCATAAGAGATTCATTCCTATGTAACCTGGTTAGAACATTGAAGATGTGCTACATTAAAAACCAACTCTAAATATTTTAACTGGAACAATGTAACTCGTGTTGATCATACTAAAATTGCTTATTTTGTGCAGAAAAAAAAGACTTGAGATCTTGACCAAAGTATTTCTTTTGGGTGATTTTAAAATTAAAAGTTTAATTTCCTCATCACCATTCAGCCTCTTGGAATAATTAGAGTGTATAAAAGAGCAAAAAAAGAAAGAAATCAATTCTCTTGGACGTACATAGTCAGGCCTTGACTATATGATTTGACCCTATTTGACTCTTGAGGGTCAATATCCCCAGGCCATACACAACCTTTATAAATATTCGCTATAAATAATACGGTTTACTTTTGTATCTTGATAAAAAACAGTTTTATAAATAATAAATATGCCAGGGTTAAATGATAGTTGTTTAGTGTGAGAACCAACAATTAAAAGAATGCTGAATAGAAACAAACATTGCCAATTTAACACTTTTTCTTATAAACATATGATTTGAAATAACCGAACTAGTGGTGAATGGTAGTCACATGTTACATTGTTAATGTTTGTTAACATTCATCATTCTTTAGTTATGTGGTATGGTTTTCACATTAAACAACACTATCGTCAACCCATTCTATTCGGACGGTTTTCGACAAATTGGTGGCATTTTCACGCCTAGATCAGTTTATACTTGTTTACTTTTTTAATAATCTTGACATAACAATACGAGCCTCAATACTAGAAAAAAATAAAATATTTTCTATTTGGAATTGTAAAGAAACGTCCAAACTGGACGAACATTCGCGACAAACTTGTTCCTCGTACTTAAAATATCAACAAACATTTCTCACGAACAATTACTATAGCCATATGATTTGCATTGTACAAAAATTCCAACAAACAAACAAAAGTTCGGCAGAGCACGTTTCGGGTAACATGTTCGGCCTGAGCAGACACGGCTTAATCGCTTAACCTTAGTTAAGGAGAAAAAAAAAATGAATGCTAAAACACCTGACAACTGTCACATAACGAACTACTTGCTAAAGTGTAATATTTACACATTTTAAGTCCATGAAAAGGTATTGCTATTTTCATTGTAATTTAAATGAAAACTGAATACTTGTTTGATAAAAAAGAGAAAGGTAATGACAAAAATGTTATTAAATTTCCAACAAATTCAACTTTTATCCAAAGACGTATACCAACTTGTTCCACCACAATATATGGCACGTTAACTTCGCTGTACTAAAATCTTTAATCAAATAACATTGTTATATCTTCATTATTTGTGTTCCGTTAACTGGAGGTTTATTTAGTTTTAAGATAGATATTGAACAATACTTGTACATGTTGGAATTAAACAATACTTATAAAATGAAAGCAATAATTTTTACTACGTTTATTAAAAGTTATATATTTTTACTAATTCTGAATGCATTCACCATAAAACCGACTAGTAATTATTTAACTTGACCAAATTGTTCATTGTTAATTTATTGTATTAATCATACCTCGACCATATAGGTTATCAGGATCGACCCAGTTTCCGGTGCGAAGATATTTGAGATCCAGTTGAACCAGGTGCTTCAACCCACATCGGTGTGTTTTGGTGGGAAAGACCTGGACACTCTGTACGTCACCACTGCCCGCGTCGATTGGACAAACGAATTCGAACAGAAGTATCCCAAGTCGGGGTACACATTTAAGATAACCAACCTGGGGATAAAGGGAGCCAGGCCCAGCAGGCCAGCCAAACTACCTGCCTCTTTAGTAAACAAATGCTGCCAAAACTAGTGTAAGAAATGGTTCAAGAATGTGTAACTACCTAATGTTTAGATGTTTCTTACGTATAGTGAATATTATAATTTGAAATTAAAATAAAAACTATTTTTTCATTAAATGTACTGTTTGAAGATAAATCTTTGGTCACCTAGGGAAAAATTGAAGGGAGGTTACCACCCCACATGTTATTCTTACTGTTCTATTGGCCAGTGACATTCCTTTACATGAATTTCAATGCTAAATAACAGCTGATAGTTCATTTAGTATAGTTCCCTTCACTATTGATCAAATCATCATCTCCCTTTATTAGATATATACGTATATACCGTATACACACACTAAAATTATCCAGTCGTGTGGAATCTGATGAGAAAAACTATTTAAACATTAAAAAAATGTACAACGGTCAACAGTTCAAATTTTATTAATATCATAATTTATTAAGTTATGAAAGGGTTAATGACCAAACATTCATATTATAATTAGAAATTATAAGAATAATTAATTGTTTTAAATAATGCAGTGAAGAAGTAATATAACTCCAAAAATTTTTACCTCAATTTGAATCATGATGGAAAGATAGCGACTGGTAGCTTCTGCACACCATCGGCCACGACTGCGTAATAGGTCTGTTCTGTGAGTTCACAAAATGTTCAGCGTAAACACGGAATTGCACCGGCGACGTCCGGACGTTACGGCAATTTCCAGTCGTAAAAACAGGTTTTGGTGGTTTTCGAGAAGTTTATTTCTTGAAGCATGAACGCTGCGGGAAGTCGCGAGTGTCACCTTGGCAACATTGCTTCAGAAAGGGGCCATCAACTATACAGTAGATGTAATCACAGAAATGCTAAGTGAAATGGACTGAGCTAATAGCCACACCATATCTTTCAGATTAGTCCTTCTAGTTACACTTGATGTCAAGAACGCAATCAGTTGGGCAAGATTGGTCGATTAGTTTGGTGGCGGAAATTACCTGGGAAGAACACAGGAACGCCAGCGGACATACCGGACCTGGCAGGGAAGCTGGGAGCTGGAGAATCGTTGTCAATGGACTGCGAGACTCATCATGTGGTTCTTACTCTGGAAGTAGCAGTGGCATGGTGAGCTTTATTACTAAGTACCTGTACTGGGGGCCGAGTATTTGCTCGGTAAACTCAAACAGTAATATTGTTTATAGTAATATCGGTTACAGACAGTATAACTGTTCACATGCTCAGCGAAAAAGGCTTATTTCTTGTTCAAGACGTACTCGGTCGCTGCGCTCACTCGCTTATCAGACTGTTTTCGTATATGTTGAATATGTTACACATGGATTATAATTATAATTAGAATATAACTACAATTAAGGAGATATCTGATTTAAATAATTAGAGCTAAAGTAGTGGAAAAAGGGGGCTGCTGGCTCACTTCAAGGTCACCTGAGGGATGACGTCATCGAGGTCAATGACCTCACCGATGACGTCATCGATGACGTCATCGATGACGCAATCGATGACGTCATCACCAATGACGTCACATCCATGACGTCACACCCATGACGTCACAGAAATGACGTGCTGATGACGTCATCACCCCTTACGTCACCAAAATGACGTCATCGATGTCACAAAGGTCAAGGTCACGCTGAAACCTAAAATTTTTTGGCACTTTTGCTGTTTCTCGCACTACGCTCCGAGTTTCAGTCCGGTTCCCATGACCTTGACGACTTGGAGCGAAATTAGACGAGAAACAGCAAAAGTGCTGAGGAAACTGCAAGTTTGGAACGTGACTCTGCCTAAACCGTCATGTGACACCGCTCGGGTGACCTTGAAGTGAGCCAGCAGCCCCCTTTAGACCAGTACTACAACCGCGATGTGCACCCTACGACAGACACCGAGCGACTGACTGTCCGGCCCCGCGCACTCTAGGTATATGGGAAGTGGTGGGGGAACTGCGATGACCTCGGGAAACTTGAAAATGTCAAGCCAGGTAGCACCGTTTTGGTGCTACCTTAAATTACATGTTAAAGTGTGATGACCTTGAGGTTGACTGTGAACCTGGGGCTTAGGATTGTGTTTAACAGCTTGACGTTTTCGCCAGAGTTCAAGTGTGGTGACATTGAACTGGTTAAAATCAAAACTGCACAGCAGACTGCACAACACGGATGTGCATCCTACGACAGCCGCCGAGCGACTGACCTCCGGGCCCTGCGTACTCTAGATATATGGGGAAGTGGTGGGGGAAATTTTAAGGTCATTTAAACGGAGTTTAAAAAAAAGTCAAAGAGTAGAAAGACTACTCTTGTGAGTCTATAGCGATTTCATTGATAGTGAGTGCTTCGGTATGCCAAGTTGATCTGTATTGACACGCTCCTAAATAATGTTTGCAAAAACCTGCAAAATGATTGTTGCACAATTTGCAGCCAGTTAGCTGTTTTAGTTTGAATTCAATGCAACGTTCAGGGCAGCAAGTGTACTTATGCCCTCTCATTTGGTACACATGGAATGTCTTCAACTTCGGTTTCGGCTTCTTCCAAGACTTGCACTTACACATGCACTGACCAAAAGCTTCACATGTTCTACAAGCCAGACCATCCACCACATCAATGTCATTTGGCCATGAAAAACATTTCTGTTCGCAACAGTAGTTAAGTTGACTGTCCATGTTGCTGCGGTGAAGGTGCGCGATGAAATGATGCTGTAGTCAGTGAGAGTGCACCTTAAATAAACTCAGTGGAGGGGGAAAGGTCAAGGTCATTCAAACGGAGTTTTAAAAAAGATGACTAGTTGTCCTCCTCGTCCGTCGTACTTGGAGAGCTGTCAGACGAAGAGCCCCGCGCAGGTGCTCTCCAGATGAAATGTATATCTATTTGAAAGCGCAGGCCTGGATCTTGTACCATCAACTCCTTTAATCTATTACATACCAATTCCACTTTGTACACATTGTTAATAATCAACACCCAAGGCTTGAGGGGAAAGTTCAAGGTCGTTCCAACATCAGTAGTGGAGTCAGCTTGGCTGATGGTGTTGTCCGCCATGGTTGCTTGTCGAACAAGGAATGACGGGTGATGTGATACTCATGCAGGAACATGGTGAAGTGGTGGGGGAAGTTTCAAGGTCATCCAAACGGAGTTTAAAAAAAAAAAAAAAGGAAAACCTACAAAGTAACATTGAAACTTTCCAACTGATGGTGGTGGGCGTTTTCTTCTGCAACCTTGCCGACACATGTGACTATACCATATAGTATGAAAAGTATAACCATAATAAGGCCGAACAATAAAAGATAGCCGTTGACTATCATGATATTTTCTGAGTGGATCTGCTTTCTTCTTATCTCCCTCTCTTGCATCCTTTTCTCTAACTCGTGGATGAAGTCGCAGCATGCGTGAGGACATCTTTCATCTGTTGGTAGGTTTGCCATTGTTGATGTTGTCGGTTTGGCTGTTGAAGATGGAATGAGGTTTCTAATCGTGATGTGCCATGTACACCAATAGTAAAGTGGTGGGGGTAGCAAAGCAGTGGAGGGGGAAGTTTCAAGGTCATTCAAATTGTGTTTTAAAAAAACCTATCTTGTTACTGAGCTAATATGTCAGTAACAAGATAGGTGTTTTTGCTCTTTTACTTCTTTAATATAATGAAAAAATAAACATATTCTACAATGGTTAGAACAAGAAATACAACTGCTAGTCAGCTGAAGTAATCCAAGTTGTCCGGCTCGGTCTTCATGGACGTCGGTGAGGAAGCTGTCGATGAGTGTCCAGGCTCTTCCTTTGGCTGCCGGGTGTTCCGTATATTGCAAGCGTAGACTTGCACATTTATACGGTAGCCTCTTGCCACCATTAGCTGCAACTCCTTGTACAAATCGTTCAGCTCCTGTTGTGTTTTGATAGTCACCTCCTCATAGCTGGCACAGCTTACGTTGAGAGACATCCTGATGTTGCTAGGTTGGCTGCTGGAGTAGAAATGAAGCCAAGGCACAGCGCTTGGAGGTATATGAAAAAGTGGTGGGGGTGTTTGCATTCAAACAGGTTTGACTTGTAGCGTGGTGGGGGTAACTGTGAAATGCAAAGGTCAAAGGTCAAGGTCACCCGCGAAGTTTAAAAAAAAATGCAACATATCAATATGTGAAAAACTTCACATATTGATATGTTGCATTTTTTGTCTTTTGTTTTTTTTATGGTTTATTTATTTATAAAACGTTACAATAACATATTTACAACAGTAAAACTTAAATCTAACACTGCTGCTTGTCGGCGATGTGGATGGTCAACTCGGTGGAATTGCTACCCGTGCAACCGTGGGAAACCAGGTAGAGACAGCCGGGTTGGATGGAGCGCAGATCCTCGTTCTGGAGGAGATGGACGAACCGTTTCGGCAGGTAGACTTGGAACTTGGGCTCATCCCCCGGAGTGAATGGTGCCTCGCTAAGACTGCAGCAGATGGCCTCTCCAACTGTAGTCTCCATCTTCTTCATGGCGTGGATAATGTAGTGCTTCTCGTCTTTAAGTTCGGAACACTTCTTGACGGGTAGTATGGTAGATTTGGAGTGAGCATTGAACTGCTCAACCAAAGTTTGCAGGAACTGGTGAGATGCCATGGTCAAGTTATAGATCGTCTTCTTCGTCTTCTTGCTGGGAGATGTTGTCGTCTCGGAATCTCGAGTAATACTCATGCCAGGTCCCGGTCTGCTCCTCACTTATATAACCCCCGTTACCCCCACCACTCCCCATTTCCCCACTTTGAAGGTAAGATGCGAGTTTATAGGCGTTTTTTAAAGCGCAATGTCTATCTTTTTCATGTTCTGGACTTTTAGTACAAATACAAACATTTTCCATCGTATACTTGTAGTTTTTATCCAAATCCACATCATTAACCGGAACATGAGTAAATCCTTCGATCCATCTTTTCTTTTCCAGCCCCTTTGTGTAAATATTGGTAAACTTGTCTGAAAAGTGATGCATAATGTGATACAAGTCCGTGTAACTTGTAAAACCATCATACCAATCGATATGATGGAAGTGTTTTGAAATCCATCTGTTGGTAGTAGCGGCTTTACTGGTTAAAGATGAATAAGAACATGGTGGTTTAAATAAAAACGAATAAGGAACACTTGTATTGATGTCGAAAAACACAAGTTCTTTTATGATAAATCTATCATCATTACCCCGAAACGCTTGGAACTCAATTATACCAGGTTTGGACTTTACTTGTTCTTCTTCCTTGTCCATTGCGAAGATCACTCGTCTGCTCATGACGAAGTCCAAAGGTCAACTGATTTCCACACCACGGTAGGTACGACTTTTATACCCGGCCGTACAGTTGTTGGCGCGTTGGTGTATATTTAACGTGGGCACCGTCCCCGGTAGGCCTAACCCCACAAAGTGTTTGATATTGTTTTAAAAATTAACCATTGCTGTGTAGTTAATTGTCATTTAGGTTTCCATCTTTACATTTTCCTTGTTTTCATTTTCATCACTAACACTTGATTCTTCTCCTCCTTCTTCTTCCTCTTTTTCATGTTTTACTGATTTCTTATGTAGTTGAGCGTACTTTTCCAATTGTCTCCACATTTGTACTTCATGAGGAACCCTATTGAATATAGAAGTATCTACAGGTCCGTACAATATAGGTGCGTCCGGTTGTTTGTCCAAAGTGTCTTCCAGATAATCTTTAATAATTGAACTTGAAAACACCAGTTGTCTCAATTATCTCGTTATTGGTTCAGTTGCACAAGTTAGAATAAAAAACTCTTCTCGATTAAGTTGAATCTTGTTATCATGTCTTGTTGTGTCTCTAAACCGCAACTGATGATCACCACGATGTTTAACAATATCGGTTTCCACATTTGAATCCAAAAGGCCTACTCTTGTCTTTCTTCCAAACATGTTACTACTTAAATAGCATTCTAGCAGATGCAAGTGTTTCATAAACGATTCCCAAGCAGTGTCCGTAAACAAAATCATTTTGGGTCCATGAGTTAAAATTACAGTAGGGGAATAATCTGTAGATTTCATAACACCGATTAAAACACTTTTGTCCAAACTGGAAGAGATTGGGTAAAATATTCGCAAGAATACCTCACTTAATATGTTAGGAGAAATATTATCTTCAATATCCCTTTTCCTCTTGTGTGCATTCTTTCTTCTTTTACCTTTTTCCTCAACATTATTACTGGCGTGGAGTTGTCCGCAAGCGTTGTGTTCATCTCCCTCCGGTTGGCCTTGAAGATCTAAAAAGTCGGATATCTCCTTCTCAATATCTACTACATTTTCTTGTGTACCACTAGGAGAAGCCATATTGAATAAGATGCTACCCATACAACAACAGGCAACAAACTGATAAGGAGCGAGCTGAACGCTCTGCTTTTATACTCGCGGAATGCATTGGAATGTAGGAAAACCGGTCTTTTACAATACATTTTTAACAATTCCAGTTAAAGGTGTGTATGTTACGATTTTATCATGTAGAATTAAACAGTATGCAGTTGTATTAGCCGATATAGGCGCGTTGAATTCCATTTCTATTTTTATATCTACACTTGATGATTTTACCGATTCATTTTGTTTAGAACAATCGATTACAACTATAGGGTAACCATCTAAGTATTTTTCTGGTGATAGTAAAGGTGCATTCGTTTTACCATAATATGAACTTTGGAATCTTGCATACATATCGTACAATATGCTGTACTTTTTATTAGCGAATGACACATTTAAATTATCGTATGGAAAAAATTGTGAATTTAAATAAACTTTAATATTTTTCAAGTTGCAATGATCAAATTGGCCTGCATGTTTGGTGATGGTGTCTCTTCTGCCTGTTTGTAAACCAAATATAATATACCTGGCTCGTTCCACATAATTAGATGTTTTAACTGTCCAAGTGTGTCGATCCGTAGTTGGCAAGCTGGGATGTTCATGAAATTCCCAACTTCTAAAAGGAATTACAATATCACGATCAGCCTTTAACTTTCTTAATAGTAGCATTCTATGCTCGTCAGCTAATTTTACATGTGGAACTCTCCATACAATTTTGTCTAATGTTAATTTCCATTCTAAAGTTGCATCTGTTGTACCGTCTGGAGCTTTAATAATATCTTTATCGTTTGAAGATCTCAACAAAACTAATTCTTGTTTAACGTTTAATATTATTTTCCTATAATCTTCAGCAAAACCAAGCAACAAACGTAACGGAATATGAAAATCAAAATTTCCATTTGTATCTGGAGTGATTGTGTCTTTTGCAGGTAAAACCCATCCTGCAGGTTGTATTAAATTGGTTTCATTAGGTGATATAGATGTTAATCCCTTTAAAGTTGTTGCAATACCTACTTTTTTAGTAGAATCAACTGTTACACCTGATATTTCATATCTAATTTCATCAAACAGGAAAGCCATGGGATTATTTATAAATGGAACTGTTGTACCAGTAGTAGTACCGTCCTTTTTAGTAACTTTTCCTTCAATATACAAGTAACTTTCACATGGTAGCGTGTAAATGTCTTGATTTTGTATGGGAATACGAATTTCATCGTTATTGTTTAATTTTGATGAAGTGTAAGGGTTGTGGGTGTGATATTCTTTTTCCCATAGGGTTTCGTCGAATGTTGGACCCTGAGCTATATCCAGTATATCCATTATCGGTTACTTTTAATCCAATTCTCTCTAAGAAACGAATGTTCTCGCGTGTTAACTCCTCCACAGCTGAAGAGCTACTAATGCGGATTCCCGTAGGTTGTTCGCTTTTAAATGTTAAACCCATGATTTTGTATTAAAGTGTTGATTTTAAATGTAATCTAACCGTAATAGGCTCTTCTCGGAAATCTATCAAGTTACCGTCTTGATCCAATACGTTCAACACGATGTCTGAAATGAAAGTGGTGTTCAAAGGTAGATATACCAGGTTTTGCGGCTTTTCAACAATTTTAAATCCAGGTGGTACACTGGGGTAAAAAGTATGTATTATATGAGTATTTGCTCCATCTCTGTAAGCTCCTTGTATAATGTTACAAGTTATGTCTATACTATTGACTTTTAATATTGTTACAGTTTGTTTACCGGAATGTGTTTTATTTGGTTCTAAAATTGCTCCATCTTTGGGAAATCCTAATAAATCACCAATTGAGTTTGGCTTAGTGAAATCTATATAATATTTTGAAGTAAGCTCAGCTTTCATTGTATTATTATTACCTTTTAGCGATATATTGTCTTTTCCCATTTTATTTTGCAAAAATTCATTAATATGATCAATTTCATAAGAACCTGTGGGTAAACTGCACTCTTCTAAGTCTGTTAACTTACCACTGGCATCTTTTCCTTTATAATAATGCAATAAGTTATTTTTACCTTCCGTAACATTGGGAATAGAGTTGTAAGTTGTAAAATCCAACAGTGCTGCCTCCCAAAATCTTCCTTTTTGCAAGCGTAACGCTGGAAAAAGGATACTTCGTAAAGTGGACGATTTTCCTGTTAATGATACCGTATAGGAAGACATCTCAATAGTGACTGATACTTTTAGCTAGGAATTCCAAACATAAATGGCCGCATATTGAAGTATTATCAGGTTGTTCTCTTTTATAGTTGTAATATATGTTTTTAGCAGATTTAAAGTAATGTTCAAGTTCTTTAGGTGGTGGCAAATTTCCAAAACTATCAAAATAATATACATTACTATTTAGTTTCTTATAACACACCCAATGGGTGCCGGACCCTTCAGTATTATCCAAATTTACGATTCCAGTCTCATTTTTCCATATTTTCTTTGGTAAACTGTCTTTCATAAATACTCCGCGGAAAAATGGTATTTTTAAACAGGAAATATATTTAAATAATTCAACATTAGTCAACGCTTTATGTGGTATAACCAATTGATTTCTTTTATTTAATATGCACGATACGGTCTTAGGTATAGACCAGCCCCGTTTTTTACCATTGACCATATTGTCGGTTTTTTATTATTTTTCCTCGGAGAACGTCTTTTTAGTCTAATATTACCACCATGTTTTCTCTTGGTTGATCCTTTTTTATTCTTACCCCTCCTTTTTCCACCTCCTACCGCTGTTTTAGCCTTCATACCTGCTGTTACCGCTAAAGCTGCTGCTTTTTCCGCAATACTAGCGTCACTAGACTTTACTCGTTGAAAAGCTATATTCGCTAGCTTTTTATCAGCGATTGACCTATTTTTTGAATCGGTAAACGTGGAATATGCGATATCGTGTTCTTTACAAGCCTGATCTAACTTATTTATGCCTGGATCACCTCTTTCCAGTCGTTTTTTTAATTTAGTTCCTGGTCCGCAATACTGATAACCTCCCGGTATGTGAAATTCGTATGGTAAAGCGTCTATTGCTCTGTTTACGATAGATCCTACTGGAATACGATTTAAAGCTTTACTTAACAGAGAAACCGCTGTGGACGTGATACCGCCTCCTTTCCGTATAGTGTCTCGATATGGACTGGTGTAATGAAACGCCATGATTGTCTTTTATATTTGAAAAGCGTAACCCATGTGTTACCTCTATGACAGGTTGCACATAAATGATGTAATATATGGTGTTATTTAGTTAAATATCAAAAGTACCCCAATCTGATGATCTAAACTTTTGTGTGTTATGATTAAAAAAATATTTATAAAGAATTTCTTGTTTAATCCATGTATTTCTCATTTTTTCGTCAATAGGTTTATGTTGTCCTGCTACAATATAATTATGCATATCAAATAATAAATTACCTATTACTTTAACAAGAAAATTAACAGTTACAGCGTTATCGGCATAATCAGGGTCTGCAACATTTGTTAATCGTTTGTTATCACAATTCCACCATTTTTTTCCAGTTGGCTCTAATTGTATTATCTGTTCATAAGTAACAGCATCACCAGGCTTTTCACCAATACCTAAATTTGTCAATAACTTTCCTTTACCATCCCAAACATAATTGTTTTCTTCAAGTAAAGTAAACTTTTTATTTCCTTGTACAAATACATCTCCTTGACGTGTTACTACTTGGTTTTGTTTCACAAAACCGGAGGTTTCTTGTTTTAAAGTTTCCTTCATTTGACCCACCGTTGCACCATCTGATGGTGCAAAACCATCTTTTACATTCGCTAAACAATTACCAAGACAGTCAATAACTCCTACATCACGTGTAATACAATGATCTTTGATGTATTTTAAATTTACAGCATCATTTTCATTTTTTGGATAACCTATATCGTTAATAACAAATTTATAAAAAGAAAACCCATATTTTGTCTTTTCAGGTATTATAGAATGTAAATAGCGTCTATTTATGCTGTCTTTTTCATCTACAGGGTCTGCTACGTTGGATATACGCCGATTTTCAGCATTATACGTTTTTCCATTAAATTTTAACGTATTCTTTAATTCCGATGATAAATAACCTCTGTTTATTGCATCAGCGTTTTGATTTGGCTTACCAACGTTGGAAATTCTATGATTACCCACGTTATATGTGTTTTTATCTAATTTCAGTGTTGGTACTATCTCTTTTTTTAATACTTTTAAATTTATTGCATCATTTTCATCTGTGGGATCATTAATGTTTTTTAACCGTTTATTACTAATATCATAATCTCCATCAGGTGTTTGTGGTAATCCAACACCTCTTTTTAAAGTATTAAAGTAATATAATCCATCCGATGAATACCGTCCGAACTTGTCAACACTCATGGTGCAACTGAATAACATTCTAGAGTGTAACCCATTTTTATAATATTAGTCCCGATTTCTAACCCATATCAGTTTTTATACAAATTCTTAGTCTTCATCAGTTACATTTGCATCATTCCCGGGACATTTAAAATATTTTAAATCTGCACTAATTAATGATCTGTCTGCTACAATTCTAAATACATGATTTTTATGAATAAATTCCTCACCAGACAATTTTCTAAATCCGCTAAATGAATTTGGATCTGCAATTAATATATTTTGATAATCATTTACATCCATTAATTTAAATCTTTTGGGATTATAAATAAACTCTTGATTTGCACTATCATATTGTAATGTTTGTCCTACAGTTGCAGCATCCTTTGGATCTGTTCCTTGTGCCAAATTACCTATTTTCTTATTTTTCGCATTGAAAGTACTACCTTTTGGTTTGTCTAATATTAAAGATTGTTTTACTACAACACAATCGTAATCATCGATACCTGGAAATATGTCAATTATTCTTCTATTTGTACCCAACCAACTTCTATGATAATTGTTTGGATTAGTATGTAAAACTTGTGATAAAATCGGAACATCATGAGCATCTGTAGCTAAATGCGCATTTGATAATTTCATGTCTTTGCAATCCCAAACATTATTTTTTTGTTCAAGTAAAATAAACTTTTCATTTCCTTGTACAAACACATCACCCGACCGTGATACTACTTGATCCTGTTTTACAAATCCAGATGTTTCTTGCTTTAAAGTTTCCTTCATTTGACCCACTGTTGCACCATCTGATGGTGCCGAACCATCTTTAACATTCGCTAAACAATTACCTAGACAATCAATAACTCCTACATCACGTGTAATACAATGATCTTTTATATATTTTAAATTTACAGCATCATTTTCATTTTTCGGATAACCTATATCGTTAATAACAAATTTATAAAAAGAAAAACCATCTTTTGTCTTTTCAGGTATTAATGAATGTAAATAGCGTCTATTTACGCTGTCTTTTGCATCTTTAGGGTCATCTACGTTGGATATACGTTTATTTTCAGCAGTATACGTTTTTCCATTGAATTTTAACGTATTTTTTAATTCTGATGATAAATAACCTTTGTTTATTGCATCAGCGTTTTGATTTGGCTTACCAACATTGACAATTCTATGATTACCTGCGTCATATGTGTTTTTCTGTAGTCTTAATGTTGGTGATATCTTTTCTTTTAATACTTTTAAATTTATTGCATCGTTTTCATCTGTGGGATCTTTTATGTTTTTTAACCTTTTATTAGTTATATCATAATCCCCATCAGGTGTTTGTGGTAAACCAGCTCCTCTTTTTAAATTATTTGCGTAATATAACCCATCCGAGGAGTAACGTCCGAACTTGTCGACACTCATGGTGCAACTGAATAGTAATCTAGTGAGTAACGCATTTTTTATGAGATTACCCCACGGTTTCGGAGTTCATCCACTAAAGCCACCCATTCGTTTTCCAATCCAGTATGACCCGCTTCTTTAGCTTCATGTATTAGTTTCATTCTATCCACCAATTTATTGATATTATTGTAATAAATCACATTTGTGTTATATAGTTTCTTCATTAAACCTGTACCTGTAACAGATTTGTTTCTTTTTCTTGGTTCTGGAGCACTTATATCCAAAGTGGATGACACAAACCTTCGTTTTACAGGTTTTCTTGGCATTATCGGCATTGGTTGTCTTCTCGTTGTTGGTATTAACTTGGATACAAATACTCTATATTTTAAAGACCTAGATCTAAAAACTGGTTGGTCAGCTAAATATTTTCTCCTGTATGCATTGGTGTGTTCCAAAATCTGTTTATATGCTTCCATGTCTTCTTCTTTAACTAACAATTCTAAAGGCTTTTTTTCAAATAATAATTCAAATAATCCTCTTGTGCCCTTATATCTTTGATTACCAACAATAATATTATCATTTTCATCATGTTTACCGGGCTATTACCAACCATTAAACCTTCTTCTGTTAATCTTACTCCATAACTATGGTAGTTTTTATTAGGATTTATTCCAGCTAACATTTTTATCATGTATTTCCTTCCTAAAGGTCCTTTGTTATGAATGTTTTCACCCAACAAGCTTATGTTTGACGGACCTTCCCTTGCTTCTTCTTCTTTTTCCTCTTCACTAGCAGTTGATACATCTTCATGTCCTCTTTTAGCTTTTACTTCATATAATTCTCTTATACCACTATAGTCTGGTGATTCTAGCTCTCTTTCAGGTTCTCCGCCGGTAAAACCACTATATGTAGAGGATTCCAGGTCTTCATCACTAAAATCTTCTGATTTTACATTTTCTCTTTCAAACTTTGTAATAGGTGCAATTGCATCTCCTTCCAAAACGGGTTTAGCAAATTTTTTGTTTAATTGTTTCAAGGGTTCAGTAATAGGTTTAAAAGTAGATTCAAGAAATTTCTCCCTTTCGCTAATACCTAATTTTAATGCTCTGTTTTTATCTCGAATAGAATCACTAAGTGATTTTATTTCCTTTATTAACTTTTCTTGGTTAACCATGTTTGTAGCAAGACGTGTTGTACAACAATGAATGTTTTACATCATGATCAGTGTATTAGTATAAATTTATCAAATCCTATCCTGTATCGACCATTATTTAGCGGTTGTTCCTTCATAATTGTTAAAAACCCATATTTTTCAGCCCAAGCCTTTCCACACAACTCTTTAAATCGTTCAAATGGCATATCCGCACTTACATGGTCATAATATATGTGTTTTAGGTTGGTTTCATCCTGTTTAAATACAATTAACATGTTTGCATTGTCTCTAATGAGCTGTTTCGGTATTTTGCTGTAAGTTTGACCAATATAAATGCTATCTATGTTGTTATGTCGACCCATGGCGAAGTAATTTCTTATTGTATTTTGATTTTCACAAGATACGTCGTCAAATATGAATACTGAGAATGGTTTAGCCTCTTGCGGTTGCATGACACTCTCGCTCGCGTTGAATTTAAAATATTTAACTTCAGGCACATTATTGAGTATTTGTTCCAATAACTGATATTTTGGTTGTTGTAGTGACTTTGAAAATACATATAAATTATTAAAACGTAAGCCTTTAGGGTTTGTAATCAAATTGAATACTACATTTGTTTTTCCACAATTGGAAGGACCGGTAACCAGACAACGCACCGTGTTTGGTAACAAAACACCGTGTTTCCCAGTATTGAATTGAGAACCATCCACTGTGAGTTCATCTATATTATTAATAGTAAAATTGTCTTTTTGCGGTATTATCTCCATCCTTTGTAATGGTTCAACCCAAAATGATGCTCTATCATTATATTAGATCCTTTTTAGGTATCCAAGAATCTTCCGTTTTATTAAATCCTAACCATCGTACTTTAACCTTATCTTTTTTGCGTTGCAACACCTTTTCTACTAGATATACATCACCTACTGTTGATTTTAACATTTCATGTCCATAAAAACCTCCTTCAAGCAATTGTCCTTTATTATCTTTTAAAATGTAAGTTTCTGGTACTGTAGGTTGCACCTTAAATACGGTAAATACCTCATTTGTCCAGTTTGGAAGATATCTTTTACTGAATACACCTTTGTATTTGCTTATTCGCACTTTATCACCAACATTAAACCTTTTAGGCTTTAGTTTTTCAACTCTTGGTTTAGTATTCAGTTTTATACGTTTTAATACAAGTTTTTCATTTTTATTAGTCACCTGGCTTGGTTTCATACCGATAGTTCTATGAAACTTGTTATTGTAATCGCTTATAAGTTTTGGTAACATATCAATCCATACGTGCGATCCTCTGTTAGAAAACATCTTATACATCGCACCTTTTAAAGTTCTGTTGAATCTTTCAATTATTGATGCTTTTACCTCTGAATTGGTTGAGTAATGGTTAATGTTGTGTTTTTTCATTAAATTTGCAAATTTCTTATTAAAATATTCTTTTCCATCATCAGTTTGTAAATGTTTTATAGTATGTTTGTCTCTTTGTATAGCTGTTTCCATTGCTTTTGTAACACTTTTGCCACTTTTATCTTTTAGTGGTAAAGCATCTGCCATTTTTGAAAAACAATTAATAATAGTCAATATGTATTTAAATCCTCTATTTTGTTTACTATAAGGAATCATTTCGATTAAATCCGCTTGATATAAATCATTTATTCCTTTTATCACTGTATTTCTTCGTGGAAACTTTCTTCTTGCAGGTTTATGAAGTTCGTTGACAATTTCTTGCTTCAAGTTCTTCATATTGCAGGTTTGAATGTTTCATGTATCACATGTATAATCACAATGAATGTTGTCTTAAATATTCACATCATTTATATAGGTCAAGGTCATCCAAACTTGTGTAAAAAAATGGGGAACACGGCGTTTGACTTGCCGTGTTCCCCATTTTTTTACGGAAGGAGAAAGGAATAAGGTCGAAGTTGTAGAAGGACGAAGAATAGGTTACTAGTCGATAGGGTTTAGAGAGTAGTGGCCAAAAGGAAGAGTGTGAATTTTATCCGGCATAATATGCCTTTTATCATCTCGAGCTGATAGTGCTCTTTTAACTTCAGTGACACTGTAGACCTCATGTTTAAAGCTTCTGATAGTGTTGAACGTTGCAGACATTGTAGAATCTTCAAACAAGCAGGTCTTGTAATGGTCAAACGTCACATGTTTCTTCAAGTACGATGTTTTGACTCCTTTTGCTTTCTTGACTGTCGGTGTGTTGTTCTCGTTGTACATTTTAAATGAATACAATTTTGCCATCAGTGCCACTATTTCTTCTAAAGGCATTCCATTTGCTTCATCTTTAAATTTTCCGATTACTTTTTTATTCTTTTCATTGTAATTTGGATGGTTCTTCGGATAGTCAGAGAAGTCAAAATCGTCTTTGTATGGGAAACTGCTTAGGTCTTCATACATGTCCAAAGTCTTTATCCAGTAGATAAACGCGTCCGTATCCATGTATGCGACTCCAATGTTTTCCCTTCCGTAGTGTTTAACCATTTTGTTATAATGGAAATCATACATCAGGGTTTTACTTATGTCCAAAATCGACATACCTATGTATAACGGACGGTCCATGACTATTGTTGTTTTCTTCATACTGACAGCGACTAGATTTTCGTTTATAATCATGGATGTTCCGAAATTTGGTTTTTGCACTAATTTTTCCAATTTCCTAGGATCACTCACTAATTTTACATTTTTGTGTTTTCTTTTGTTCTCCAAGGTCTTCCCAAAGATGGCGTTGTTCATTAATTTATAGAAGTCCTTTTCAAATGCCGTTGTCGCTGCAGCTCTTCTTGTAGTGTTGGAATCAATATATGGTTTCAACCAACAAGACTGGGTGAATTCAATTGCTCTATGAATTCTCACTACACGTAGACCCAATTCAAGAGCTTGTTGAACTACCCAGTAGTGAGCCACATACCGATCTTTATTCTCCAACGTCATCATCAATTTTGGCCATCTTCCTGTCGGTGAAACTTCAGTCTTGGCTAGGAGAGGCAAGTCGTAGTGATGGTCATGAAGGTGCTCCGGATATTCGAAATCACAGTCCAAAATATAGCCTTTTGGACCATTCTTTGGAATCTGTGAGATGTCACCGATGGTGGCCGGGTCGATCCATTTGAAGTAAGCGTAGGGAAGCGGATTTGACATTGCCCAACCATAAAGGTTGTTTGCGTCAAAGTAGCCAAGGTAGACCGATGGTTGTCTCTCGTCGAAGCCTGGGATGTACTTGTTGTTAGCTTTGACATGACGTGTTACAGCTTGTGTCAAACCGCCCCGTACCAGTAACCGTATCTGGTTCTATCATGAGCACCATATCAATATCTGTTAGAAGTTCCAATCGACAGTTGGTTGACTTTAGCATAGCTTGCCATGCTAATCCTGGAGATGTGTACGAGTGTAGAGGGTCCAGTCCATAGGCGGAGAAGCAGGTGTTTCGAAATTCTTCCATCACATCGCACAGCAGAGTTACGTCCAATTTTATGTAAAAGTCGGAATATTCCCCTAAGGTTTGAATGTTTAGTTGGTTCCAAACATTACAAGCATGATTGTAGTCTTCAACGGTGATTGCACTTTCATTTAACTTGCTATTGAAGGCTTCAATCGGTGGCAGACTGGTTTCTTCAAATTTTTCTGCAGAAGTTATGTAATCATAGGGGAACACTCCTTTACGCATTACTAAGTCCAATTTATCTTCATGTACAATTTTGCTGGTTTCTTTTAGATCTTCTCTTCTTAGGTTCTCAGACAATTTGGCTAAACTAGTTGACATAAATCTATAAGAGTCTACGAAGCGAAGTTTAATTTTACCTACTGTTTTTGAGAAACTGATGTACTTCTCCAATGTTTCAGCTAATACTTCGATTCTTCCATCATCCCGTCCTAACTCTGGGATAATGAAGTGGGAGTCATAGCCGCTAAGATTGTGTATCACGACAGGGATAAAGTTTGGCAGTTTGTAATTTATATTGCATGAATTACAAGCAGCTCCTCTGTATAACCCTGTCAGGTGATCGTGATCTCTTACTTTTTGATTTTCTTCACTGAAGCTCTTCTTGCATAAATAACATCTTGTTGCCAAATTGTATTCTTCTTGTTGATTTTGATTCAAAGGTTCCATAGGTAAAACATTACCGTATAAGCGTTGCACCTTTTCAGCAATGTCATACAACTGGTCTACGAAATGCTTAGCGGCTTCTTCCCCACGGTAGAGTATCGGAGTGGATGTTAAACCATAGTCTTGCAACTGTTCTTCAGGCAAAGTTGATTTCACCAATAAGCAAAAACTGTTAGGTTGATGCAATTGATATTTGGTTCTTCTAGTCACCTCACCATCCGGAAGCTCCTGTGGTACTAACGTGGATTCGAAATCTGCGTAGACAGCTACTGGAATCCGATATTGGTGAACTGTTTTGTTGAATTTGATGAACGCTCGAGATGGCGGCGGCAGACTAATCTTCACTTCATAGTTGTCATTACAAAGTCTTTGGTGTTCCTTCAACCAGTCCGATCCTCCATGTTTTAAATCTTTATTTGTAAAACAAAAGCATCTCTTACACACTGTCACTCTAATCTTCTTTTTGGTTAATTGTCGTGCAACCAAAGCTTCAAAATCTTTTATCCACACATAATGTGAAATTTCACCTTTAGTTATCAATAATAAATCAGTATGGTTTCTTTGCTTCACTTTTCCAACTCGTAGTGGATACACATTGTTCGAATCATCTAAGCCGAACACGTTAACAGAAACACCTGGATTTTGTTTCTCAAATTTTGCAATTTGATTAAGACTCACAGGATACGACATTCCTCGGAAGTTGTAGCGGTGTTCGTTTTCATAATATTCCCTACCAACTCTACAAGGATTATGTTTTACATACTTAGTTAGCATCGCATACTTAAAACATTCATTATCCCCGTTTGTAACATTTCTGCAAGAGTTGGTGTCTTTAATTTTCTTTGGTAGAGGGATAAAGCTGCTACCCCTCATACCATATCCATGCTTGTGAACCCTCACATCCATACCTTCGATCGATGATAGCGTCCAGCCAGATCCTCTTCCTTCATGTTCTTGGAGTTTCATTAGCAGTTCATTCAAACATTCTTCTAGAATTTCATTGATATCAGATGTGGTTGTAAGGGTTCGGTTTTTAGCAATGAATGCTCTTGGTGAGTTTTCACCATCGGTATTAGTAAACATAGCCTCCAACACCAATCCAAATTTAATAAAGTTCAATCTTGCCAATTCTTCCATCAATGTTTTTACAACTAAATTTTTAGCTTGGGTTATAAAGTTTTCCAATTCCAATTGCACATTATTAATTTTGAAATGAGTTACAACTGGTCCTGGCAAGGCTGTGGTGCGCAGTTGTCTTATATCTTCCACTTCTTCTGTATCCTCTTCTTCCATATCCTCTTCTTGGGTACGCAGTTGTTTTACATCTTCCACTTTTTTTTCTTCCATTTCCTTTTCAATAAATCCTCCAGCTGTAGATGGTCCAGCTCCGGCAAATTGAATAACACTTGGTCTTCTTCTTTGCATTAACTGTAAATAGCTAGCCCAGTCCTCCTGCTTCTGGGGTTTTTCCAAAAACCGATCAATCGCATCCAAGTCTTCTTCACTTACTACAATCTCTTCTTTTCTGTCCTCTTCACGATGCAATTCTCGGTGTAACTGTAGATAGCTATCGCAGTCGTCCATCTGCTTCTGGTAGTTTTCCAATAACCGATCAAACGCCTCCAAGTCTTCTTCACTTACAACAATCTCTTCTTTTCTGTCCTCTTCATGATACAATTCTCGGTGTAAAACAAAGATGTCTTCGTCTTGAAAAAACTCACCACAAATATCGCAAAGAGCCATTTTTACAGTTTGGCTATGAGTGTGCACTCGGTGAATGTCCACGCAATAATGAGCAGCGCGCTCAACAGGGTCCCTTTATACCCGAGGTTTAAGGGTGGGGGAAGGTGACGTCATATACATCCAGTTTATCAATCATGTAGTAGATTTGGCTTTTAAACACCCATTTTCAATTTATTCTTCAACAGGTTTGATAAACCAATGATCTTTGGTCTAAATCCACTACTTTGTACAAATTTTTTTTGTTTGGGCACTTCTCGTCCGGAGCAAAAAACTCTTTGGTCAAGGTCAAAATTTTTTTTTTCAAAAAAGTTCGGGGGGGGGGGGCGGGGGGGTGGGGGGGGGTGTCATTACTGTATTTAGGTCAAGGTCACGAAAAAACTTTAAAAAAATTAAGCCCCACCTGGGGCACTTGGGTTGTCATCGCTGTAGCCTCCGAAGAGACCCAACTATGACAACAAGGCAACATCCAATGTCGTGTACCCTTCGCCACGCAAGACTTGTAAACATTTACTGCATTGTCTTTCAGTAGCTAACAAAGATTCATTTACGTAATTTTGAGTTTCCAGAAGGAAACAAACTGAGGACACCCTAGTGGCTTACCTCCTCGTCCGAGTGCAGAGGCCGCCGCAACCTTTTGCATGCCAGCGTACAAACGGACATGCTCCCAGATGCCATCCGCAACCTTTTGCATGCCTGGCAGGAGCCTACCGATAATTAAAATAGGCTTTACACGGGGGCCTCCTCCCGTAACCTATCTTTAATATTTTTTAATTTACAATGCATTGAATTTTTACAAGTCTTTGTAGGTCAAGGCCACACGGACATTAAAAAATTTCGGCCCCCGTACATCCATGGCGAACCACGAATGTTCGGGGGCCTTGGGGACTAAAAACACAAATAGCTAACAAAGATTCATTTACATAATTTTGAGTTTCCAGAAGGGAAACATACTGAGGACACCCTAATGGCTTACGTCCTCGGTCCGAGTGCAGAGGCCGCCACAACCTTTTGCTTGCCAGCTTACAAACGGACATGCTCCCCAAATGCCATCCGCAACCTTTTGCATGCCTGGGCAGGAGCCTACCAATTATTAAAAGTGGCTTTACACGGGGGCCTACTCCCGTTCCCTGACTTTACAATTTACTTTGAGCATTGAAAAAGCTCAAGGGGGGATTGCTAAAACAAGCGTATACACTTTAGAAACATATAACACACTTACAACACACAATTGAGCTCAACGTAGTCAATGCTGGAACAAGCACATACACATTAAACACATATAACAAATAAGACACAAAGGATAAAAGACACAGGAGACATAGGGTACAAGTAAAACACTCTCATATAAAACAATTCGCAATACCCAAACGCAAGCGCAATATCTTACAACTAATACAAGTCTTAAAGTTAGAGTAGACTTCGCTAAACACTGAAGGCGCCATTCAATGTTTAGTGATGCCTATGGCGGTCCGTCCCGGTCGTTCACGTTCAACGCGCGGGAGCGGACTGCGAGCCGGCTCTGGCTGGGCCCCCTTATATCCCCACCGGGGCAGCCACGCCCAGGATATCAGGGGTGGGGGAGGGGGTGGGGGTGGGGGTGGGGGTGGGGGTGGGGGGGGGCCTCGCACTTTTTGTCGGGGGGGGGGGGGCACTTCTCGTCCGGAGCAAAAAACTTTTTGGTCAAGGTCAAAAATTTTTTCGAAAAAAAAGTTCTCGGGGGGGGGGGGCACTTCTTGTCCGGAGCAAAAAACTTTTTGGTCAAGGTCAAAAATTTTTCCGAAAAAAAGTTCTCGGGGGGGGGGCACTTCTCGTCCGGAGCAAAAAACTTTTTGGTCAAGGTCAAAAATTTTTTCGAAAAAAAAAAGTTCTCGGGGGGGGGGGGTTCGCACTTTTTGTCGGGGGGGGGGGTTGACTAAGTTAAGTGGGTCAAGGTCACCCACAACACTTGTACTCTAAGTGTTGGCTATACCCCCACCACAACTGGGTCCCTAGGCTGCACAACACCGCTTCGCCAGTATGTCTCCGGCTTCCATGCGGTGCGTCTCGCTGTTCTCTAGCTCTCTATATGTAAGTAATTTTACAAGTTCTGAATGTAGGTCACTACACTTTGACTCTGGGACGATATCGACTTGTAGTGTTTCAGTGTTTTGACTCAAGGTCATCACACTTTAACTCTAGCACATCGGTTATCATACCAGAGGTGCTCAATAACCTAACTTGTAATGTTTAGGGTGGCGTTTGCACGCCACGTGGTATCGCCATGAGTGTCCAGTCCAAGTTTTAAGTTAAATTAATTTTACTGTAATCTTTTCCATTTCTGCTTCGTTTTGCCAAAGTATAAGGTGTCGCTTAATAAAGTGGTATTTCTCTAAAGTTATAGGAGATTGCAAGGATACAATTAGTTTATTTAGGAGACTCTCCATCTTGGAGTTTAACACAATTTCTACTTTGACTTTGCTTCCTCGGCTCTCACAGCCTAAGCTGTACAGAAATGTTTCTTCTAGTGCCAACTCGGGCCAAGAGAACAGTGTGTTGACTGTAGGACAGCTCATGGTGAAGTGATGCGAAACTCCAGCGTACCACCTCACCTTCCCCCGCCACTGTGACCTTCCCCCACTCCTGCTGTTTCCCCCACCTCTTTTCCCTTGACTCATGCGCTACAAGCAGTCTCTCAGTATTGTGCGGACTTTTGTGAGGGGAAGCCATGTCGCGGGACGCTTTAGGTAAGAAACTTAGCCGTGTTAAGACTTTATTAGTTGCTCACTGTCCACCACTGAAAGTTAAGAGAGTTTCAACTTTAGCTAAGTGGCGCAAACTGTTGCGCGGACACCCTAAGTTTTATACAAAACAGACTAATGTCAGTTTTACTGATGAGGATTTGTTTAAAATATTGGATGAAATGACTTTTCCTTGCAAAATTCAGTTAGTTACTCCCATTCCTGACAGTTTAGAGTCTTAGTCTCTCAAGCCAATATACCTAGCATACACAGAGCCTGACAGTCAGTCACTCGGTGGCTGTCGTGGGGTGCGCATCGGTGTCGGCGCTCCGTTGTTAAGTTTTTGAGGTCACAGTAATATGAAATTGGGGGTGTTGTGCTAGTTCAAGGTCACCTGAGGGATTACCGATTGCCCATTTAGGCAGAGTCATGTCAGAAACTCGGGTTTAACTTGGCACTTTTGCCGTTTCTCGTCGAAAATTCGCTCCAAGTGGTCGAGGTCACGGGGACTCTGACTGAAACTCGGAGCGTAGTGCGAGAAACGGCAAAAGTGCCAAAAAATTTTAAGTTTCTGCGTGACCTTGACCTTAGTGGCGTCGGTGACGTCGTTTTGATGACGTAAGGGGTGATGATGTCATCAGCACGTCATTTCTGTGACGTCATGGGTGTGACGTCATCGAAATGACGTCATTAGTGATGACGTCATCGATTGCGTCATCGATGACATCATCGATGACGTCATCGGTGAGGTCATTGACCTCGATGACGTCATCCCTCAGGTGACCTTGAAGTGAGCCAGCAGCCCCCTTTTTCCACTACTAGCTAATTATAATTATAATTTTATCTGTTAACTAAATAATTATTTAGTTACAGCTGTTTTCATAAATCTTACTAATGCTTTTATTTTTAAATTCCAATGCAATTCTACAAATTTATCAGTTGCTTTACAATTTTACATAATATTTAAGTATCCAAACATTCATAATCAACAGTACGAAGTAAGATTTTGAAAATTATAAACTATTTTTACCATACAGTAGTACCATTGGGTGAGTCGGTTTCGTAGTGGTTAGCGCGCCGGACTTCGGGAAAATGGCAGCGATGTCGTGGGTTCGAATCCGCGTTCTGCCAGTGACTTTTATCAGTACCTTTCACCTTGTACTGTAGCGGCTCACCCCCTTACTTTGTCTAATACGATCCACGCACAGATCAATAGTCTATGTGGACAGGGCAAAGTAAGGCAAAAAGAGGTCCGCCAACCTCTTAAAAAAAATAATAATAATTTTAAATCTGGCTGCCATTAAAACCCACATGTTTATACTGGATCACGTGGTCTGCACTTTGACAGTTGAGTCAGCTGTTTTCATCATTTCTTCGTTTTTATTTTTAACTTAATAAGACCTGCGCATGATGGGCAGTACCGGTTCATTTGACAGTACTCATTGTCTGATCATGAATATAGGGAACGCATTGTCTTCAACTGTCCACGCTGGGAACGGCTACGCCTGGGACGAGTGGGGGCCCACTCATCTTGGATTTGTGGGCTTGTTCAGAACGAAATTTAGGATAAATATATCGGTGCATGCCCTTGCCTTAATTTGTTTTATAGCATACGTGGAGTTCTTATATGTAAACGTAACTGAATACATCCACATGGATTTTTATGTATCAATTTCCCAACCACTAATGATGCAGCCTAGAATAGAAGCAAGCCTAGATTGTAGAATGGTACAATCAATGCAAGCTATGTTTTATGGATTACTTTCGAAGGTGAGTTCATACTTGTAAAATTAAATAACTGTATATATTATGAGGCTAATAAAAACAAAAGAGACATAATTGACTCAGTAAAAAGTTTTTCCTGTTCAAAACGAGGTGCTAGAAATGCACAATGTACTTCAATTACTTTATTTGTATATGGAAACAGCCAATTAAACTTGAATGCAGCAGAATTTAGGGTTTTAAGTGGATGCCTTCGACCCAAAATTACATTGAACTTATACTATTCGGAAGTTTAGGTTTTTTATGTTATTTTAACATGCAATAACAATATCACAATTTATGTTTATAGTTAATTTTATTTTGTGAGTTTTAAAGCACGTGGTATTTTTAAAATTTTGTGGTTAACGATAATTTTTATCGTCAGAATATGAACCCTCAAGCAAAGAAAAATTGTGGAATAGGTTAGCGGAGACTGTAGAGAGATTACTGGATTTATTTTGCCATATATAACCAATGAATCATACTTCCTTCTTATAAAAAACTCGATATTAAAATTTTTATGTATTTTATTTTTATGCTTAAATACAGTGTCAAAACCGATTTCATTTAAGCAGTTTTTTACTAATAAGGTCCATTATGGGCAATTTTTACTCCACAAGTCCATTCTCACTATGAAAAATAACTAATATCTTAAAAAAATATAGGTAACATGCAGCTTATATATTAACAATTAATTCATATAGGTGACACTTAAATTAATAAAGTTAAAATACTAAAAGCAGCATAATATAAAACAAAATAAAAATATTTAGGTGCTTAAGGTGTTACCTATTTCAGTGAGCTCTGTTTGCCTAAAGGAAGCGTACATGGGAAATGACATGTTTAAATGTGCTAACAACACTGAAGTACATTTGTAGTTGGAGCGTTGTGTAATGTAAAGTGAACATTTAGGATTAACACGTGTTGTATTTTAGCTGCATGTTTCATAATCTTTTAATCACGAACTCTTGAATAAAATGTTAAAGAAAAAGAACATATCATTTGGTTTTATCTTACAACAGTTAATTCCATCGAAGACGTTATTTTAATTTGAACACTATACAAAATTAATAACAATAATATTTTCATTTTAACATGAAGTATTGTTTTTTAGGCTGTTGTTAGGATTGGTATCATGGTCAAATTGGCTTTTTTCTAACACTGAGTCCATCATTATGATGCTTCACTAAACATCTGATAGTTGTAAAAATAAAAATATAAAACAGACATAATTGTGTTATCGACTACCTTAAAAGACTCAATGTATTCTGTAATTAAATTGAGGTAGATTAGAGATATTTACATTCAAATTTATTAAACCACATTTAAATAAGCAATTGTTTTAAAAAAATTTAAAAAAAAATTGTGTTTTACAGCATGCACATTTACAACACATTGGGAACACACTGTTTAGATACTTCACAAATTCAAATAAAGAACTAATAATAATAACAGTCATACAAATAATTAAAATTTAAAATAGTCATGCAATACGGTGCGATTGTTTTCTTCGTCTTTCTTTATTCCTTGACCAACTGACTTTGATCTACTTTGAAACATGAGGGAAATCATCTTTATGAAATCATACAGGTACTATTCAGAAATTGAATAATGTGTATGAACCAAACTTTATCCAGTAAAATATGTGCTCCGTTCACTCAGTCATATTGCCGAATTAAAATTAAATTGATCAATCAGTCCGTGGTCATGGGGTAATTAGCTCTACACTGGACATTTATATGCGAAGCATTTAGTTGCATGAGAGCTTCAGTTTGTTGGGGGATCTAAAAAACTGTGGTTTTCTTTTGGGTTTTCAACAAACAAACCTTAATACATTTTGGATAACCGGGGTGTTTGGCCATTTTGCGAGAACTGTTGGGATAAAATTAATAGTTACTAATTACTAGTTACAATCCTAACTATTTTTCATATTTATAAGTGTATTTTAATTCGAATTTTTCAGTATAAGAATTAATTAAATATCAGTTTCTAAAGTAATATTTAATATTTACTTAATTACTTACTTATTGCTTGACACTTAAGGGTGTAGGGGTTAATCTTTCATCTAAAATTGCTCCGTTACATATCCCTCTCATTACTAACATTTGTATTATTCTCTAAGTATAACTTAATTTGTTAATTAAAAACCATTGAAAGGTTTTCACAATATATCACTAACTGAAAGTTAGTTTACAAAAATTTTATTTATAGGAATGTATTTTTATTGAGTGAAAACGTTGTCAGATTTGGCCTTATTGGTAGATGAATATGAATCTCTGATGAAGTTAGAGACGGTAGCAAAAAATAAAATCAATGCTACAATCTGCTTTACGTAATCTTTTGAGCTGTGATTGTGGTGAGCTCGGGGCATCACACGAGGGTCTTTGTAGCTAACTTTCGTGTAATTGGTACACGTTTGTCATGGATAAACAAAAGTAACTCAAGGGCCATTATCTTCCTAATTATGAGCAGTGGTTTAATCTACATTGATATATTCTTAACAATTATACATGAAAACCCTTTAAAATGAGATGTCACTAACAAGGCTTTGTATTTGAAATTTTTCCTCACAGTTGTCTCATTTGAGTTGCCCCCAATATTCCTCCATTTGCTCATATGGCGACACAAAATTCTCAAATATTAACTAAAGAAAGCAAGTCTAAATTCAATATCTCGATTTTATATGATCAGAAATGAAATTAAGATAGCTTACTGACTATTGTGACTCACTCTCATGGTCAGATAACAAACCTTTGGAGAGATTAATTCCCCTTATTTGTATATTTGCGATAGTAATATGTTTTTTATTGAGAATTAGTAATAAAAATCTTGTATAAATTTTTAAAACATTCATCAGTTAAATAAAGATATTTTATTTGATTTCATTAAACCACATGCAAAAATTATTTGACAACTTGTCAGCATTAAATAATATTTTGAATTTCGATTGGCCCCCACTTTTGCAAGGTAGGTATATGAGAGCGCACTGTTTTCACAAGTTCTTTAAGCAATTAAAAATAATCGAAAAAGGTGGGTTTAAATTTATTTATCTGTATTGCAATTAAAATAAATTTCTACGGTTGCCAAAAGACACCATTTTTATGTTACTAATGTTGTACTGAATATGTTTAAACATGTTCTAATATGTTTCATAACACATTATGTTTGTTAATATGATCTGTTTCAGTTTTCATAAAAGAAGAGACAATGACTTTGATGTCCATTGTAGCCTATGTATATGTGTTAACAGTTAAGCACACCGTATATAGCCAAAGATAGAATTATTCTGCATTGACGAAACACAAATAAAGATATAAAGTTGTTGTTTGATAAAAGTTTTCAGTTCAGAGGAGTTTCCACATATTGTGGCGGGACAACTTGGTGTACGCCTGGCATCAGCAACAGTAAACTTCTCGTATTATTGTAGACAGTTTTTGACTACTTATGGGAAAAAGCACTTCCTTTTCATTGTAATTACCATTTAGTAAAAAAACTCAATTTTAATCAAAATACTTGCAGTTTACAATCAAGTAACTAAATATGAATATATATAAATATGAATATATAAGTAACTAAAAATGAACATATATGTGACATTTTATCCTTGTGTATTTTCTATTTTGAAAACTTATATCTGAATATCTCCGAAAATATATATACACTTTTGATCAACAAACTGGAAAAAGGCATGCTACGAGAACGAGATGTAGGGACACCATGGCTACATTATCAGCAGAAGCAATGTCATTACTGCGTGATCAGTGCAGGCTGAATAATAATGACGCAACGCGCTGAATATACAGCGGAGGCTGATGGCGGCAGACATGTACTAATGTGGGTACATCTGCTGATATGCAGAGTGCCGCAGGATAGTGTATTATAACTACCACGTTTAGAATGATATTACCGCGAAACCAAAGTGCCTTGAAATCAATCGACAGAGGATGTAATGTCATTTATGTGCCAAATGTACACAACTAGTTTAACTCATATACATTACTCCGGTATGAAATACATTGTAAATTAATGTAAAACGTAATTTGGTTAAGAGACATCAATTCTTTTTTGATTGTTTCTAGCATTATTGAGTGACAAACAAAATCGTTCAGTTCCAGGGTCTTATATAGTGTAAATGGGGGTTATATAGTGTATGGGTGAGTCGGTGGCCTAGTGGTTAGCGCGCCGGACTTCGAGACCATGGCAGCGATGTCGTGGGTTCGAATCCGCGTTCTTCCAGTGACTTTTATCAGTACCCTTCACCTTGTACTGTAGCGGCTCACCCCCTTACTTTGTCTAATACGATCCACGCACAGATCAATAATCTATGTGGACGAGGCAAAGTAAGGCTCAAAAGTGGTCCGCCAACCTCTTAAAAAAAAAAATAAATAAAAAAAATAATACTGTAGGGGTACAGTCAATAATTTTAATATTTAATTATTCACCTTTAGCCATATAAAAAGTTAATCTAAATCATATCGAACTAAAAAATAATTAGCTGGGTATTTAATTACTTATATTACGATATGTTAGTAAAACTTCTACTACTCCATAGTAAATTTAAAATATTACGTTAATTTGTAACATTTCATTGTATACATAACACCACGATAATAAAAGTTGACGAACTTTTAGTTTATAGTAATATTGATTGTAAATTGAGCTATTCAATGCATTAAACATTCCGAAGGAAAGTGATTCTGATATCCTGTTAGATTTATTGTGTCTTCATTCTTTGTGAACATTCTAACTTAAGCCCTATTCATTATGTTATATTGCGGTCATACGGAGTATTATAATGGGCCAATTAAAATGGCACGAGAGTAGAATCGTTTATAATATGCGCCCAGATTACTTTCTGTTAAAAACTAAAGGTAGATTTTGTGATAAAATTACAATCCACAATTAGTGAAATCAAGTTAACCGTAATATTAACCTAAAATTTATAATTTTAACCATAAAACAAATGCCACTCCAAAGAAATTATAAATAAAATAAGTAAAGAGGAAAGTGTTGCCTTAACGTATCTAGAAATCCTCCGGCCATTAACCAAATGAATAACTGGAAACTTGACTACACTAATTTATCTTATGTGTTGCGAGAAGTAACATATAAAAACATCACTGGCAACGGGGAAAGTGTTGGTGGAACTAATGTCCATTTAATCTAGCCATTGAAGAATTGAATATTTGACAATTTGGCTACACTGTTGTAACTCATGAGGAATATGAGTTGCGAAACGTTACAGTGTCAGAAGGGAAAGTATTGGCGGTACTAATGTCCATTTATTCGAGATTTGACTAATTGAACATTTGGCAACTTGCTTACACTCCTGTAACTCATGATTTGTGAGATATCCATTTACTCGAGCCATTGACCAATTGAACACTTGACAGTTTGGCTAAGAAGTAATGTGACAATGCGTTGCGAGAAGTAACATAGTAACATATCAATAGCAGGAGTGAAAGTGTTGGCGGGATTAATGTCCATTTACTCGAGCCATTGACAACTTGGCTACACTGCTATAACTCATGGATCACTTGCCTTTGTTTCTCTTTTCTTTTTCTTTAAACGTCGTTTGCATTTCAAAAATTCCTTAAACATACATTAATTTTTAAACGATGATATTTTTATACGCTTTGTATACGTGACCTTCTTCCATTTGTATTACTTTCTTTTTCACCATGAGTTGCGAGGTTTATTTTTGATACTATTGCGTGTAGAAAGGTTCTTAATGATTTCCAAAATGATGACTATTGAAAATTGTCAACAATATAAATAATTTTAAAAGCAAAATCATGCTAAGCATGTATTAAAAAAACCTTTAAAATTTTAAATGTCACATGGTCCTTGATTATTTGGAGACACAAGACATTTTTATGCAGGCTAGATAATTTCTATCGCATAATTTTAAAATGCAATAATTAAAAAGTAAATAAACTGAGTGACTGACTCAATGTATGACATATCTTGTGTGAAAGACATTCTCAAATCCTGCGAGATATTCCGTGTGGAAAATGCACTGAGTTATTATGTCTTCATCCTTTGTGAATATTCCAAAGTGAACCCCGAGCATTCCGTTATATTAGGACCATAGGGACTGGTTTGGTGGTCCAACCTAGTGGTTTGGGATTCAATTTAAAATCTAACAAACGGGTTATTTTAGTATTGAGAAACACGATCCTGCATTTTGAAATGTTATTAAAGTATAGAAAAATTAATTTTGAATATTTTCTTACAAAACCCGATGAGATATTGAGTTGGTCAAGTATAAAAATGTCGTTGTTCAACTATAAAAAACTGTTTGGTGAATTTATTTCACGTTGCCAAAAGCTATGATTTACTATTATAAACATTTTCACCCATACATGCCATTACAAATATCTAACAAAGCTCTCAACAAATATTAAATGCTCCAATTATGAGGATTTACAATGATACAACCAATACTATATAGAACGGAAAATTTACCCTATTTACCCTAATATTTACCCTATGTTGATCACTGCAAACTTTTTCTGAGTATATTTTTGTATTAGACTCAGAAAAAGTTAAGTGTCTTCGAGAATCAAGTTTTAAGACATATATACGGTCCAATTTAGGAAAATGGCAGTTGGAGAATACGAAAAATCAAGAATTGAGAGACCTTTACAGACATCCTGATACTATATCAGTTATAAAAAGTCTAATATTGAGATTGTCAGATCACACAGCAAGAAGTTAAAAACACAGTTATTGAGGACGTTTCAGAAGGAAGACAATCAGGCCCTAGATCACTAGACAGACCAAATTTGAGATGGCAGGACCAAGTTATAAAAGTTCTCAGAAGATTGGGAGTAATCTGGGAACAAACTGAAGAAGGGGAAGAGTGGAGGCCAAAAACCAACTTTGGTTTGAGTGGCCATGGCGGTAAAGAAAGTAAAGTATATGAAACTACGAAGCTTAAGAGAAACTTGTTATTTTACAGGTCTACCACCAGTACCCACTAGTGCTGAGTGAATTGTTTGTGAGATTCAGGTAACGTGACAAAATCTTCAGAATTTTTTTACGGATTTTAATTAAGCCAACAGCAAATTCAAATGCATATTGAAACCCAATATGATAAATATCGTGTTAATCCTACATGGAGCTAGGAGACTGATTAATAGTTTTTTTCGTTTTAACCAAGACTCAGACCGGGTCAAAGGTCCAGACGACATTGTAGCCGTTGGATAAAGTTAGCTAAGCGATGATATATGGAGCTATTTGTGACCCCGTGCCGAATCGATATTTGCGTTAGTTTGACCCCGGAGTTACTTATATAGTTAAGTTGATTTTTTATTTAAATTAACAAAATGGTGCCCCTTTAAAATTTCAAAACTTTTGACATCTAAAAGAATTTCAATATATTTATTTAAATTTGTTAGATATTTACAATTATTAGCAAATTTAAATTATTTAACCTGGACTAACAAGACTGTATTGGTAGAATGAAAAACAATGAATACATTATAGGGCTTAACAGAAATACACCTTTTGCTAATCAACCTATGCAAATTTTTATTATTTCATAGATAAAAACATTTTTTAGTTAATTTTCACTCAGCCGTTAAAATCTTGGTGTTTTTTGTTAAATAATTAAATTTTGAAATATAATTTTTTTTAAGATACGTAGGCTTAAAAATTTAAAATACCAACCTGAAACCGTAACCTACATAAAAGGAAAAATTCATAGCTATTTCAGTCTTAACAGTAACAACTGTGCCAAGATTAAAAGATTTCATACCATATTGTTTAAAATATATAATCTTATATAATAAAAGAGTGCATTTAAGGGTCTAGAGAGAGAACTACAGAACGGATCGAGGCCGTTTTGGTGTCAATGGATTTCTTAAGGCCCCTAGATGATTGGAAAAATATGGTATCCCTTGAAAAAATGCCTTATAAAGCCGCAAAATGAAAATTAGACCTTATTTAGACCAATCTAAGACGTGATTTTGTCGATTTGTTTACTGCTCCAGGTGAGCCATATCTTACATTGAATTTTGACACCACTGCTGATTTACAAAGTGTTTATGTAAACAAAACAGACAACTTTTCAACTATTTGATAATTGACAGATACAAATGAAATCAAGGACACGTAATTTTGCAGTGGTTTTTGAAGCAGTAAAACAAATATGTAGCAGCTGATGCTTTAATAAAATTTTTGTTGCTATACTATAAAGAGAGTTTATTTATTGTAGATGATTGAATTTATGTATTTAAACTTACGAGTTACTTATAAATATTTGTTTATACATAAGTTTTTATAATTACCAACTAATGAGTTTTATGTTTTGAAATATATAAAAATAATCTTTTGATTGTAATATTCTCCCCACCGTATTTCAAGTCATTAATGTTTGTTATAACTAAGTCAAATAACGTCCTTATATTCTTATTTTTCGTCCTTTTAAGGACGTGTAGGCTTATGATTCTACATGTTTAACAGTTGGTTTATTGTTCCCACTGATAATGTGAAAATGTGGAACTATGAACTGGAAGAAATAAGTCTTGAAATATACACCAAGAATAAGAAATGGAGATGGAAATAAAGTGGAAACAAAAGACAGAAAATAAACAATTTGAATAGTGTTTTAGTGAAGGTAAAAAAACCTACTATACGATTGACTTAAGAGGACAATGCAGTAACACTTACTTGGTACACCCAGGAATGTACTTCTATACCATTGTGTGAAAAATTCAAGTCAGAACTTAAAAGCAAGGTTCAATTGGATGCATAAACACTGTGGAAGAGCCCACAGAATGGTGCTCAGAGATGGTGGTGATATCAAAACCTAATGGGGACGTTCGACTCCGATGGATCTAAAAAAATTAAACAAGAATGTAAGGAGGAAAAAATGCCCGAGGTTGAAGACACACTTAATCAGATTAGTAAATCTCGAGTGTTTAACAAATAAAATACAAATTCCAAATTCTGGAAAATTAATCGGACTCTGAGTCAGCGAAATTATGCCAATAAGTTAATTGGCCATACAACTGGAATGGAATAAATGGAAATACGGTTAATAGTATATTTCACCACTAGTCCGGAAAGTGACCCATTTCTGGCCGAGATAGTGTTTTACGCGAGGCGAAGCCGAGCGTGCAAAACACTATCGAGCCTGGAAATGGGCTTTCCGGACGAGTTGTGAACGATACTTTTCATCACAACGCAATTATTAATAAATGTGGAAGTTTTAAAGGAGGATTATTTTTGTAAATTCTTTGCCATTGGACAAAGTAAACAAAGCTGGAATTCAAAATTTAATTTGTTTTAAACCCAGCTGATTGTTGCTGTCCGGAAATAGTATATTTCATAACAAGAGTGGAAAGTGTCTTTTCCGGGCCGAGCGCGGAATTTCGATCAAGGCACGGAATAACACTTTCTACTCGAGTTATGAACGATATTTTTCATCACACTGTAGATAATTAATAATAGTAATTAATTAAATAATGCAAGTTTAAGAAACCACCTATGGATGCTCAATTGATTTCCGCAGTACAATGAAAACAGTGATTCTGTTTTACACAGCTGATTACATTATTGAGAACAGCTGATTTAGGGAATAATATACTCTTAGCACTGCTAGCGCTACTTGTGTCAGTAATCATAACTAATTACTAGTGTGAGAAAATCAACAGCTGATTTTCCCTCTCTAGAGAGGGAAAACGGTTTTTCTACACTCTCAGCTGGTGATGAATATAGCTGTTTCCCGTACAGTGTGATGAAAAGTTTGTTTACCTTGGACGGAAAGTAATGTTTACAAACATTACTTTCCGTATAGGTCAGTAAAATCAGCTGACGGTGACAGTTTGGGAAATGACTACTTTCCAAGGTCTCAGCTGTACGGCAAGTTGTCACTTTCGTATACGGAGTAATGAAAACATCTTTTATCATTATGTTTTTTTGTAAAGTGTCATAGGCCTACTATACTGTTAAAACATATTATAGTAAGTATTAAACTATTTAAACTTATAAACCATTGATGATATAGACCCTACTAGAGATCGCCTCCTCATCGAAATTAGACCAAAATTTGAGTTGAGCTGGACCCAAGAAGCTTAAAACATTTTAAAACTGAAACATCTGTACTTCCTGTTTTAACAGATGTTTTTCCAACAGCCGTCTAATGATTCTATCAATTCTCCATCCTCCCAAAGATTAACATTGAACCTTTGAAAGCCTGTGGGGCGTAGGCCTGGAGTCCAACGTGTATTAGAATAGCATTCTGCTCATCTACAGGATTATACCTTTTAAAGGTATGCGCGTATTTCTCCTATAATGCTCATGAGCTGAGAAAAAAAGGAGGAAAATAAACATCCTTGCCTATCATAGAAGACTAGGAAATCGCCCACTTGTCGAAATTCAACCAAATATTTAGTTGATCTTGAGCTAATTAGTTTTAAAAATTTTTATAGATAAAACAAACTGTTCTTCCTGATTTGCTATAATTTGTTATTACACCAGCTGTTTCATGATCAATCAATTATCTTCTCCCATAAGATTAACATTGAAACTTTCGAACTCTGTAGGGCGTAGCCTCGTGGACCGATGTGAATTAAAATACCATTCATATGCTCATCTACAAGACACTTCTTTTCAAATTTTATGCGCGGGTTTCTTTTTTGTTGCTCACAAGCTGAGAAAAAAGGAGGAAAAGAAACATGCTTACCTATTAATATATAGATAACTGTTCACATTGCTAAAGAAATGTAAAGATTTTAGTTTTAATACTATGTTGTCTGTGTATTAAACAATTCTGTGACCATTTTCAAACGTGAACATCAAATTCATGAATAAACATCATGAAAATTAACCGTCATTTTTGACGGGCTGTTTGCTAGTAGAATTATAAAAAAAAAAAAAAATACATACAGACAGAAGGAAAAAAACGAGTAAACGAGATATAACACATGTTGTAATATTTGTTTCCTTTCACCTTCTGAATTATTTGGTGGGGTTAAGTCCAGTTGTTGCAGCCTGTGCATACAAGCCTGAAAATACAGATTGTGCCGTAATTGTATTGTTTAAAATGCTGAGGGGTCTTAAGAGAACACCATCTAGAAGATGTCACACAAAATCTAAAACATCTAGGGTCTCTTGTCTAGATGGTGTTGGTGACATCAGTTTCATTCCCATGTGTATCCCCGTACCAGATTGTACTATGAGAAGAAGGAACCCCAGATGCATCATCCCCGCGCTGCAGCCAGCAAGGCGTCCCGTATTCCAGTCGCGTCGCGGCCCTCGAGGGAACGTAATGTTGTTCTCGAGTTGGAAGCTTTGCAGCATTACGAGATTGCCTGCTGCTTTTCTCTGTTTTAACTCTTTCAACCTACTCTATTTACACACAAAGTACAAGTAAAAATATAGGGCTGCAATGAAACCATCAAATAAAATTGATTAAGGTTTGTTTTAGCTGTCAAGATTTTACAATCGATTATCCTACTACCGATGCAAGCAAGATCTTTCAATGCTCAAGCTAGGCTGGTTTCATATTTCCAAGCCAAAATCAAAGATAAACCACAGATGAGGTAGTCAGAGCGCCGCGGCTGCTACTAAATAATTATCGTATGGCTTTTGATGGAGGGCGATCAGCAATTAACTGATAGTTCTCCTCGCCTGAAATGCCTGCACTTTTTTGTTTTCTATGCAGGTGGACCAACGGCTTGACGTAACTTCCGAACCATGGGAGCGTCCTAACGATCTTTTTGTCCCCGAGCCGGGATTTGAACCCGGCCCCGCAGGGTGATAACCACTGAGCTACGGCCGCTGCCTACTGAAATTCGACCCACCGCACAATCACACTGATTGACCGTGTCTGTGTTGTGTGTGAAGGGTTCGTTAGTGGTCGTTCTGGAATTGCCTCAAACGTTTAATCTATCTGAAGTTGTCTGAGTAGAATAATACCGTCAGAAAAAGATTCGATATTTCCGAATTGCATGAGAATTTTCAATCCATTTGTAAAAAAATAAATTTTATTACGGTATTATGAGCTACGCTCTCTAGAGTTAGTTAAATGTTCGTCATCCAGAATTATGATTTTATATGATAAATACATACAAAGATACAATACAATACCATGGAATATCATTAATTATACGGATCAGTTGGTCTTCAGTGATTGACTTTGTCTACTAAAGAGTAAATAATACTATTATTCTCTTCAAACAGGCAAAAATTTTTCAAAATTTGTAATTTAATTAATGAATATGCATGTTATTAGACATTATTAAAATATAGTGTAAACCTACCTGAAATATGGTGTTTCGTATTATACAAGGTAATTGGGCAAGCCCCTAAAGTACATGTGAATGGTAATGATTAATTTCTTTTAATACCCTACTGTGAGGTATTTAAAACACAAATTAATGTTCTAATATATAAAAATTAATTTGATTGTCAAATTGACAGACCTTGAAAGTGTCCAATATCTTTGAAGCAAACTTGTAAACTGATTTCAAATGTATGAACGGGTTTAACATAAACGTTTAATTATTGATTTATTCTTTAATACCTTTATATTTTCACCAAGTCATTTTGTTGCACCATTACAATATTAGTGGTTGAAACCTAATGAACTCAAAACAAGCCTTCGAGCAGAATCGATGATCAGTAGTCTGTAAGTTTGTTTTTCCTTTTCCTTTAAGTGGGTTTGGTTTTCAAAGTTGGAGGAAATTCTGAAACTAAATATTTGTCAGCAGTGCTCGTTTTCTCTCTTAAACTTCATCCATCAGTCTGAGTATAAAAAAAAACTAAAATTGCTTAAAGACGCTTGCAAATAAGCTACATTTACTACAGAATCAATCAATATCAATTTTAAATGATTGAAGACACAATATAATTTAATAAAACAGACTATCAATATGTTAAAACAGACTATTTCGGTTTGTTTACAATTTTTTAATAATTTATCGAATTTCGGTGGTTACAATTTTACGATTAGGATTACAGATATGGGGTTTCACAGTTCAAAAAAGAAATAATTAATTGTTGTTTAATCTCGTATCCTAACATGCACATACATACATACATACATACATATATATATATATATATATATATATATATATATATATATATATATATATATAATTTTCTTTCATCTTGCAATTTATCTATACATTGAAACTTACGCCTACTTATTATGTTTGAAATTCAATAATCTTACCATAAGCATATTTTTGACTACTGCTGTGCTCTTTTAATTTCTTTTACCTACCGCAAAATGTTCAGATAAAGTTTAATAAAAATCTAGATTATTACACTTCTACTGGGCAAGTAGAGATGAAATGATTTTTTGATGGAAGTCAAATTTACAATTTAGTATATGGAATGGTTCAAGATAGATTTTTACCTCGCCAGCCACCGTATTAAACCGTAGTACTCATTACGATGAATTAAACTTTAAGTAAACTTAAATCAAGGGATGTATATATTTACTTGCCTTGTCAAAATGAAAAATGCATTAAATAATATATGCGTCATATTAATTATATTAATAGCAATTTAGTAAAATAATAATTGCTATGTACACAAAAATGTTTTTAGTAAAACTACTTTGTACAGTATTTTTATTTTTCAAAATGACAAGTTTGACATAAGTTATATTATTATTATTTACACTTTTTTCTTTAAGTTATATACTGCTTAAAAAATCATACGCGATATCATAAATATATAATGCTAATTGTATTAATAAACGAGTAACGCCCTGACCAATAGGGCAAACATAATGGTTCCGCTCATCAGTCGCAACGTTAAATAATAGCATGCCATTGATTGGTTGACGGGATACGGTTGACTCCTGGGGCAGGTGAATATTTACCGTCCGGTCTGACACCTGTACTGAACTGTCACTCAGAAGTCTCCAAGGTACATCATGTCACTGCAGGCACCGGTACTGTTGTAAATATGAACCCATAAATGCTTACTAGATGGGAAATCACAAAGTTTTTATATGCCACTGTATTCAACATCGTTGAACTTATATGTGGACTTAGTGGGTGACTAAAAGCAGTGTTTTAGGGTTTTTTGTTAACACTGTCAGTTTTATAAAAAGTATTCATACCACTGTTACATTTAGATAAAAGAGGGCCATTGCTTTATTCGTTACATAAAGGAAGCTAAACAATTGTAATAGATTTACACATTGATACACTACCCAGGCTTCTGCTGACTTAACGACTGAATAAAAGGTTAAAATTTAAAATAAATATTAAATGGACTTGGATTGTTTATTTTGTCACTAATTGGCAGTTCCAAGATTGGAACTCTATTTCCAGAACAATTACAAAGTAAAGTGTAACAATTTAAACTTTTTGCAGCTTGAGTGCTTACCCTGTCAAATGCGCTCTGTGTAAATGGTGATCGGATTTTACTTTAAAGGGACGGCCCGTTGGGAGTAAGTGTAAAATCTTTAATGAGAGCATATATCTTTTGATAAGCATATAAAAAAGGTCTATGTTATTATTGAAATACAGTGTGGCAAATCAGACCTTAAGAGGAAGATCGAGTCAATGATGGGATGAGTGATCAAATTTTGCATTATAATCATACTGCCGAAAACAAAACATGCAATAACTGTCGGGTTTGTTGTAATTTGTTTAATATTCAAAGCCCTTTTAAATTACATATGTCCAAAGTCAATGAAATTTTTCTCAAGTCTTCTTTATGGGACGTCACTATTGGAAGTCGTCAGGAGTTGTATTTTTCGTTTTTTCGTCCTAGAGCTTAATTGTCAGGGCGAGTATATTTATTTTTTCGCTTTCATGTATGACCTTAATTTTCGGAATATCATTCCATTTTCCAATATTAAATTAAACTTAAAATTTTGTAATATAAACAATTTACTTTTATATAATTTTCATATATTTTATTTCAAGAACTTTTCTTTTTTAATTTTGCTATGGTACAACAAAACTTGATCACTGGTAGTTAATAGGTAGGTCATTTTCTCAAAGCTTGTCGGGCCTTTCTCTTCCAGTATTAAAAAAATTTGAATGAATGATAAAAAAGGTTTGATAAAAAAGGTTGAGCTAATATTTTCACAAATGTCACCATATACACAAAAAATGATGGCCTTTTCTTTGTTTTTGCAAAAAAAAAAAAACTTATCAAATATACAAGCAAAAACAACACTTTTGAAGATAAAAATAACACAAAGTAGCCAGGTGTTCCTGTGAAATTCACTTATTTATATTTTTATGTTACACTTCTATTGAAATTTTATTTATTTCCAAAAAAATTTATCTTACACATCTTCATCATAAATCTAACTATAACTGCAATAACTGCTGGGAAAGATTCAGTGAAAATCAATAGAATTTGAAATTAATGATTATAAATAAGTTTAGAAAGGTACAATAATAATAATTTTGTTGAATTGCTGTTTATGAAATTATCGATTTTATTCATTGATCAAACATTGGATCGACCAAAAACTTTTATACAAAGATTATTTGCATGCGATTTGAGTCGGTAACTTAATCATTAGTGATTTCTTTTTGTAGTGCTTAATGAGATTTACAACGTTACATTTTTATTTAAATATGTCATATAGTGCCGTTTATAACCTCTCTACATTCTCTTTGTTGTAAAAATAAAATTAAAACCGGAAAGAAACACGAAATAATTGAAAAAAAAAATTAGCTGAATTTTAACTTTTTTATACAGAACAGTTACAAATTATTTTATATTTTATTCCTGGCAAGTGTTGCTGAAACGCAAAACACACCAAAATACACAATTTAAAGTTATTTAAAAACCAAAAATTTCAGATTGCGTGGCGCCACCACGTTATTCAAGGAGGTTTTGCCAACAAGGGAATATAGTCAAAGTTTTACTCTCAAACTTTTTACAGAGTTTTTCTCTTACAATATGCTGAAACTCAACTACTTTTATTGCTTTTAGAATGATTTTGTTTCAAGTTTGCAAAACCAACGTAAAAGGAAGATGTATTCGCATGATTTAATGTTCTATTAAGAGTGAAATATACTAACAGATTTTTGCAAGAAAAATAATTATAAGATATTTGCATCGATTTTATGATATATTAGTATAAAGGCTACAATGGAAAACTATTATGTTGGTCTAAAGTAACCATTAATATATTTGTTTTAATCTATTGCATAAAAATATCAAGGCAATGAATTTAAATTATAATGAAGTTTAACAGTACGTATGGGAATAAATTTACTAATTAATTAAAACAATTTTATACGTTGGCTTGTATTATTTATATGTTTTTGAATACTAATGAAATAAAATTTTCCATTATTTCGCTGAAAAAGCTTTAAGCTTGATCATAGTACTATTAAAACATTTTGACATACAGTAACAAAATAACTCCTTTTACAACAAGAATAAAATACCCATGCATAAGATTGTGAAAGATTTTTGTACGACTATTACCCAAAATATAAACGCTATTGTAAGGAAGCTTAGATGGTTAGACTTTAATTCTATTAAACTCTTTGAAACACGCTAATTTGTCAGAAGCTATAGTGTTTTAAAATGTTCAGTTAAAAATTCCATGCATCCTTACGTAGGCCATGGATTCAATATAAATTATTTTTTCTATACCTACTATCTAAAGCCGTATTTTACTCCTTGGAATAGAGTACTTAAGCACTAGTTTTTAATCAATGTGACTTGAATACTTAATTTTTCTACCTAGGGAAACTCAACTTTTTTGTACCACGGGGCTAAAGTTTGTTACATAAGAATAACATTTAAGAGAGATTAAAAAGAACATGAAAGACAGTCAGCTTCACCTGTAGTTGTTTCGTTACTCTTTGTTTACTAATATCAGCTGTAACATAAGCCATTCTGTTAGTAGTGTGTTTGTTTATATTTCGCTTGGGTAGGCCATAGGTGGAGGAAAAATGCTGTGTGTATCAAGGGACTAAAGTACTTTTTCTCCCTCAGGGAAATGATCGCCCTCGGCTTCGCCTTCGGGCGACAACAGTTTTTCTTCAGGGAGAAAAAAGTGTACTTTAGTCCCTAAAAGCACAAATAACTAATATTATTTTTTTTTGTATTCAGAAAACCTACCTCACAATTAAAACGGAGAAGAACTTAACAACTTTTCTTACTTGTTTTATTTCCTTGTTCATACCTTGTTTCCGTCGGTGCAGTAATTTTACACGATGAGTAATACACTTAGAAAAATATTTTAAACCATTATTTGTCCGGATGCATCTATGCATCTATGCGCTGCAGCCAGCAAGGGACAACCCGCAGATGCATCATCCCCGTGCTGCAGCCAGCAAGGGACAAACCGCAGATGCATCATCCCCGCGCTGCAGCCAGCAAGGGACAAACCGCAGATGCATCATCCGCGCGCTGCAGCCAGCAAGGGACAAACCGCAGATGCATCATCCCCGCGCTGCAGCCAGCAAGGGACAAACCCCAGATGCATCATCCCCGCGCTGCAGCCAGCAAGGGACAAACCGCAGATGCATCATCCCCGCGCTGCAGCCAGCAAGGGACAAACCGCAGATGCATCATCCCCGCGCTGCAGCCAGCAAGGGACAAACCGCAGATGCATTATCCGCGCGCTGCAGCCAGCAAGGGACAAACCGCAGAAGCATCATCCCCGCGCTGCAGCCAGCAAGGGACAAACCGCAGATGCATCATCCCCGCGCTGCAGCCAGCAAGGGACAAACCGCAGATGCATCATCCCCGCGCTGCAGCCAGCAAGGGACAAACCACAGATGCATCATCCCCGCGCTGCAGCCAGCAAGGGACAACCCGCAGATGCATCATCCCCGCGCTGCAGCCAGCAAGGGACAAACCGCAGATGCATCATCCCCGCGCTGCAGCCAGCAAGGGACAAACCGCAGATGCATCATCCCCGCGCTGCAGCCAGCAAGGGACAAACCGCAGATGCATCATCCCCGCGCTGCAGCCAGCAAGGGACAAACCGCAGATGCATCATCCCCGCGCTGCAGCCAGCAAGGGACAAACCGCAGATGCATCATCCCCGCGCTGCAGCCAGCAAGGGACAAACCGCAGATGCATCATCCCCGCGCTGCAGCCAGCAAGGGACAAACCGCAGATGCATCATCCCCGCGCTGCAACCAGCAAGGGACAAACCGCAGATGCATTATCCGCGCGCTGCAGCCAGCAAGGGACAAACCGCAGAAGCATCATCCCCGCGCTGCAGCCAGCAAGGGACAAACCGCAGATGCATCATCCCCGCGCTGCAGCCAGCAAGGGTCAAACCGCAGATGCATCATCCCCGCGCTGCAGCCAGCAAGGGACAAACCGCAGATGCATCATCCCCGCGCTGCAGCCAGCAAGGGACAACCCGCAGATGCATCATCCCCGCGCTGCAGCCAGCAAGGGACAACCCGAGGATGCATCATCCCCGCGCTGCAGCCAGCAAGGGACAAACCGCAGATGCATCATCCCCGCGCTGCAGCCAGCAAGGGACAACCCACAGATGCATCATCCCCGCGCTGCAGCCAGCAAGGGACAACCCACAGATGCATCATCCCCGCGCTGCAGCCAGCAAGGGACAAACCGCAGATGCATCATCCCCGCGCTGCAGCCAGCAAGGGACAAACCGCAGATGCATCATCCCCGCGCTGCAGCCAGCAAGGGACAACCCGCAGATGCATCATCCCCGCGCTGCAGCCAGCAAGGGACAACCCGCAGATGCATCATCCCCGCGCTGCAGCCAGCAAGGGACAAACCGCAGATGCATTATCCGCGCGCTGCAGCCAGCAAGGGACAAACCGCAGAAGCAACATCCCCGCGCTGCAGCCAGCAAGGGACAAACCGCAGATGCATCATCCCCGCGCTGCAGCCAGCAAGGGACAAACCGCAGATGCATCATCCCCGCGCTGCAGCCAGCAAGGGACAAACCGCAGATGCATCATCCCCGCGCTGCAGCCAGCAAGGGACAACCCGCAGATGCATCATCCCCGCGCTGCAGCCAGCAAGGGACAAACCGCAGATGCATCATCCCCGCGCTGCAGCCAGCAAGGGACAAACCGCAGATGCATCATCCCCGCGCTGCAGCCAGCAAGGGACAAACCGCAGATGCATCATCCCCGCGCTGCAGCCAGCAAGGGACAAACCGCAGATGCATCATCCCCGCGCTGCAGCCAGCAAGGGACAAACCGCAGATGCATCATCCCCGCGCTGCAGCCAGCAAGGGACAAACCGCAGATGCATCATCCCCGCGCTGCAGCCAGCAAGGGACAAACCGCAGATGCATCATCCCCGCGCTGCAGCCAGCAAGGGACAAACCGCAGATGCATCATCCCCGCGCTGCAGCCAGCAAGGGACAAACCGCAGATGCATCATCCCCGCGCTGCAACCAGCAAGGGACAAACCGCAGATGCATTATCCGCGCGCTGCAGCCAGCAAGGGACAAACCGCAGAAGCATCATCCCCGCGCTGCAGCCAGCAAGGGACAAACCGCAGATGCATCATCCCCGCGCTGCAGCCAGCAAGGGACAAACCGCAGATGCATCATCCCCGCGCTGCAGCCAGCAAGGGACAAACCGCAGATGCATCATCCCCGCGCTGCAGCCAGCAAGGGACAACCCGCAGATGCATCATCCCCGCGCTGCAGCCAGCAAGGGACAACCCGAGGATGCATCATCCCCGCGCTGCAGCCAGCAAGGGACAAACCGCAGATGCATCATCCCCGCGCTGCAGCCAGCAAGGGACAACCCACAGATGCATCATCCCCGCGCTGCAGCCAGCAAGGGACAAACCGCAGATGCATCATCCCCGCGCTGCAGCCAGCAAGGGACAAACCGCAGATGCATCATCCCCGCGCTGCAGCCAGCAAGGGACAAACCGCAGATGCATCATCCCCGCGCTGCAGCCAGCAAGGGACAACCCGCAGATGCATCATCCCCGCGCTGCAGCCAGCAAGGGACAAACCGCAGATGCATCATCCCCGCGCTGCAGCCAGCAAGGGACAAACCGCAGATGCATCATCCCCGCGCTGCAGCCAGCAAGGGACAACCCGCAGATGCATCATCCCCGCGCTGCAGCCAGCAAGGGACAAACCGCAGATGCATCATCCCCGCGCTGCAGCCAGCAAGGGACAAACCGCAGATGCATCATCCCCGCGCTGCAGCCAGCAAGGCGTCCCCTATTCCAGTCGAGGGACTTTGCAGATGTGCGGTGAGTTGGAAGCTGTGCAGCATTACGAGATTGCCTGCTGCTATTTTCTTTCTTTATTTCCTTTAATTAAATATTTACTACTACGGGCGATAAGTGAAATAAATTATGTCTACAATAAAACCAACAAATTAAATTGGTTTATGTTTGTGTTGTCTACAATATCCACTATCCTACAAAATATACCTCTTTATATGCTCAAATATGACATTAGGCTAGTATCGTATCGCCAAGCCAATATTGCCACAGATGAGGTAGCCAGAGCGCCGCGGCTGCTATGGCATTCGACCCACCGCACGATCACACTGATTGACCGTGTCTGTGTTGTGTGTGAAGGGTTCGTTAGTGGTCGTTCTGGAATTACCTAAAACGTTTAATATAACTGCAATTTTAAGGTGTCCCAGTATGATAATATTATATTAATAAAATTCTTAGTATTAGAGAAACTTATTACTTTATAGTTTATGTGTGTAAACTATTACAATTATTATCGTCCTAAGGAGTTTGCGTCGTGGATTACAACGGTTTTCAAGGATTGATAATTGTAGGAAGAGATGAGTTACAAAAAATATAATTATTTTTTATTCAAGCAGTGAAAATATGTTTTATCATTACTTAAAAACCGATTATGATATTTTTTAATCGCTGTAAGAAATATTTATAGTTGGATATTAATAAGCCAAATATGTTTTAATGGAAAATACCTATTTTTAAATACTTATGGATAAAATAAAAAATACCTTTTCATTGTCAAAAGCCTTAAAGAAAACTATGTAAAATATAAAGTATAATAAAAAACAGCAATTTCAACTATAAGTGTCATATATTAGAAAAAAATATAGCAGTTAATCCTTTTTGTGATTAAAAATGTCTAATACTTAAATGTCTAAATGCTTAATAATTTTAACAACTGATTATCAGTGCAAATCTGAGTCAGTTGTTCAAAAAAAGTATAACATGTCCTATAAATATAAATACATAAACAACGAATTTCAACGAATTTAGTAACAACATATTTTAGATTTATACAGTATTTTACGTTTGTGTACATAACAATAGTAATTTAAATACAACTTTTAAAGTATGTAGCTTTGACTAAACTTATAAATTGACGTCAGCCTACGAGACTTGTTAATTTATCGTGTGATAACATTTTCGTTTGTGATGACGTATTATTCCACTGCAGTAGAAACCATAACACGAGAAAATCTCAACACCAGACAGATATAACCAATTCAAAATAAAAGGCTGCGAGTGGCAAGGCAAACCTATAGGGATATTATACATCCGGGGACTACATAAACACACGTATTGTTTTCCGATACTTATAATTTACATTTTACGATCAAGTGCAGCTATACACTACTTAATGGAGTTCTGTTCCTCAGTTCATCTTAATGTAAGAACCAGTCTTACTTGCACGATAATTTTCGGTCGTTGTTTATCATATTTTTCTCATTAAATATAAGGAAAAATAGTTTTTCGGATATTATTTCCTATTCATAATAGATTTAAAATTTATAATATCAGTAGGATTAGAGATAGTTTAACTATCGGCTGTGAAAACTCTTAACATCATTTCTAGTAAAATATATTAACTTCCTCTTTAACTTCCGGATTCTATTATTTTATATACTTGTATATTTTCTTTTATTAAGTCTTAAAAAATCTAGTTATATATCTTAACATCATTTTACTTTTACCTTTACAATGTAAATAAATTTGTAACGGCTTAATATTAACTGGAACTAAACAATATCATCGTCATTTTAAGATACAAATACAGAATAATTGCATTACAGGTTCTCTAATATAACAAAGTTATCCCATGGAAAAACTAACCAGTTATTGTACTGATTAGATAAAAACAACATACTCGGAATCAAAAACCACTAGTGCACGTGTTGCTACACATCGAGCAATTAATTTTCATACATACAGAAGTTAAATTTAATTCTAAATCAATGACATTCAACCAATCCAATATTGTGAATATCAGTGATCACAAAAAACTACAGCTATACATTAACAGATGTTTTAAATGCTAAAACCAATCTCAATGTTATTCTAACGGGAAAATGATTAACTTAATTTGAGGATAGCGCCCTTGTTTTAAGTCCAATTCTCATTGATTTTTGGCGGAAACAACTAAAGACCGAGCCCTATTCAATGACACTAAAATCCTGAAAACCGGTTGAGAATTGTTGGAGGAGTTCTCTACACAAAAAAAACTCTTAGCGTATTAAATAAGTATAGATATAAAACTCGATATCTATGTTATAAAATATAACATAGTAGGCTACATAGAACAAACAATTTTCAAGTTTGGTTAAGATTATACAAATGTTTTATCAAAGAAAATCTGGTAATAATCCTCTCATACTAAGTAAGAGCCGGATGAGAACGCAAAGTTTTTCTATTATAAGGAAAACTAATAATAATATGAAAATAAAAACAACATAATTGAGTTTTATTTATATGTACTTGTGAATCCTGGCTATACATAACTAACAAAAAAATTAGGAATAGATTCAAGTGCGATAACTTGTTCGGATGGTAGAAAATACAAATTTCACGAAGTGAAACATTAATGTATAAGCAAGCACATTTCACTAGAACACCTGGCAACATTTGTCTTCCTGTTATCTGTAAATGTGTTGGTTGTGTTTGTAAATTTGTTAAGTTTTCATGCGAGAACAATAGAAGGAGCCATCACTTCTCATGTACTTGGTATATTTGTTTGCGGAGTTTGTGAAACTTTATGTTTACCACCAAACCTTTATTTACATAAAATACTCAGTCAGAAACGTCATTAAAGTGTTTTATTACGTAAATCCCCAATTATTTCATATGTTTTCAATAAGGAATAAAAATAACAACTAAATCAATGAACGTTTAAAGAATAAATCAAATACAAAATTTATAACAAAAACATTAGGGTTATAACTAATTTCATATACAATAATACAACCATAACCTTAAATAGAGAATTAAATTTTGAGTGTAATCTTGCACTTAAATATAAATACTTATACTGTTTTCAGATGAATGTAGCTTCAAATCATTGGTCCGATAATACATGTTCCTCACTTTAAATTAAGTTGAGGTACTGTAAAAAAGTCTATAGATAAATCAAAATAAAAGAACACTCAGTATTTTTAATAAGGTTAAGGTTGTCAACTAGTTGTTGACAGTGAATATGTATATTTGATTGTGAGTGTTTTAAAAGCCTGTTTTAATGGTATTTTATATAAAGGTTATTTAAATAAATGACCAAGGCTCGATCAATCCGGTACTATAAATGATTAAACACTCTAACAATAGAATTACACCAAATGTAATAGGGAGGAAATGAAAATTTATGTAAAGCAATAATTAGTAAACAATCTTTTTCCATTGCAAGGTTTTGGAAGTTTCTGAAATTAGCCATAGTGTTCTTTAAAGTACAATCACCCCATGTTTTTTTTTTTTTTTTTTTTTTTTTTTTTTTTTTTTTTTTTAGCTAATATCCTTTGTCAGTGACATAATTGTCTTATTTAATTGCATTAGATCGGATTAAATAACAACAGTATTTGTTTATCTTATCGCATCACAGTTTATCAAGGCGGACACGTTTACTGCAGTTTCTGGAAAACAAGCAACTTAACGGCGAAAGAAAACAATTTGCTGATAAGAGAGGAGATTAATGCTCGCAGGTGTTGGCGGGAAACTTGCCACCTCATCGTGCCGGGAATACCGGGTGTGAGGGGAATCGGCCGATTGTGATGAAATCAAGTATTGCAAGTAAGCCTGTCAAATTTCACAGTATATGATGAATTTCAATAAATTCAATAAATAAAATAATGGTGATTTGCATTGATAACTTTCTACTAATTTATCATCATTAATTTGTTTGACTAAATTATATTGCCAGCTCTGCAGAAGTAAGAACCATTATACTTTGAGTAAACTATTACAAATATAATTTTAAATTAACTTTCTTCAAATTTCCAATAAATTAAAATTTTATTTGGTAAGGCCTTTCATATTCAAAGAATACATCGTCAGACCATTATCAACTGATACAAAAATAGTAATTTAAAAATATAGTTTACAAAACATATGCTTCTAATGTTATGGTACATCTGGAGATTTGTTTGAAAAAAAAATTTAAGTATGATAATGTGTACTATAAAAAATTTTTTGCATATTCATGAATTTAAGTTATTTTATGTTTAGGATGTTTATCAATGGAGAATTTTGAATTGGTCCATGATCGTTGTTTACTATTAGTAGTCTTCGTTTATTAATTTCTAAAGTTTCTTGGGCGTCCAAATATTGATTGTTGTTAACTTTTTTGATTAATTTTATTTTCGAGAAAGAGTGCCCGGTATCCAAAGCGTGTCTTGCAATCGCGGATTTTTCTGGGCGATTAAATTTCACATGGCTTATATGTTCTTTCAAACGGGTTTCTAATTTTCGACGTGTTTGTCCAACATATAATTTGTCACAGTTATCACATTCCACTTGATATATTCCTGACTTTAATTCTTCATTTATTTTACTTTTTGTACTTCCAAGAATATTTTTGAGCTTGAATTTTGATGAGAAACCAATGTTGATATTTCCATGTCTTTTAAACGATTTCTGAATTATTCTATTATACGAGGTAAACGTTACTGATCGCCAGTTATCTTCTTTTTTGTTGTTATTGAAAAACGTTGTTCTTGATGTTTTTGCCATTTGATTTTTCTTTTTGTTTATAATTTGGTCAATCATATTTGTGCTGTATCCATTGAACTGAGCAATATTTTTGATCTTTTTAACCTCTTCCTCGTATCTTTCGTTACTAAGAGGGGTGTTTAGTAGTCTGTGTACTAGACTATTATATGCTGCTCTTTTGTGTGAGTATGGAGCAAATGCATCTTTGGTTATGAAGCGGTTGTTGTTCGTAGGTTTTCTGTAGATGTCGAATTCAACTTTGTCATATTTATTTCTAATAACAAGCAGGTCAAGGAATGCCAACGAACCGTTACATTCTAATTCATAAGTGAATTTTATTGACGGATAAAAGGAATTTAGTTGTGAAATGAACTGTTGAAGATCTTCAGTCTGTTTAAAAACAGCGAAAACGTCATCCACATAACGGAGCCAAATTCTAGGAAAATTCATTTTGGATTTTGCATTTGTTTCAAAATTACTTAAAAATATATTGGCTAGAAAACATGAGAGGGGGTTCCCCATTGCAGTGCCAAATGTCTGCCGATAATATTTGTCTTGAAATTGAAAAACATTCTGGTTCATACATAAATTAATTAACAGTAAATATTCATCAACAATTTTACTATCAAAATTATTTGACTCTAACCAAGATTTTATAATATCCATTGTAGTGGGTATTGGAACGTTCGGATATAATGATTCCAATAAATAAAAATAAAATTTTAATTTATTGGAAATTTGAAGAAAGTTAATTTAAAATTATTAACAGTTCCAATAAGAAGAGCTTCTTAAAATGAATATTACAAATATGTTAATAAAATAATACATTTCAATTTTTTTAATACACAATAATTTTTTACGCAAATTATTAATAATTGGTGGCTTTAGAGTCCCTGTTCAACTGTTTGTATGTTTTTTTCTTTGTAAGTCACAGAATTTCGTAAACATTGAAGGGATGACGAGCAATGGATTTAGGGGTTGCTAAAGACCCCTCGCTCACATTAACCAGCTAACTACTTCCTTCCCCCTAGTCTTTCAACTATACACACAGTAAAAATTTACCTTTATTCATTTTTACGATGGTAACTTTTCCACCTCATCGTGCTGAAAATACCGCGTTTGAGGAGAACTGGGCGATTGTGATGAATTAAGTATTGCATGATAGACTGTCAAACATGATTTTTTTTACAAATATGCCAGGAATCAAGGAAATGAATTTAACATGTTGTTCTTATATTATTTTCTATTAATTTGTAATGGTCGATTTTTTGCCAATTCTTCAGAAATATAAGTTATTGTACATTTTGTAAAGTATTAAAAAAAAAAAAAAAAAAAATAGTAGAAAAGGTAAAAGTGGACAATTTTTATTTCTTATACATATTATCATCTATTCCGTAAAAAGATTTACTGTAGATTATTAATAATACAACCTACCACCACCACCTTCCACTGAGTCTTCCTAACCAGTCCAAGACGTTGGTATTTTAGCATGTTAAAAAATCATTGTTTGCTCTATATTCAAGTCTCATCTTATACTATATACTTTTAAATATTGTATAATGGTATTTTATGACGAATGGCTTCTTTTATGTTTTTAGTCCATATGGTCCATATGATACACTATTTTGGAATTTCTTCTCTCCTTTCCTTATAGGCAAAAAGGATCTTAATTGTATAGTACTGACACAAGCCGTCAATAGAGGGTCAAAGATGCATGTTGTAGTATATGTAATTAATCTGTTGATCCAAATAAAATTACAGTAATCATAGTCTTTACTACAGAAAAAAGTTACAATATATTTACCATGAATCTTTAAAGTCCCTCTGATTTTAAGTTTTTTTTTTTTTTTTTTTTTTTTTTTTTTTTTTTTTTTTTTACAGCTGTAGATAAAGTAATTATCTTATGAAAAAATATTTGATGTCTCAAAGTTTTCAACCCCTTTTCCAAAATTGGGGCTTAATTAAAATTTTTAATTAAGTCGTTAATTTTTAATGGTAGCCCCCATGTTAGACCAATTTTGGATTTTATATTTAAACTTAAGTATTCATTTTAATTCTTTAACATTTTTCTCTAAACCTAATTGTTAAGGAGCTAGAGTTAATTTAATTTAATTTTTACTATCATAAGAATAACATTAACCAAACATTGACTGCCCTAACCTCCAAAACCATCCCTTACATACCAAACTTTACCAATCTATATCGATAAATAAGCGATACACATGGTTTTGTTGATTTGTAAGATTATTAAATTATGTACTAAGTCTAAGATGGACATAAAATGGGGGGTTATTATTTTAAAGTATCGACCTATCCAATAAAACAGCGGTTTCGGTGGAGGGAATAGAAAATTTGTACACATCAAAACTTTCCTCTTTTGGTAACTAAGTATGCTAATATTTTTTTACTGATGTTTGGTTTAGAGCTAATAAAGAGCCAATAACTAATCCTTCCCCAGGAGAAAATTTCGTTCTCTGAAGATGTTAAAAATATTATTGGATTGAAACTTTTTTTAAACATGGTGTTTATAAAAATAAAATTAAAATTAAAAAATGATTACAATATGTATTTGAAAAATATATTTGTTTACAATATACTTTTGAGTTATAAATTTTATTTAACAATCACCCGAATACTAGTCCACTTAGATCAATATGTGTAGGGCGAACTGTAAATTTATTTATGAAGGTGTATGCTAAATAAATCATTCAACTATCAGGTATTGAACTAAAACATTTTAATTGGGGAAAACAAAATGAGCTATCGGCTACATATTTTTTAATACTGGTGATGTAGAAGATTTTTGTATAAAATTTAGTGAGGTTTTATTGCTTACTGTGTGCATATGGTGATTAATTAATTATAACAAAAAAGTCTGATTTTGATGTTTTAGTTGGGAACAAAAACAGGAACATAAAACACTTTCGAATACGATACATGTTGGTGACAATCTTATCGGTGAATTCAGAAGTTATGGGAATATCATACAGCACAATACAGCACGCAATATGCGCTTTCAACATAAAGAAATATTAAGTGATTCTTGCAATTATTTACTGCTGAATCGTACTTGAATAATCGATGGTATTGGAAATACAACAGACAAAAATATTATGCATGTTTAACCAATATTTCAAAATATTAGTGCAAATAATCAACATAAAATTAGTTTAAAGTATCGAATACTTTTGTAATTTATGAATGAATAAATTCCTTAAACAAGCAGCTTTCATTCATTGTAAAATATGTAATTTATAGATGGTGTTATTATTAAATCTAGTTTTAAAGTACAGTAACTCTACAATTTTATATAATAAAGAGAAAAAATAATTTCTTTATAGTTTTTGGGTAAATTGGAATGGTTTTGTTTCATAGTATTATCTAAAATAATTTTTGCTACCATAATGTTTTTGCAAGAACACACATTCACTTCTTGTAATGTTATAGCGAGGAATCTCGCCGTCCAATAACGTAAATCATAAAAAACGGCTTGAACATATCTTTGCTAAATTATGGATTATCCTTTTGGAAATATTAATTTGTACATGCTCATTGTTCATGTTGTTAATACAATGCGGTATTATGAACTCTGTGGTCATTGTCAGAGAATTTGTATAGCTTTTAACAATTGCACAATATATCTTAACTTTGTAGCTACCTTAAACATAGGTAAACAAATTAAGTGACCAAAAAGAAAGATGTTGTGTATTTCAGATATTATTGATAGTTCAAAGATAAATAAGGAAAAACGAAGTTGTTCAAAATAGTTAATATATTGCAGGGGATGAAATAAAACAGCCATAACAGTGCAGTGCACACGTTTAGGTACATTTCACTCGGTTCTGCTGCAGAGATTCTCTGTGTTTAAGTGATACTTTGTATGCAGCTCGGGTAGTCATTGTACTGAAATTACCTGTGTCAGCAGTGGTTATAATGTATGCTATTGAACACGTGGTTCGAATGCATATTGAAAATTAAAAAACATATTATTTTATTAATACTGATGACTGAATCTGAAAAAAGCAATGTACAAGGCAATCAAATAGGTTATTTTATATACTTGAAAATGATATTTAAACCACATTGACCTGCTAATCAATACATCACCTTTCATTTGTTTTATATAACAATAGTACCTAGTAGCCAAGCTTTGCTCGTTAAACATAAACAATTTTTAATAGTAATAATATCAGTCATAGACTACACGCTAAAAATGGCAAGCACAACAGGCTTGTTTGAATTAAAGAAGATCTCGCTCGATCTCCTCGCTCGATCTCCTCGCTCGCCCTAACGACGCGCTCGTTTGATTTACTCATTCGCTTGTTTCTTAATGTTTCAATGTAGGAACATGGATGCTGCACTCTGGTATAAATTTGTTTTACATGTTGAATTACATGTTGCACAAGTATATCATGTTAGACATATGAATTACATGTTGAATCTGTAAAACGTGGATTATACTCCTCAGTTATATTATTGTTCCTAATTCTTTGTTTTTAAAATTCAATCAAAATTCTACAAATTGCTTGATTTGTTAGATTTTATAATTTTCCCTTTATTTATCTACAAAGTATAAAGTACTATTATTAAAAATATCAAAAAAACTGATAAATCGTTGTGAAAGTATAGTAACAAGTATAGTATAGTAACTTAGACTAAATATGAAAAGCATTAAGTTATTGAAGGTTGTAGCCATTCAACAGTACAGTATGAGGCTACAATAGAAAATCACTTATTTGTACTGACTGCATGGTTTCTTCATTGACAGGTAAGTCTGTTGCTTTCAGCAACATTTGGGTTTTTATTTTCAACTCCATAACACAAATGTTAAAACTTTTTGTTTAAGAACCTTAGCTTGTAAGAAAAATTCGTTACTTACAAACATATCTTACATGTTTAACAGTATAGTATTAAAAATGATATTGATTATTCTATAACAGATATAGTCTATGTGTAAAGAAATCTATAACTTTATTTATACTTTTCCCAACTATATAATACTAGCGCATTTTTGTTTTCGAGAGATAGCATTCTTTTTCTACTTATGGTCATGGAATTTGTTCTTTAGGTTTATTTTATGTTTCTAATTCTACTCCAGACCTTGTATTTTAACATTGAATAAAATACTTCAAACTGTTCATAGGAAAATGCTCACGACTAGATAGGCCAATAGATGGGTTTATCTTAAGCGAAATTAAAATAGTAAATTCACCAGAGAAGCAGTGTTCTAATTATATTCTACCACTTCGAGGCCATAAATCCTCTGTAATTGGAATGGTGACTTGAAAATTAATTCAGTTAAAGTGATTAAACTATCAAGTGTGGTTGTCGATTAATTCTCAGTTTCACTACATAACGGATCACAAATAAATATGACTACAGATTGCCTGCTGGTCGAAATTCGACCATAATGTCAGTGGATTTGGGCTCAAATAGTTCAAAAATGGTTATTACTGAACATCTGTTCCTCTTAATTTGCAAGCATTTGTTATTACAACAGTTGTAATTACATTTCATTCTACATTTTAATGCACAAATTAGGAAAAAAACTACACATTTTCTATAATTGTTTTGGTTACCTGTCTTTTAATACAATAGAAAACTAATTTTAACTGAACATAAAAAAGTCTCTTTAATTCATAGGTAAGATCTTAATAGGTGAGATGGGTGTAGCGAATATAATAAGTTGAACATTAGAAGTATAATGTACATTAAAAAAAAAAACACAATTAAAATGTCCTTCAAAATTATTTGTATATTGCAAGTCTTAAGTTATTAAGATATTGATATTTTCAGTCTGTGACTAAATTATCAAAATAAATAAAATATCCCATACGAGCGTGTAAAAACACTCTAATAATCTAAAGTATCTATAAGTTTGATTGAACATGGAGGAGATTACTTAACCAGTATAAAATATAACCATGTTATTACCTTAATTGTACTACTGATTGGGTTCAAGCACATTTATGAAGATCTTAGTTGAAACGGCAAACAATTCACAACGGTAAAACAATTTCACATACTTAAATCTAATTAGGATAAAGAGTCTAAGAGTCTGATGGGAAAACTATTCTTTATGTCTGAGTACTCTAACTACATAAAAGTGCTCTGAAACATATGTTTAGTGAGTGTATGTCGTCCCATTTGTTTATGACGTGTATTAGTAAATGTAATGTCATAACATTTTATGTATTTCATCACTAGGGACTAAAGTGAAACTATCGCACGAGGTCTTGTTTTCGACCGAGGCATCAACAAAGGTTTAAGATGACGGAGTTAAAAAAAAATTAATATCGTTTCATGTTATATAATTTTTCGTCGCTATGCTTATTGCTTACTAATGGGCAAACTATCTTGTTCTACATTACACTCCTTTGACGATGGTCAGACTACATCTGTTTTACAAGACTGTTAATATATACAACTGATCATCTCAACACTAGCTAATGATTTAATCCCTAGGGCTAAAATAACTACTTTAGTTCTGATACTGTTGTATTGACAAGAACCATTTTCGGAGCATGAAAAAAAAAATAAATAGAGGTAGGTTGAATTTATTAGAAAATTATTATAAGTTGAATTTATTATAAGTGATTATGAGTTAACCTTTTCCCGCTTAAAACTCCACATTAATTATACTTAATCTTTACATTAAACTCTTCATTAATTTTTAGTTTTAAATAAAAGTAATATCTCAATAAAATGTGAAAACCCAAGTTTGTAGAGTGGTCAATAAATTGTCTGGTAAGTATGTGTTAAATGGAATCGTCTCTATAATATTCATCGTCAATAATGATGGTGTTAAGTCTTCACATTCAATGTGTATTCGCAACCTCAGTAATGTGTTTCTAATTACACTAGTTAATTCTGGCTAATGGAGCGGCATTAATTACATCACTGCAACGGAAAATGACAAGACGCTTACAGCGGTCCGTGTACCACAGATGATAGGCATAGGCCTAGTCACTGCGGTTGATTAAAGAGACGTACTTTATGAAATGGTACATAAACTTGGCAAATAAAGGGAACATGAATAAAGAGCACAAAAGTCATGATAGAAAGAATTTGGAAGCAGATCACTTTTGGTTCGGCTATAGAAAACGGCCTGAGCATTATAGAGGAATAATAAAAAGCCTAAGTTATTGTAAAGTTAATCCTATACTCTAATACTAGTAACTTTTATGCATGTAATCGGACATCGAAAACGGTTATAACAATTTTTGCCAAAAATAGCAGATAACTTAGTTGTAGGAAAAACATATTAAAAATATTTTTTATAACAGAGATGGCCTTCTGGCTTTAATTCAACCAATTTTTTCAGTTGATATTTTAGTTGATATTATATTTAAATTGTTCTTAACTGTTACATCTGTTCTTCCTGATTTGCTATCATTTGTTATCAGCTGTCTAATGATTTAATCATCTTTCTCTCTAAGATTAACATTGAAACTTTAAAAACCTGTAGGGCGGAGCCATGAAGGCCGATCTGAATTAAAATGTGATTCTGTTCATCTACAGGACACTTTCTAACGGTTTGCGCGAATTTTTCCTATTACATGCTTGCCTATTAATGAATAGTTGATGAAAAACTGACAACTGTCAACGTGAGTACCACGCGTTTTAATTCAAAACATGTGGTTTTCCATTGTAGATGGTTACTGAGCTGGTGAATGATAATAGTATAATAAAAACATTTATCAGCTTTAAATCGTTCTTGATACGGATTTTTACAATTATTTTCATACATAAGAGTAAATAAAAATGATAAAACAGTTAAGAAATGTGTAATTGCAATGGTATTTTTAAAATAAAATAATTAGTAACAATGATGAAATCAGCTGGAAGAGTCATACAAGAATGAATCATAGAAGAAGAATATCAAGTGGTACAGATTCAATATGTGGTTCAACAAATTAACACCAGAGTGCAGCACCCTTAAGTCTACATAAAAACTTTTCGAAATTCGAACGAGCTCGTTGTAAAAACAAGTTAATGGCGCGAACGAACTTGTCTTTAGTAGAAACGAGCCTGTTGCACTTTGCATTTGTTATTGATAATATTACTAGAAAGCAAGTTATTATAAATTTACCTAGCAAATCACGGCCCCCAAGTACTTTAAGGGTTATAATTTTGATAAATAACATTAAAAATGGGAAGCAGTTCACTTTCAAATCTCCTCTTAAAATACCCACAAGGAAGTTCGTAAATCTGAACTAAGATAAGGCAGAGAAAAGTTAAAACCCACTGAACACCAAGTGATAGTTTGAGTAATGGTAAACTGTCTTTAACACTTCCCCAGAGTTCAACTCTTTTCCATGTGGCTTACTACTTGATTGATATTGTAAAGTGAACTAGCCACGAAACTACTAATTTGTAGCTTGTACCACTTTGCTATGGACAAGGCAACTTGATAAAATATTGTAATTACAAATTTAAAATTAATAGGTATATAATCTACTGCTGGGCAGCTGAGTGTTTATAGTTCTCGCCCTTGAATCCAAAGGTCCAAAGGCCGGCTCGATCCTGAGGAAAGTTAGTAGCTTTTTGAAGGTTCGATTCCAGACCTAGTTGCCATTTATCATTATGATATTTATTTATTTATTTATAAATAAATAAATTATGATATTTAACAGTCTGCAATATTTACCCCATTTCAGAGTTTTGTCCCATAAGAATAATGTTAAATTTGAAACATAACTGTGAGTTTGTTTTTCGTCTGAAAACTATACAAAATTTATGTAATTTTAAATGTTGCCATATTGTCTTTCATTTGACGTGATTGAAAATTACTTTAAGAACTATCCACTCGAATAATGAATAAAAAACAAATATATTATCACCATTTTTAAACCATAAAACCACTTTTAAGAGGTTTTCATCCACGTCACATGAACCGTTATCCATTATTGTGAACGTATTCAAGTTTCATACAAATCCGATGCAAGATTATCGAGATACAGTGTTTCAAAGTCAACTATAATTAAAATTGTTCTTACGGGACTAAAAATCAAGATGGCGGAGGTACTGCAGACTCTTAATGGTGATGTTAGACAGTAAAAAGACTTTGTGTCGTTCCCCGTCAAAACGTTAAAAATGCCACTGGCGCAGACACAAAATAAAAATAAAAATAATTTGAAGTGTGGCTGGGGATTTCAATTAAGAACACCTCGATTCGTGACTATAATTATAAATGTCTTAAAAATTAATATGCCAGCGTGTAAAAACAGTTATACAATTAGTTGTGAAAATCGATTAAATAAAAGCAAGTTAGTGAACAACATACACATGATTCATCGCTACAATTTATTCAAATACACCGCTGCAAAGAGAAGGTTGGCGGGATTTTAAAAGTCACATAAAAGAGAAAATACAGCAACGTTTGGACACCGGGGATTTGGAGTGTCGCACCTATGTTATAATGTGTTGTTCATAACTACATATGACTATGGATGCACCTGTTCGTGTTCATGTCAATGGCAACAGTGGTTTATCAAAAGTGGTTTTTGTACTGGATATTATATACATAATAACAATTATAATTGATAAGAATTATATAAAATTTTTAATAAACTTAGTGACATATAAAGTAAGTGAAAATCTTTTAAACGATTTATTAAATAATATTATTGTAAAATTTTATTAAAATCTTTGACAAAAGTTTTTGTTGATGATATGGATTGACGTGGTTCGTAACACTGAAATTTTAAATCGAAGTTGATGTGTAGGGCTACTGATTGAACCTAATCCTGGTTTGAAGCTTAGAGGGAAGCTTTACTGAAAGTTCTGCTTATAGTGTTTCAGCCTTGGTGAAACCTTTAGAAGAGTGTCCATTAGATTGAAAAATCTGCAAGACACGCTGCAATAGGATCCACATGGGAGATTTATACAAAACCTCATCGGACTTTTTGAAGAAGAAAAAAAATAAATAATGATTTATTCCTTCGAACAAAGTCATAATACAATAATAACAAAAATAAATCTCATGAATTTTTGCAGGTCAGTTACCAATATTTGGCCTACAGGAAGCTATCAGATGAAGTCCACAGTTCCGTGTCACTACATCCAGTCCACTAGATGTTAAGTGAGTTCAAAAGCAAATTAATTACATAAGAGGGCAGTTCTCCGCAGTGCCTGCACACATTTCTTATAACTGTTTATGTTCATTGTTTCTTGTTCAAGCTTCCAGCCTAACTTAATGTTACCTATTACGAATAAAAATAAAAATATCTGAATAATTATTTTCTTTTTCTAAAACCTTTCTAATGCTTCTGCCCTTAGACTATACCCAAATTCTTAACTTGATAATTAATATCTTTGGCTTAAGGTTGTGTGCTAAAACATGGTGCATGTCTGTGTCCCCCTCAATCACATGGTTCAGGCTATTGCAGGAATGGGTATAAATAACCTAATGGTCTTAGACAGTTTCACACCGCTTGCGGCTCCTTGCGAATGGGGTGGTCGGTTGGGTACTAGCGTGGATGAAAGGCACTGCACTTACCCCCCTGGGACTGAAAATTGCAATTACAGTAAGGTGGGACACAAATCAGGGATACACTGGAGTAAGACTGACATACCAATTATTAACTTATTCAATGTGTACCACCCTCTCAGAGCGTAGCCCCAAACTATATCGAGTCAAACCCTTCCCAAAATATCGGAATAGCAATCAATTTAAAATAATACCATTGTCAAGGAGTTTTATGTACTAGTAACTATCACTATTTAAATTTAAAATTTTGTAAAATTGAAATACTGAATTAGTTTTAAAACGGGCTATGTTTAAATAAGTACTATGTTTAACTTTCACCAAAGAAGACCAGAAATAAAATTAATGTTTTCTTTTAGGACATTGTATAAATAATAAAAGACGTAATAAAGAGATGTTTGTATGGTATTTGAGAACAATTTTTGTTTTAATTTAATTCGTTCCTACTATGATGTTTGAAATTGTTGATTTTAAATTAAATGTTTTGGAAGCGACAACCAACGCTCATTTGAAGCAATTTCCTTATAAAAAAGTCTAAAAGTATTCCTTAAATAGGCTTTTCTGTGTTATTTATTCAGTTAAACAATTAAAGATAAATGTATAAACGCAAATTACCTCTTCCTATATTCAAGACATAATCAATAATTAATTTAAAAAGAAGCAAAATCTCACCTTAGTGAATAAAACCTTGCGTATTTATGTTACAAAAATAATATCACAAAGGTTTTGTTATTTTACCCTCCTCATACACTTCGTGGAACAAATAGTAATTATTAAAGAAAATAACGATAAAAAAGTGGTTGGAGAGAACTTGTTAACCTACTTTCAACAGGAAAAGTAATAATCGTTTGAAGTAGATAAGCACTCACGTTTTCCAAAACGTTAAACTCGGCTTTCTTATTGGAATTTTCTTAAAAATGAAGTAAGTTACAGGATTAATAAATGATAACAACAGTTTGAGTATTTAATTCCCTTTAAGTAAATGGACATTAGTATACAAATTTAAGTTTATGTTTAACGCAGTTAAAAACACAATTTACAAAACGCAGCTAGTAATAATTGATAATAAAAATAGATTAATGTCACTTGGTATGCTACAATTTGTATTCTTATTTGAGGATTTTCATCTTCAATAGCATAGGTTGATTTTTAAATATGAAAAATCAAATATTATGCAATATTTTCATCATAAAATAATAGGGACAATATTTAAAAGAATTTCAACTCTGAAAGATATGTAAACATAATGTTTTTATTAGACTACATGTAACATTTATGAAAAAATGGTTCATCAGATTTTGTTATAACTTGATACATAACAAATAAATCGGTGACTATGAAACTCAACATGAAAAATCTTCCATAAAAACAAAAAAAATCGAAGAATTATTAATGTCACAATGAAACTAAGCAATAGAGTCGTTTTGCCGTAGGCTTTAGTAGTATAACCCCCCCCCCCCCACGGCCCCATGCATGCCTTACACATGTATCTCTTTTCCTTTTGCCCTAGATAACTCTCTCGCCAAACCCCTCATCTCAGGGCAGGGTTCAGGTCTTCCGATTGTCTGGACACATTCCTCTGTGGATCACCGTGACCCTAGAAGAGGCCGTATTTAGATCCAATGTTATGATTTGGTAGTATGTTCTAGATTTTTAGCCACACGCGGTCACTCGTTCCTTAAGACACAATAAAATACAGATAACATAATGAGTCAGTGTATTAAGGAAATAAGTAAGACCAAGAAATATAGTCTCCATTGGTAAAGATGAAAAGAGGTACCGGAGTGGCAGGTACGGACTTTCATGGTGTCATGGCAGCCACCCCCGGCCCTGGTACGGAGTTCCGTGGTCCTTAATAAATCGTCTGTATTTTGGAGTCGTTCTCAACAAATTATTTTCAAAACTATTCTAAAAATAATTAAAAAGATATAGAATTAAAAATAGAGTTTCGCTCGGGAAAACGTTATTCTATCATAATCACACTATATAAATAGAATATTAACCATACATCTATTAGTATTTTGAATTATAGGGGATTTTTAACCATTGAGTTATTTACATTTTAGATTAAGGAATTCTCAAATAAATACAGTGTAATTTTGTAATGTGTTGTTTAAAATATACATAAAAAATGGAATTTAGAAATGTATTTAAAAATTTATAAAGCTACATGGAAAATCGTAGGTAGACATTCGTCTGTATGCTGAAGTAATTTAGTTTTAATTTTACGAATAGTGTTATATTTTTATGAATATTTCCATATTATTCATATTATTTTCTATATTTTATCACTTTTCTATTGTAATTTATAGTTAGGAAGTTTGCCTGTATGAGTTTAATTATTCAAAGTAACAAAACTATCCAAATTTTGTACCTCGTCAATAGCAAAATATTATCATATTTATTGGAAATAAATCATATTTAAATACAATATTTTTATGAAATTATAATTCATACACAAATTTCCAAATGAAATGGTTTCATTCCTCTTGTAGTATTTAAAGTATTTAAAACTAAGTAAGTCTTTTAGTTTCTTAAGCTACCTAACTAGGATGTGTCGAGCAAACGTTGGCAAGTATGGACAAGAGCTAATGAGCAGACAACAGCATCAAACAGGCGCTGGGGGCTAATATTGGACCAGACCCTGCATGTTGGCGGGGTGTGTAGTCTCCATGTAGGGGGGGGGGGAGGGGTGATGCACTGTAAGGTGGGGGAAGGAGGAGGGTGGTGTTCAGGATATGTTGTCTTCAGGATTATATTGAGGGATTGGATAGAAAACTTGAGCAAAATTTACAAAACCTTTCCTTCAGAAATTGAAAGTGCAATTAAATTTAATAATTTCATAAATTTTATGGGTGCAATAATTAAGTATATATGCTTTGTTCCTATATATTTTAGACACGTTTTTATTACTTTATTTCACAATACCCCTTCAATAGAAATATGAAAAATGACTAAATAAAAAACCAGGCCAGTATAATAAAAAATTATATTATGCGATTTTCAAAATTACATATTTGTATTTTTATGAGGTATAACTGTAAAATATTGTTGCGTTATTAGTACTTTGATGATGCACTACATTGATATTGTCAATAATCAAAAGACTTGAAAAAAAATCATTTTTATGCTATTTTTAAAAATCTATTTCATAGTTAATTTGCACTTAAGTAGGAATACCAATGTTCTTATATTCAAAAATTCATTTTTGTTCTAGACATTTTTGTTGTTTTTATCATGTATAACTGTAAAATATTTTTGCATTATTAGTAATTTTATGATGCACTTAAATAAAATTGTTAATAATAATCACCCTTTGAAAAATGAAATGTATATATTTAAGGCATTTTAAAAGAATAATATCTTTATTAATTTGCTTGAAATTAGAAATTTTTCTTAAAATTTTTATAAACTTGAAGTTTTTGTTTAGTTGTTCAGAGCGCGAAAAGATGTTGTCCCATATGACGTTAACAGCTGATGTAGTGGCTATATTGGAGTTATGAAGGGTGAGCAACGAAGTCAACGAGTTATGTGAGTTATGAGCCGGACACAACACAAACCTTTCCCTCTGTGCGGGTCCGGGGTATACGTATTGATAGGCGGTGGCGAAAATGATTCGATCTTACTGAGGAAACATTTCATGCGATGTAAAATGTCTAAAATGGTCCTCAATCAAATCGTGACTTTCCTTTGTATTTGAAAGCTAACTTTTATTTTTCAGGCTGAAAAAAAATCAAGAGGGATGAGTCTTGTTTAGGCTCTATTTATAGGTCTGGAATTAGTTGAACTGCAAGAAGTATTATTGAATAAATAAATTAATTACAAAAAGAAGGTGTCGAACCTGTTAAAAATAGTTTAAGGTAAAAAAGTTCCGTATTGACATATAAAATTGTTTGAAATATTATCTCATACAATCTTGTGCAAAGAATATCTAAGAAAGTTTCATGATAAGGAAGAAATAAAAGACATCTTATCCAAACAGACATTGCCCAACGATTTTTAAAACATATTGGACAGTAGTTAAGCACTTAATAATAAGAAATACGTTGAGTATGATAATAATAATAATAATGCTAACAAATTTTGTTGCTTTTTATAAAAATAAAAAAATAAACGCAAGCTTGTGAGAGAAGGTGCTTGAAACCATTGGTGGTATGATTACCAATTATGAATTTGCCTCTGCCTCATGAATGTCAAGGCCCCTAGTTATTGAACATTTGGACAAACAATGAATTGTAGTCTCAAGGATGTAGAGGCATGGCAGCAGTCAACTATTGCAGAGCTTCTTAAAAATAATTCTGTTCTTGTTAATCTTGCCTTGATTCTAACTGGTTGTTTCTTTAGCCTGAGTATTCTATGAAACCTCAGAACAAGATCCTTTGAAGAGTTTGAACAAGATCCCTAGAGGTCTACTTCATAGGAAAGGTAATTACATAATATGCCGTTATAAGAACCTGAATCGTTCAATATAAGAAAAAATATTTAAAACAAAATTTCCAAATCATAATTTATAAACACTGTCAAAGTGATTGTTTCATGTCAACTTTCGACTATGGTGCATCTGAAGGAACTTTGTAGAGTAGACTTCCTACAGTTATTCACAACCAAAACGACAGATGGACTGGACTTGTGATCAAAGAACAAACTAAAAAATTAACAAGGTTAAGTTTTATTTAATAATTTTTTTAGTTTGTTTTGTTATTCAGATCAGTGAATGTTTTGATGTCGATTGTTTGGTTTTGAATTTGAGCTGCGATAGAGAGTCGTGTCATTTTCAAACTTCACGAGTCTCCTATGTTGTAGCGATGCGCCAATGTCGTTGACGTAGACGAGAAAAATAATTGGACTGACTATCGTTCCCTGAGGGACGCCAAAGATCAGTTGTGTTACTTTGGAGAGCGCGGGTTTGAAATTCATACGATATGGGTTCTGTCCCTTAAATACGACTAGAGCCATGAGAGTTGCACTTCCTCATCTCTTACGACTCCAGTTTCTATAAAAGTATAATATTAAAACACGTGAACACAAATTTTTTTTTTTTTTTTTGAGGGAGAGGCGGAAAAATGCATTACGCACACAGGTGGCCAGCCTGTAGTGTGGGGCTCCCCTAAAAACGGGTTTACCCACTAAAAAACCTCCTCTACTCTTTAGGAATCTAACCTGGAATTGTTTGTCACATTACGTCAGGCTAGGCCTAAATTTGGCTTACGCCCGTGGGGCTCGCTCCTTATCCAGCCGCTCGATCAAGGGATCTGGGCCACTTCGCGGTCCAGATCGGTTTTCTTTTCCAGGAGGATGCCCCGGACGAACTGTGACAAACAATCCCAGTTGCCCTCATCCTCCATAATCTTTTGGCAGACCGTGTCCACCGAAAAAACACCGAGTTTTCTTGTGGCCTCCAGGCGGGGCCTTTCCCAACGCAAACAGGGGAAGAAGGTGTGTTCCGCGTCATCGGGAACGCCCGGGCAGTAGATGCAATCCGGTGAACCGGTCTTGCCAATCCGGTTCAGGTACGACTTGAAATAGCCGTGACCTGTCAGGAACTGCGTGAGGAAGTAGTCCACCTCGCCATGCCGCCTTTCTACCCATGGTTGGACCTGCTCGATGAGTCGCGCAGTCCATCATCCTCGGGTGTCGTGCTCCCAGCTGTGTTGCCACTGCTGGAAGGTTCGGGAGCGCTCTTCTGTTCTTGCCGTGTCCTTGCCGATCTCGCCTTGTCTCTGATAAATCGCTTTCCTCTCCCCTGCCAAGAGCTTGACAGGGATGACTCCGGCGACCACCAGGACGGCAGGCTCGGACACTGTCCGATAGGCGGAACACACCCGAAGCGCAGCTTGACGCTGAACCCGGGCGAGTCGCAACCTGTAGCACTCCTTATCTAGAGCGCCTGCCCACACCTCTGCCCCGTTACGTGAACACTATTGCATATGATAATAATATACCATTTGCAAAATGTAAAATATACGAAACATATATTGTTTCTTCCGAAAAATATTTTATAAATACTGTTTAAACTATTGATCTGGATTTGGAATCTAGCACGAAGAACAACTATGCTGCATCGATGAGAAAAAAAAACAATTACATTTTTTTGGTTTGTATTTAGTTTGAAAACTACAAGAAATCAGTGAGATACAATTGTATGTAACTTCTATGGTTTGTTTTTACCAGTCAAAAGAGGGCGAGCAAAGGAAAGTTGGCTCAAAATTCATCTCACACGTCCTTGGTAGACTGGCCACAATCAACCTTGTTAAACAACAACTCTCGTTGGAGCTGCCTTAACCTTACCAAGCTTTACTGATACATGAGTAAACTGTAATCAATCAGCTTTATGTGTAAAAATGAAAAAAAAAAAACTAGACACATTTTTTATGTATGGTGTCAGTAGGGTTCCCGAGGAATGGGGACAAAAAACGGCATGCGCATGCGCCAATTTTTTTCTGTGACGTCACGGTGACGTCATCGCGGCGTTCGCGCCATTTTTTTTCAAGATGGCGGCGTTTTTTTTTCAAGATGGCGGCGTCTTTTTTTCGTGACGTCATGGCGACGTCCGCGCCAATTTGACTGTTTTTCTGTGACGTCATCATGGGGAACAAGACCATATGGATCGCTGGGGTCATACTATATAAAGTGTACACAATACTATATAAAGTGACATGTTCGCGCCGACGTCAGCTGTTTTTCTGTGACGTCATCGCGGTGTCCGCGCCAATTTGAGCTGTTTTTCTTGTGACGTTATCGCAGCGTTCGCGCCAATTTTGACAGCTGATAGGATTTTTGTGCCAATTATGACGTCATCAAGATGGCGACGTCCGCGCCAATGTGACTGTTTTTCTGTGACGTCATCAAGATGGCCTGCCAATGGTGGTGCCTGACAGGTGTCGCCGAGGGACCGTTACCGGCCGCGTGGTCCGCCTACGTGACCGATGGCTGCCGTTTGGCGGGAACCATCACGTGGGATAAATAATGTAAGAATATTTATGAAAGCTCAACATATAACTGTGGAACTCTCACAATTGTCGTGGGACCGCTATTTTGCTACTACTTGTAACCGATATTATTACCTAAAAATGATTATATATTTAGTACTTCTAATGTAAAAATTCAATGATAAATATAGTGCAGCACGTCCTGAGCAGTTTGTTATTTTACCGCTGGAGCGCTGACGCACTCCGGTCACGGCCTTGTTTGATATTCCTACCGTTGGAGTGCAGCACGGCCCACGCAGTTTGATATTTCTCCGCCGCAGCGCCGCACGAATATGGCTGCGCCCAACGGGTGACACCCACACTAGTATGGCCGCGTGTGCCACCGCCCGTGCGTTCTATTTTGGGATCGCCTCACTAGAGCGGCCTGCCGCTGGTGACGCAACAGTTATGGCTGCGCGCAACGTCACCGCCTGCGGGAACCGCCCCCAGCTCCCGATAGGGCAGAGCATATGGCCGCGGGCCACGTCACCTGCCGTCGCCCCCGTGATTGGGCCCATGTGCCCTGGACCACCATGGCGTACGTGACTATCTAAAGGTAGCCGTGTAGTGGTGACGCTACGTATGATGGATGACGTAATTGACAGCCGTTAATTTGTTGATTAATATTATCGGCCACATACTAGCGGGAATTATGGGAAAACAGAGCGCCGAGTCGTATTTATAAATAGATGTAGGTGACCACGCTGTTGCGTCAGCCTCCTATAAATACCCCACCAGGCCTCTCTTTGCCAGGTGCGTACGTGACTATGGAAACGTAGGTGCGCTGGCGTTTGGCGCTCCCTCCACACTCCTACCTGTCTCTCATTCTGTGCCAGGAGTTTGTCGTGACAGGACGTCTTTTGAGTGTACTCCGTGATATTTATATTTTATAAACTAGTTCGTGATAGTGTTGGTATTTAACGTAGTGCTTAATTATTTGTATTTCACTTTATATTTTACTATAGTGTGTATTTCCGTGAGTTTTATTATTTTACTTTGATAGGACGTCTTTTGAGTGTGCTCCGTGATATTTATAATTTATAAACTAGTTTGTGATAGTGTCGGTTTTTTTAACGTAGTGCGTAATTATTTTTCTTTATATTTTATTGTAGTGTGTGTATATTTGGGTGAGTCTTATCATTTTCTTTGTACTATGGAGCCCCAACAGATTGTAGAGGAAACTTTTGAGCCTGTACAGGAAACCCATGAGCCTGTAGAAATACTGAGTGATGAGCAGACATATGTCAAGAAATTTAGAATTTACGGCAATAAGACTATTTTTAAATTTTCAAATCCTCCTCCTGAAACGAGCGAGATTGATTGGTTAAGACAGGGGTTTGCCAAAATTGTAAATGAGATGAAAGCGCAAGCAAATGCAGATGACCAATTGGGGTTCACGCTTCAATCCTTGAACTTAAAAAGTAAGGAGCCAGGTTATGTAAATTTTCGACCTGCAGAGGAAGTCAACGAGGATATTTTGTGGCAAATTTTTGGAGGCATTGTACAGAGTAACTCCGAATCCATCAAATCCACCGACACGTTTAAAGTAGAATGTACCAGAATAAACCTTCCTGTAGGCAGTGGAGGTAAAAGACGACCAGGGCTGTATAATACCTTTGCTGAAGAATGTAGAGCTAGGCGGGGAGTGGTGGTGATAAATAACAAAGATAATTTGTGTTTGCCTCGTGCTTTAGTAGTGGCCGCAGCTAAGATTACGAATGACCCAGAGTATAATTTAATACGAAAGGATAGAGGCCAAAGACAAACAACTAGGGCTAAGGAGCTACTTCGCAGGGCTAGAGTGGAGATGCCCGAGAACGGCGGGGGAATCCCAGAGTTGGAAAAGTTTCAAGCCTACTTGAAAGATTTCAAAATTACCGTCTACAATTATGACCACAAAGGGCGAGATGTGTACTTTGAAGGTAGCGTTGAAAATCCAAAATTTAAAATTAACCTACTTTTCCACAATGGTCACTACAATGTGATCAACTCTTTGACTGCCGCGTTTGCCTGCGCCTATTTTTGTGAGGGTTGCCACATTCCCTACGAACACAAAAATGAACACCGCTGTTCAAACATTTGCTCGCAATGTCAGACCATTTCCCCTCCTTGTACAGAAGAACATGGTGGAATATTGTGTCTAAAATGCAACATGAAGTTTAAAAATCAGAGATGTTTTATAGCTCACCAGACAGATAGATGTAAAGCTGTACATAAATGTCTTGATTGTGGAAAATTGGTGATGATTAGAGAGCGGTCCACCCCTCATAAATGTGGTGAGGTTTACTGTAAGATTTGTAATGAGTATACAGACCCCAACCACAAATGTTATATAAAGCGTGATCATGGGAAGCCAAAGAGCAAAGATTTTCTATTTATTTTCTTTGACCTTGAGACACGCCAAGATGAGGCTTTGTCCAGCGACCCTGAGGTTAAGGTACACAAAGTCAACCTCTGTGTTTCACAACAGTTCTGCTCTGAGTGTATCGATAGTGATTTTTGTATAAAATGTAAGAACCGCACACGAGTGTTCAACTCTGACCCAGTGAAACAATTCATGGAGTACGTCCTGCAGGTGAGAAGAAATGTCAAAAACGTCTGTGTGATCGCCCACAATGGACAAGGCTTTGACTTCCAATTTTTACTAAAACACATGATGGAAGAGACTAAATTCACCCCCGAGCTTGTCATGAGAGGCACAAAAATTATTTTAATGAAATTCGATAACGTCAGGTTCGTAGATTCCCTTAGTTATTTCCCCATGGCCCTGTCAGCTCTCCCCAAGGCATTCGATCTCCCTCCGGAAAAGAAAAAGGGCTACTTCCCACATTTATTCAATACTCTGGCGAATCAGAACTATGTTGGCCCCATGCCAGATAAGCAGTATTACTGCCCCGAGACAATGTTCGAGAGATCTCACAGCGATTTTGAAAAATGGTACAGCGAACAGGTGAGCAACAACTACGTGTTTGACTTCCAGAAAGAGCTGCTCGAATACTGCATGTCTGATGTTGAGATTTTGGCCCAAGCCTGCCTAAAGTTTAGAACAATATTTTTACAAGAATGTAAGGTCGACCCGTTCCTTGAATCCATCACCATCGCAAGTGCGTGCAACCTGGCCTTCCGGAGAAACTTTTTAAAACCAAACACTATCGGCATTATTCCGAAAAATGGCTATAGAATGACAGATAAGCAATCGGCTATCGCCATCCAGTGGCTTAGCTATGAGGAGGAAACGCGAGGCATAAGAATAGATCATGCTGGCCGAGGAAAGGAAGTCAAGATTTCTGGCTGTAAAGTGGATGGATTCGATGGTGAAAACATTTACGAGTTTCAAGGGTGCTACTGGCATGGGTGTCTAAAGTGCTACCCCTATAACAGAGAGGCTCCCCTGAAAGAAGACCCTTCAGACACGCTACAGCTGAGATATGAAAGAACTCTGAAAAAAATTGAAAAGCTCGGTGACAACGTGATACAAATGTGGGAATGTGAGTTTAGAGCCCTTAAAAAGAGAGAAAAACTTACAAATTTGGATAGCTTGCCGATTCTTGACACTCTGCCCCTAGATCCGAGGAAGGCGTTTTTCGGTGGCAGGACTGGCAATGCAAAGACATACCATAAATGTGCGGATGGAGAAACTATACAATATGTCGACGTGTGCTCTCTCTATCCGTACGTGTGTAAATATGGCAAGTACCCCGTAGGACACCCCACAATCTACGTGGGAGACAGAGAGTGTAGGGAGAGAGGTTTGGAAGTGGATGGTTTGCTGAAATGCAAAGTCCTGCCCCCGAGAGATCTCTATCACCCCGTACTCCCAGCGAAAATGCACAATAAATTAATGTTTGTACTCTGTAGAACCTGTGGCGAGACCCAGAACCAAGAAGATTGTGACCACGAAAGCGGCGAAAGAGCCCTAGTAGGTACCTGGACGATGGACGAGATTCGCAAGGCTGTCCAGAAGGGATACATAATTTTAGATATGTTTGAATTGTGGGAATACCAGGTGGCCACCTACGAAAAAGGAGGATTATTTACAGACTTTATCAATAAATTTCTAAAGATGAAACAGGAAGCTTCGGGCTATCCTGGGTGGTGCAAGACTGAAGAGGACAGGGATAAGTACATCGCGGATTATTACAAACACGAAGGGGTCAGATTAGAGAAGGAAAAAATTGTTAAAAATGGAGGATTGAGATCATTGGCGAAATTGATGTTAAACTCATTTTGGGGCAAGTTCGGGCAGAGAGAAAATCAGACTAAAGCGTCAATTGTGAGGGAATCGAAAGAATTGTTCAGAATGTTAACGAGCCCCGACATTATGGTCAATAGGATCCAGGTTATAAATGAAGATGTGATTCTAGTTGGCTGGGAGTACATAGAAGAAGTGGGTGAGCCTATGAGAAACGTCAACGTGGTGATAGCTGCCTATACAACGGCTCAGGCTCGGCTCAAGCTATATGAGCACCTGGAGGCTCTAGGGGGTCAAGTATTATATTACGACACGGACTCGACGGTGTATTATTTGAGGGGTGGACTGTACAGAGTTCCAACTGGAGACTACCTCGGTGAAATGACGGATGAGCTGACCGACTACGGACCCGGCTCATTTATTGTCGAATTTGTCTCTGGAGGGCCGAAAACATATGCATACCTCGTTTGGTCAACGGACAGGCAAGCATTGATCCCAGTGTGCAAAGTAAAGGGGCTCACACTAAATATGAAAACCTCTTCCATTGTAAATTTTGAAAAACTTAAAGAAATGATCTTGTCCCCTGAAACGGAAGCATTAGAAATTAATGAATTCCGAATCCGGAGAACAAAGGACAAAGATATTGTAACTGTTAATGAAACTAAATTGTTTAAAATTACAGGGCCCAAGCGGAAACGTCATGGTGAGTATGACACCCTACCCTACGGCTACAAACTCCAAAAACTTGCCTAATCCTATCCCGTGTACCTATGGTGAGTATTTGTAAAATATGTTCAGTAGCTGTTGAGCAGTGCAACTGTAAAAGTAGAAGGAAATAGCCGCTCCTGGCGCAGGTCAAGGTCAGCGGTTGTAATTGGCAGGTGTGTGTTGTTGATTTGGGGTTTTTTTGGGGGGTTTGGGGAGGGGTTGGTAAGTGTGTCAAGGTCATTCGGAGGGGGTTTTAAAAAAGGTGGGGAGTGTGGGGACGAGTGGGGCGGGCGGGAGTGCGGCGGGAGCGGATGGGAGGCTCTGGGAAATAAATTTATTTATTCATCAAAGCCCACCAGTGATCGTAGGATCGCTTCTACATCGTTTGCAGCCGTACTGTTGATCTCATTGCTCTGCACGGGTCGGGAGTCGGTGGTGGTAGTGTATGTAGGCAAATTTTGTGTGGGAACACCACTATTGTTATCATTAGTAGTGGATGTCACTATTGGAGATTGTATGGGTGCACCCTGCCGCGTGTCCATAACTTGAAGAAATGAGAGCTGCTAGATGGTTATATTGTGAGTTGATAGAGTAGAATGAGAGATGTGTGTGATGAAGAACGGTTATATAAACCCGGTAATATAGTGAATAAGAATAACCGGATAACATCATCAATAGGTGTGACAAGATTGTAATGTTGATATTTCAGCATATCAGTTAAGACTGTTTGTAAAATAGTGTCAGTAGAATAACTGTCGCGAAGGTTGGATCTTGTAAAATACAAGGGGTGAAAGCTGAACTGTTTCTTAAGTTTAGCGAATGTATTACGAGGTCTTGAAACTGTGTAGTTAGACTGTTTTTGTAAAATATGTTTGGTGCGTAAAAGTTTCAGCTGCAAAGTGTGGGAAGCCATTATAATAGTGGTGAGTAAATGTGCACTGTGTAAAAACCAACTGATAAATGGTTAGTGTTTGTAAATGTGTTTGAATATATAGAGAGTAATTAGCATATTAACCGCGAACACATGTTTTAGAGTAAGAAAAATGTAAGTTAGAAAATTGTTAGAAAAGTAAAGACCGAAGTTTACTCTACGGAACCCGGCAAATAAATGAGACGCGGGCGGTACCGACCCCGTATTTAAGCAATTTGTGAGTCACGAACAACCCCTCCTCTACCCTCCCCCTAAGCCGATGGGATAAAAGGGTGGGATTGCGGTTACCCCGGTTATTTGTTCGGTAGCGTTGCGATAGTTTGTATTAATAGGAGAGGCAGACACTTTAAAAACTGTTTTGTTAAAAATATTAAGATAATATTCTAGTTGAAAAAAAGGAATTTGTTACTCTGTATAAATTGGCTATGAGCTGCACAAGTGCAAACAATACTCTGTTAATAAGTTGATGAGGTAAGAGCTAGTATTTATACAAATATTATATAGTTTAGCAATAATTATATGTAATATTAATGTGAAAAATGGTAAGTTAAGACCATGGATAAGACTAATAGTAATGTAAAACTATAAATGTTTAAAAGGTGTAAATATAATTAAGAGTTTGATAAAAAAAAAATAGATATGAATATAAATATTAAGTAACAACAAAAATAATGTTGATGCGAGGTTAATTTATGCAGTAATAAAAAAATGGTAATGGGAGAGTAATATGTGTTTATAGTAAATAAAAAAGAAATAGTTGAAAACTACGTTATAAATGTGGTGTTAAAAAGAAGTAGACCTAATTGGAGTAAGTTAAAAAAGTATATATAATATTATTAGAAGGTAGCGACTTACCGAGGTGTTGTGTCAGCTGTGGGTTCCGCGAGTAGAAAGAGGCGCAGCTGCTTGTGTAAGGGTATTTATAACGGCAGGTGGTAATTATTATAAACTTGACCCCCCCCCCCCACCCCCCAATAGGTAATTAACCCCCCCCCCCCTCACTTTTATTTTATGTTGAAATAGTACTAGTAGTTAAGCTTGTGTAATACTAATTTGGTGTTACCAAACAGTAACTATTGTGGTTAAGATAATACAACCTATACTTAAGATAAATTAAACTGATAGAGTAACGGTAATTTAGGTCTGCTGTTGGCAATAGATAATAACTATAGTTGAGCGGCGAAAGGGAACACATAACTTCCTACTGTTATTAAAATAATAGCAGTGAACAACTATGGTGTAATGCTATAAAGAAAATTGTGGTTGGATTAGGTAGAGAATATAATTAGATGTTGGCCAACATTATTGAAAGCCGCAACACAACACTTAAATTATTGACGACCTACTTGTAATAATCGCTGCTACGTGTATAAAATAGTGTTGCTTGGGAATTTCCTACTGAAGTTGTACTTTGAATGTTGTAAGCCCCTCAAACCCCTACAATTTCCCCCACCATCTTCGAAGTTTACGAGTATTCTGTCGAGAATTTTAGAATCAGTTCGTACCGAAACTCCGGACGCGAAGCTTCGGGACGAACTCAAAGGGTAACTTAAATATATAGGTGGCCAATATATATTTGAGTTATTCTTGCTGTTAGGGTTCTAATATTAATATTTGTTGTGTGTGTGTGTGTGTAAAATGTTATTTATTTTTTTAGTTTTAAGTTGTGTTATTTTTAAGTTTTAATTTGCGCATTGCGATGTTAGCATTAAGGTGTATTATATTATTGCTAATGTTTAAAAAATGTGTTTATGCATTTAATGTTGAGTGTTGATGTAATTATTCTGTATTTGTGTGTGTGTGTGTGTGTGTGTATGTGTGTGTGTACTAATAACCTTTCACAGCTAGCTGTTAGGAGGGTAGATTAAATTTAAATTTAAATTATAGAAGTTCTGTTGAACTTCATTAAATATGGGTGGGACATGCGTGTTGTGCCATAGGCAGCGCATATTTTTATTTTTTTTTTAATGTTAAATTTTTTGTTAGGAAATAATTATATTTGGGTGGGTTTAGATTAAGGGTGGGAGGTTAGAGTTGCGTCTTGTATTAATTGTTCGAGATTCCCTATTATAATTGGATGGTCAAGCCCAGTGCCTTCGGGCCCGAGACTGAACCGCCCGTATCACAGCTCACCAAACTGGATCGCCACGTGCGTGCGGGCAAAAAATTGGGATCCCTTGCAAGACGTAACTAGAGGGTTGGGATTGGGAGTGTTTGAGGAATACAGAGTGGTGGAGACGGCCGTGGCCGCCTCCATCACTTTGGATCATTATTATTTTTTGGTGACCTTGACCTAAATTAAGGTAATTAGCCCCCCCCCCCCCCTAATTTGCAATTAGCCCCCCCCCCCCAATTTGCAATTAGCCCCCCCCCCCCCCCCCGAGGTCACTTTCACTTAGCATCACTATATATAAGCGGGGCTAGCTAACATGTCTGTTTATTCTGATTCCAGCCGCTAACGCTGCCACTTCAGAACCATGTCTTCATCAACAACTTCTGCTACTACTATCACTATGCCTGCTGCTCCTGCTGCTACTTCTGTGCCTGCTCCTACTATCACTATGCCTGCTGCTCCTGCTGCCACTTCTGTGCCTGCTCCTATTATAAATACATCAGCTGCTAACAAGAAACCGGTGAAGAGACTGAAGTTGAAGAACGTCCCGGAGTCGATGCTGCGGCAGATGAATACACCACCATCTACATCTGCTCAGGGAAATATTCTTCTCCAAGCCATGGCGGTTCTTGGAAGTATTTTTTCTCCACCTCCATCACCAACACACCCTACGGCAACTCCACCACTACAACCACAACCTACACCTACAACATCACCGCAGATGGAGCTTCCTGTTCGTTCTGATACTCCTTCAATTCTAGAATCTATTCATGATTTCACCTCATTACCACCACTAATAACACCAATTCCTGAACCAAAGTCCATTAATCCTATCATTCCTAGTTCTAAAGTTAAAAAGTCAGTTTTCAAAATTGCTCCTTCAGAGCGCTTTAAATTATTAAATGAAGAGCGTCGCAGGGCATTTAAAAATTTTCGAAAATGCTCTGAGAAGCTCCGTAAGGGTGCTAAAAAAGGATTGGTTTGTGGTAGGAAATGTGTGTTAAATGAAAAGTATTGCCGTGTACATCTCATAAACCATCTTTCTGAGCCACAACCGACTGTAATCTCCAGTAAGTCCTACCCTCCTACTAAATTAAATAGACTGAAGGAAGGTTTGAGGTACTTTTTTGTAAGTAAAACAGACAAGCACAACAAAATTGTAATTGGGTGTAACGGCTTCAAATGGGTAATACAGCTGTCTGTACCTCTGAGAAAACAAAAAGCGATCAATAGACTTGATGCGAGAGACTATTTAATAAGAGGTGAGGATGGTTGGACTAAGTGGGGACGTAGTAAATGTTAAAATCAGTTAGCTTTTTTTCAAAATTTTGGTAGAAAAATAATGGGAGAGAAACCAGCGCTATATAATAGTGCGCTGAGTTTCTCTCCCATTATTTTTTGGTCACTCTAAGTTCTGTGACCTACTTTTACATGACCTTAAACTTGAACTTGACCCCCCCCCCCTCCCCTCCCCCCCCCCCCCAATAAAAATTAACCCCCCCCCCCCCCCCCCTGCCAACTTTCTCTTGTCTTATATAAGTAGCCGCTATGCAACTGGGTATGGAACATTGGCCGCTTACCTGGTGTACAGTGAACATGGCTCCGCTGGACGGTTCAAACTTTTACAACAGGCGATCTGAGCTAGAGGAAATGGCAGAAGTGGAGGAAGATGAATCTGAGCTGGAGGAAATAGAAGAAGTTGAGGAAGATGAATCTGAGCTAGAGGAAATGGAAGAAGTTGAGGAAGATGAACGATTAATATTTGAATATTTGCGTTGTGTAACTTTGGACCTGGAAGAAAGCCTTGACCCATACATGTGGGAAGCATTGGACTGGCTGCAGTTGGGCAGAACAATAGTAATCATATCACCAGTGTTGTTTCTCGGTAGCCCAATTTTGTATGTGACTGCAGACAATGCCGAATACATCTGGCAATGGGCAGAGTTGTTTGAGGATTTCAGGGGAAATGAGGAGTATAATAACTGGTTTAATATCTGTTTAAGATAAGCAGGGTTTTTTAAACCCAAAAAGGCTATGTGAGAGTTAATGGTAATTGGTTACTATATAAGTTAAAGTTTGTTGACCTTGAACTTGATCCCCCCCCCCCCCCCCCCATATCTTTTGTTAGTTTGCATTATAAAAGCCCGCAGCTTACATGTTTGCTTAGAATTTAACCAGTTGCTATATAGTGAACATGTCTAAAAGATTGGATTCATTCTTTGCTAAACATACAGAACTTTGGCCACTATTATATGGATTACATAGAAAGATTGAAGAAACAATTTTGAAAGATATGGGTGTAGGGGTTAAAGTGCTTATATATCGTAGAGGTGATTATAAATTATTGTGTTCATGCACAATCAGAATTGAAAATTTAAATAATTTATTTCCTTGGATGGTGCAATTACGTAATTTTGTAGAAGAAATGGAGTTTGAGTTGCAAGTAGCTGCAATGTATTACAAGCTTGATAAAGAAGAGTAATCATACTATGTTACAAATGTTTAACTATATGAAATATAGTGGGGGAAAATAGAATATATATATATAAGGCAGCAACTTTATACTCAGTATCACTTTGTCATAAGATATTACTTTGGTGTGAAGAGAAAAGGTTAATAATGGTTTTTAAGGATACACCTTTTTTAAATTATTTTGAAGTAAAAAATCAGTTTAATACAACTGAAAATATAACTTGGATGGAAGAGACAAATGAAGGTTCGGAAGAAGAATTGAATAATAGTATGGATGATTCTATATTGGAAGAAGAAATTTCATCCTTTGAACAAGAAATATTTGAAGAGCTAATAAATGATAGTGATGAAGAAATTGTTAAAGAAGCAATTGAAACATTCATTTTAGATTCGTCAACTGATACATTGATATCCCCTATACAATCTTCAGACTCTGAATTGGACTAATGATATGTCGGTGTTTTTCTTAATGATCCCCCCCCCCCCCTCCTTTCCCCCTCTTTTCCCCTTCTCTATATTTGCTATAAAAGCAAGAGTTGATCAGGTTTTTTTATTCATTATATGCTGTGTTGTTAGTAAAGCCATACACTTTATTAAACTATGTCTCCAAGAGCTACTACCTTTATATACATTACTGAAATTATTACACATCGTCAGATAGAAGAACAAGAAGAACTAGAACAAGAGATGAATGTTACATTTGGAGAGTTAATAGAAGAAATAGTAGAAGAATTTATAAATTTAAACCAAGAAACAACTAATGAAACTGGGAATATATCAATGATGCATCAACCGGAAGAGTTAACCGAATCTGAAGAAGAAGAATCTGGATAAAATGGTGGGGGGGTTAGGTTATTTAAGCAGGAAAGAAAACAGTTTAAAAATCATTTCATAATGGAGGACCGAGAAGCAATGTTTAAAGCTTTTTGTAAGGAAGAACCCTGGGTTCCACCAGTAAATTCCTTTACATATTATTTCCCACTTTTAGACATGGAGGATTGTAAAAAAATTCCAGACATTGGTTTTAAATTTCAAAAACAAGGAATGTTAATTGGTGTCACTGAAAAATATCACAATGAATATTCGGAAAGATTGGCGTTTAACTTTATGATGGACAATATGAATATTAAACCCAGTGAGTATCCATATTTTCTTTATAAATTTTTAGTTGAAAATGGTGCCAGTGTAACTATTGAAATATGTATTCAACATTTTTGGCCTACTCGGGATAGTGGTGGGGGAAAGTAGATAAATGTGTTGTTGAACTGGATAGTCTCTCACTCTTCTAAAATCATTCACCAACAATGTATCGTCCAATTTTGTCTGATTTGACTGCCTCTCATGAAGAAGCCGAAGCTAGAAGGAAGAAAAGCGAACAAGCAAGACAAATTCAGTCTAATATTAATATGGAGTATTATAGGCTACAAATCCAAATCCCAGGCATGCATCTTGGAGAAAACAGAGTAAAGACCGTACATGCGGCTGGTAGTTATATTAAGTATTTGAAATTATTATTGGAAGATAGAGAGTCTAAAATTACAAAATTAGAAGATGAAATGAAGAAATTGAAAAATGAACTATTGCTCTTGAAAAATGGAAATAATGAAGTTGTAGTTGAAGAGGGTGCAGAAGAAGGAAATGAAATATTGGGAATTTGAAGAAAGAAGTTTAAATATCTGTATAAACTTATAAAAAAGAAAAATAATAAAAAAAATTAATAAAATAAAAAAAATATTAAAAAAAATTAGATTTAGAATAGAGAGCGGGGAATAGATCACTTTGTGGCAATGGAATAACATGTCACTTAGTGCTCTATTCCCCGTTCTCGCATTAATATAATTTGACCTTGACATATATAAAAAATGGTGGGGATAAAGTATTTAAGACGGATGTAACATGTGTAAACACTTCAGTTGAAATATTAATCTCTTTTATAAAACATGGTGGATACTCTATTTGAACTTTGCTTGAGGAAAATTATTTGTGATGGTTTTTTATTTAACCATATAATAAGATCAGGAGAATGTGTTATTCCAAACAGCATTAGAGAAGCTATTCATGAATACCGAAGACAAAATTATGGGTTTGGCATTATTGTTGCTTATAAATTTGCAGATGGGACGACTCTTTGTCAAGATTGTGCACGAGCAGCTATAGATGATTGGGATGAATTTGATCTTGAAGGAGGATATGTAGACCATCGTGTTAAGGCACCACTAATAAGGTTTGAAATCATGAATGAAAAATGTACAATCTGTGCACAACTGTTATTTAGATTTATTAGATGTAGATCATATTAAAAAAAAAAAACTGTTTAATGTAACACTATGGTGGGGAAATTTATTGAATGGTGGGGGAAAATAGAAGTGGGGGGTATTGGTTATATATGTTGCTCGATGTTCACCAATTTCTTTAGTCTTGTAATATTGTTTGAAAAAGTAACTTGTAATTTAGTAAAAAAAAAAAAAAAAAAAATGAATTTTGAACTAGAAGTGACAAGCTTTAAAATAGTTGAAGAGGAGTGGACAACAGTTTCAAATTTTATTCATTCAAAACAAGATAATGGAACTCTAATGAAGGTATTTTGTTACATTTTAGAGGAAGGGGATGAAGACATAGTAAGAGACTATTTAAGAAATAGAGATATGTCAACTTCCAGCTCGGACTTTGTTAAATTTTTAAAAGACAACAATGTTAACGCGGAATTAGAAGTTTGGTTTTATGTTTAAAGAACTTGGTAGAGGGAGAATAAAAATGGTGGGGGAATTGTGTATAAAACAAGGTTTATACGCAGCAGGAGTTATTTGCTTACTACCATTTAAAAGAAGAACATCATAGAAAAAAAAAATGGCTGAATCTCGGGACTATTCAACTCTTTCAACAAGTGAAAGAAAACCGTTAAATTTGTCAAAGAAGATTGTAAATTTGTCAAGAAAAGGTAAACCTATAACACATCCGGAATTGAGCATTTTAGCTAAGGAACGTCATATAAAAGAGAAAACTGAATTGTATCAAATGCAGCTTTTAGTACCTTCATTGGACGTAGGCTGTACAAGAGCACATACATTGAGGACTGCAAACAAGTACATAATAGAACTGTTGGGTAAAATTGAAGTATTGGAAAATAAACTAAAGGAGTTGCAAAATCTAAATGTATGGAATCCGGCAAATGAACTCCCTGTTCTGCAGATGGAGCCAAACGATCTTCCTGCTACTTATGCATGGAACGCATTTAATGATATTGATAGAGACTCTCCTGTGAAGTACCAACCTCCTGCTGTGTAAAAAAATGATGGGTAAAAAAAAATACAAAAAAAATAATAAAATATAAAAGGAAAAAAAAATTAGTTGTAGAATAGAGAGCGGGGAATAGATCACTCTGTGGCAATGGAATAACATGTCACTTAGTGCTCTATTCCCCGTTCTCGCATTAATTATGTTTGACCTTGACCTAAATAAACATGGTGGGGGAAGGTAATTGAGTGGGGGAAACTAGATAAAAGAAGTCCAACGCTCGGTTGGAGTCATTCTTATCCTAAACAGGCGTTTACTAACATAACATAAGAAAAGACAACATGAATAGTGAAAACATCATTTTGGATCTTTCATTAAGTGAAAAGAATAAAAAACAATATGCGGACTCTCGAAAAATGAAGATGAAAGAAATGGCAAAGGCAAGAGAAACAAGAATAAAACTAAAATATTATAAACTACAGAGGCTAATACCAGGAGTGAAATTGGGAGAAGTAAGAACCAGAACAATCGACATGGCTGCTGACTACATCAACCAACTTCTTATAGAGTTGACTATAAAAAATGAAAGAATACGTCAATTGGAATATGAACGTAAACAATTGTTTCACCAAGAAAAAGAAGAACCTATGAACTGTGTGATTAAAGACAATTAATAAAGAAAAGTTAAACAAAGGAAACTGCAAAATTACTAAAAATATTGAATATAAATTGGTTATTAATTGGACTTGCATTAGAGAGTGGGGAATAGATCACTTTGTGGTAATGGACTAACATACCACTTAGTGCTCTATTCCCCATTCTCGCTTTAAGTGTTGTTGACCTTGACCTAATAAAATAATTTATATAAAAGCAGCTACGAGAAAGAAGCTCTTTCATTTAATCGACATGGCTCCTGTAGATACCACCGACTATCCAAGTAAACCTATTGCAGAAATATTGTGTAAAATTCTACAAGAGGAGTTTGATGTGGAAGATGTGGATAATGACAGTTCAGAAACAGATAGTGTTAACAGTATGGAAGAAGAATTAATAAATGAAGGGAGTGAAGATGTAGAAATGGAGTTAACAGAGAATGAATACACACCATCATTGGAATTTGAAAATATTCATAATGAAACTCCAACATCCAGTCACGATCCAGATTTGGAATCAATACGTGGAAGATTAATTTTTTGTGCAAGACAATTATTTCCATATGAAGAAGAAGAAGATGAAGAAGAAGAAGATTAAAAATAGTGGTGGGGGTAAAAAGTGGTGGGGTAATACAGCATAAAAAGGAGGTATGAAAAAGATGCATTTCATTTATATGCCGAATTTCATAGGATAAACATCACTAAAATGCATCGTTGTGATATATGTTTAGAAACTTATGAAGATGAAATATTGCTAGACATTCATAAGGAGTTATATCATAATATAAATGAAAATTTAACACAAAATGAAAATAAAAATGCATCTGCAGAAGAAGAAGAAACAGCGGGACCATCTAATGCACTACCTAATTTAAGTATTCATGCATTGCCTGGAAGAGTAGTAACACATCACAAAATCCAAAATGAAAATTTAGAATTAGACAAATTTCTTGCCGAAGCAAAAACCATTGTAGTTAAACTTTTAAAAGAAGAATTAAAACGATTAAATTTTATTAAATTCGGCTTGTTATTGGATGCTATGTTTATAAACGTTGAAGAAGAATTGTCACCAAGAGGATTTATAACTAAAAACAGAACCATCATGAGTAGTTCAGATATTAATTCAATAGTAGAAGAATGTTTTGATGAGATCATCAATAAAATCCAAGAACATGAAGGACGAGGATCAGGTTGGAGTTTAGTTAGTGTAGTAAGTATGGATATTAGAGTTCACAAGCATGGGTATGGGGTAATGGGGAGCAGTTATATAGCTCTTCCAAAAAGGATTCAAGATACAAAATCATGTGTGAATGTTCAAAATCATGATACGGAATGTTTCCGGTATGCAATGACATCAAAATTCATATCACGCGATGCACAAAGACCCAGCGAAGAATATGAGAACTATAGATACAGATATAACTTTCAAGGTGTGTCTTATCCGGTAGCCTTGAAGGATATTTCTAAATTTGAAAAACAAAACCCTGGAATATCTGTAAATGTATTTGGTTTGGACAGCTCTAACAAGGTGTATCCTTTGAAAGTGGTAAAAAACGAACTTGCAGACCATACGGATTTGTTATTAATTACAAAGGATGAAGTATCACACTATGTATGGATAAAATCATTTGAAAAACTTGTCAATAAACAATTATCAAGAAGTAAACATAAAAAAATAATTTGTAAAAGATGTTTTTGTTTTAAAGAACCTAGAAATGGAGAACAAAATTGGTTACTGGAGCACAAACAACTGTGTAATGAAAATTTTGAAGCTAAGATTATTCTACCACCATTAAATAAATCATATTTACAGTTTGAAAAAGTTTTCCATCAGTATCGCATTCCTATAGTAATATATGCCGATTTTGAATCAACACTTGTTCCAATTGAAGATGAAAACATTGAAGCAAGGAAGAGTATAAAATATCAAATGCACAAGCCTAACAGTTTTTGTTTATTGGTTAAATCCACATTGGTTGAAGAACATTTGAATGCATATGGATTGTCATCAAAACCCGTGGTGTATCGTGGTGAAGATGTTGCCAGAACATTTTTAAATCATCTATATGAAATAGCTGGCCATGTTGAAAATTTGTATAATAATATAGTACCAATGATACCAATGGAGGAAGAAGAGGAAATTCAACATGAAAATGCTACTTACTGTTTTCTATGTAAAAATGAATTTACTTTAAATAACTATAAAGTTAAAGATCACGATCATCTTACAGGATATTATAGGGGTGCAGCATGTAATGCATGCAACATAAACTATAAGATTACCAGAAAAATTCCTGTAATATTGCATAACCTTAGCGGTTATGATGGTCATTTTATAATACCAGAATTGGGGAGAGATGATGGTGCAATTGATGTTCTTGCAGAAACAACTGAAAAGTTTATAACTTTTAGTAAAAAAATTGGAAATATGAAGTTGCAATTTGTAGATTCGTACCGGTTTATGCCGTGCAGCTTATCAAAACTTTCTGAAAATCTTAGAAAAGAAGATTTAATAGAAACAAAGAAAATTGTAAACAATGATAAATTAGATTTAGTTCTTCGTAAAGGCGTTTTTCCTTATGATTACATTGACAATTTGGAAAAATTTGAAGAAACGTCACTTCCACCTAAAGAAGCTTTTAAGAATAAATTACATGAAGAGGACATCAGTGAAGAGGATTATCAACACGCTTGTAGAGTATGGAATGAATTAGAAATAAGAACCTTAGGTGAATATTCAGATTTTTATGTTAAATTAGATGTGACTTTACTCTGCGACATAATGGAAGAATTTAGAAACACCTGTTTTACAGCATATGGATTAGACCCACTTCATTCGTACACAGCTCCCGGATTGGCATGGCAGGCTATGTTAAAAGAAACAAAATGCAAACTTCAACTATTAACTGACATAGACATGGTGTTGATGATTGAATCCGGTATTCGAGGAGGATTAACCCAAAGTGTAACTAGATATGTAAAAGCAAACAATAAATATCTTCCAAATTACGACGCATCACAACCTAGCACATTTATAGGTTATTTTGATGCAAATAATCTGTACGGATGGGCCATGTCAAACCCTCTTCCATATGACAATTTTAAATGGGTTGATCCAAATTCAATCAATAACATCGCTGATATCCCTAAATATGGGGATATTGGCTACATTTTTGACTTTGATTTTGAATACCCAGAACATCTCCACGACCATCATTATGATCTACCACTATTAGCAAAAACAGAAATATCTCCCACTGGTAGATGGCCAAAATTGATGATGACACTTAACAATAAGACTAGGTATGTAGCTCATTATTGGACAGTACAGCAAGCGCTAGAGATGGGATTAAAAATTACGAAAATTAATAAAGTACTGCAATTTTCACAATCCTGTTGGTTAAAATCTTATATAGATAACAACACAAGAAGAAGAACTGCAGCAACATCCAATTTTCAAAAAGATTTCTTTAAATTAATGAACAATGCGATATTCGGTAAAACATTAGAAAACAAAAGAAATCACAAAGACTTAAGATTGGTTGTTGATCCAACAAAATTACAGAAATTGGTGCAAAAACCAAACTTTGCATCTTCTATAATTATTAATGAAAACCTTGTAGCCGTTTCTATGAATAAAATTTCAATTAAGATGGATCGACCCATATATGTTGGAATGTCCATTTTAGACATATCAAAAACTCACATGTATGATTTTCATTATAATAAAATGGTGAAATTTTATGGTAGAGATAATATTGGAATAGCATACATGGATACCGATGCATTCATCTATTGGATTATAACCAATGATATGTATAAAGATTTACGCACATTTGTTTATAAAAATGACTTTGATTTTTCTGACTACCCACAACATCACCCCAATTACGACAATGGAATAAACAAGAAGGTTTTAGGAAAATTCAAAGATGAAACAAATGGTGCACCTATGGAAGAAATTGTGGCATTAATGTCCAAACTGTACTCTTTTCAATTGTACATTAGTGAAAAAGAAGAACATCAAGTTGTAAAGAAGGCAAAAGGTATAAAAACATCATATTTAAAGAAGAATGTACAGTTTGAACATTTTAAAAGATGTTTATTTGAAAGCATGGAAACAACTGCAACTTTTAATACAATAAGAAGCTTTAATCATCAAGTCTACAGTGTCAAGCAAACTAAGTGGGGACTCAGCTACAAGGATGACAAGAGACATATCCGGGAAGACAATATACACACTCTACCTTTTGGACATTATTTTTTAACTCCTATCGACCAATAAAACCTATTCTTCGTCCTTTCACCTGTTTCCTTTTCCTTTCCGTAAAAAAAAGGGAGCATGGCAAGTTCAATGCCATGTTCCCTCTTTTTTACACAAATATAATATGGCCTTGACCCATATTTGTTAATAATATAAAAGGTGATAAGCCATTTTGAGGATTAGTATTTTCTCAAGCGGTGTACAAACAACATCTGAAGATGGAAGGATTAAAGGATAAAATTGTAAACGAACTTCATAAGCCGGCAAGAAGAAAGTTTCCAAGAAGAAATACAATTATTAAAGGAAGGAACGATCTTTACCAAGCCGATCTCATTGAGATGATACCGCATAGTAAATTAAATAAGGGATTTAAATATATATTGGCAATTATAGATTGTTTTAGTAAGCTTGCTGACGCTATACCACTCAAGGATAAGACTGGGAAAAGTGTAACAAAAGCTATGGAAGCAGCTATAAAGAAAAATAAATTTGTCATAAAACATTTACAAACTGATGATGGAAAAGAATATTTTAACAAAGAATTTACAGCATTAATGAAAAAATATAACATAAATCATTATTCTACAAATTCGGAAGTAAAAGCTTCCATAATTGAACGATTCAATAGAACATTAAAAGGAGCAATGTATAAAACATTTTCTAAACGAGGATCGTACGTGTGGTACGATATATTACCGAAACTTATAAAAGAATACAATAACAAGTTTCATCGCACTATCGGTATGAAACCTATTGAAGTAAATATCAATAATGCTAAGCTTGTTTTGGAGCGTATTAAGAAAAATACTTCTCCTAAAATTGAAAAATTAAGACCTAAAAAGTTTAAAATTAACGACAAAGTACGTATAAGTAAATATAAAGGAGTTTTTAGTAAAAGATATTTACCAAATTGGACTAACGAAATATTTACAATCTACAAAGTGCAGCCGACAATACCAGAAACCTACATTTTAAAGGATAACAAAGGTGAACTACTTCAAGGCGGATTCTATGGTCATGAATTATTAAAATCGACAGTAGGTGATGTATATCTTGTTGAAAAAATTTTACAAAGAAAAAAGGATAAAGTTAAAGTCCGTTGGTTGGGATTTGATAGGAGTGAAGATTCTTGGATTCCTACAAAAGACTTGGTGTAATACTTTAATAACTCATTATGTGTTTAACCTTTAAACAAGATGGATATTGTACAGCAAAAAGAACGATTTAATATTAATAATATAGATGAATTGACAGTGGATAATAACAATTTAAACCATGGTAAACATGGTGAATTACTACCAAACTCTATAAGATGTTTAATAACTGGCCCTTCTAATTGTGGAAAAACAAATGTTGTTTTTAACCTTATAACTAATCCAAAAGGGCTACGTTTTAATAACATATACATTTTCTCAAAATCTTTGCAACAACCTAAATACCAGTTGTTAGATAAGGTATTAGCAAGTGTGCCAGAAGTAAATTTCTACAAGTTTAATGCTAGTGAAACTATTATGCAACCAAGTGAAGCTAAACCATTTTCTATATTTATATTTGACGATGTGTCATGTGAGAATCATGATACAATAAGAAGTTATTTCGCAATGGGGAGACATCATAATATTGACAGTATTTACATTGGTCAAACCTATAGTAAAATTCCAAAACAACTTATAAGAGATAATGCAAATTTGTTGATAATATTCAAGCAGGATGAAACAAATTTGAAACATATATATAACGATCATGTGAATGCCGACATGACATTTGATAAATTTAAAGAGATGTGCGGCAAAGCATGGGCTGAAAAGTATGGATTTCTTGTTATTATGAAAGATGAAGCTATAAAAGATGGAAGGTATCGAATAGGGTTAGATAAATTTGTATTAATCTATTAAATGAATAGCGGTGTGTCTAGTAATGAATGAGACTTCATAGTGTAAACATGGTAAATCAAGAAAAACTATTGAAAGAAATAAAATCACTCAGTGATTCTATTAGGATTAAAAACCGTGCATTAAGGATGGGTATAAGCGAAAGAGAAGAATTTTTAGAGACTACATTTAAACCTATTACAGAACCTTTAAAACAAATATCAGAAACCATTAGTAAACCTCGTTACGAAGGAGATGTTTTACTACCAGTTTCTAAACAAGAAGTACAAGCATTAAAAAAGGAAGACAATGATGATTCATATACAAGCGCTAGTGACCAAGAAGAAACAAAAGAAGAAAAACCTATTGTTGAAAAGGAAGAAGAACAGCCAATACCTGAAGCAGAACAATCTATTCCAAATTTAACACAATTGAGTAGCGATATATTACAACACGGACCTCTGGGAAGAAAATATATATTGAAAATGCTACATGATATAAAATCAAACCCTAATTTAAGTAAATCACACGTATACGGAGCAAGAATTGATGGGAATGAATTGAAAATAGGTGATTCAAAACTTAAAATAACTGAAGACGATTATATCATTATTGGTGAGCATAAATATAAGGGAACAAAAGGATTATATGAATTAATTTTTAAAAACATACCATTGAGATATTCGACCAAAGATTTAAATACTTTTAAGGAAATTTTACAAAATACTAATGCACATAAAAGGAATTACTCAAAGGATGCAATAATTAATCGTTCACGCGCAACAAAATATAACATTGTTATAAAAAAGTTGTTTCCCCCACGAAAACTACCAACATTACGTACCGCACCAGCAGTAAAACAACCGCTAAAAAGAAAATCTTTATCACTTATGGATTTATCACTTCTTGAACAACATAGTAAAAAGATTAAAGGAGATACTTCAACATCTGGCAAAGGACTAATGAAAAATCTGTACAATACCAATGTAATTTATTACAAAGACATTAATAAATTAGTTGACAGAATGAGACTATTACATGAAGCTATGGAAGCTGGTCATACAGGTTTAAATAATGAATGGGTAGCTCTAGTTGATGAACTCAGAAGTCGAGGTGTCGTCGTATAATTGTCCGCAGATATAAAAGAATGGCAAGCATATAATGTATCATTTTTAACATGAGCGTCGACAAGTTTGGACGGTACTCCGCGTTAGGAGTGCAAGTTGGAGAAGACAGAAAAAGAAGTGGACTGCCGCAAACACCTGAAGGTGACTATAACATAAGTAATAAACGTTTAAAACTAGTTAAAGATCCAGAAGAAGATACTGATGGAGCAAATTTAAAGACGGTAAAAGAAGCTACTTCAACATCATTAAAATTACTTAAGGATACTTACGATGTTAAATCACATAGAATAATTAATGTTGGTAAACCAACTGACAGTTCTGATGCAATTACTAAAGAGTATTTATCATCTGAACTTTCAAACACTTTAAAATTGCAGTGGGGTAACAATTTAAAAGATGGACAAACATATGATGCTGGAAATCATAGGATAACCAATGTGGCAAATCCAAAAAATGATAAAGATTCAGTTAATAAAGAATATTTACATTCTATAATACCGGAAAAGACTCAACGAGGATTTTCTTTTTATAAGTATTATAAATGACATTGGATACCCAAAGGAAGACGGTGATGCTGTAAACCTGAAATACATCAAGGACAACTGTATTTTACAAGATGCTGATGAAATAGATTGTCATGGAAAAGCATTGTCAAATGTAAAATTTGGTTCTCAACCAAAAGACGCTGTTACTATGGAACAATTATCTAAAGAATTAAAAAAGGAAACATCAAATTTTGTAAAACATGAAGATGCTGTGCTAAGGCGAGGAAATACATTTATACATGGAAATGAAAAATTTGATTTAATGCAAGGAAGTAATGATAAATGGGATGCGGGAGGTAAAAGAATAACAAATGGAAGATTTGGTCAAAAAAGTTCGGATGTACCTTTAATGGCACAAACATTAATTGCGGGCGGTCCTTTATTAGGCACATATGAAGGTCATAATAGAAGAATAAAAAATATAATGCCTGGTTATGAAGAAAATGATTGTGTTACAGTGAAACAAACAATAACTTGGGATAAACGCAATGGAACCAAATTTGATGCTAAAATGAAGAAAATAATTAATATTTCACCAGGTGAAGATTTTAATGATGCTGCTACTATTGGACAAGTTATAACAACATCAAAAAATGATTCAACCGCTTACACGTGTAATGATAAACGTATTATGCAGTTACACGATCCTCAACATCCGAAAGATGCTGTAACTTTAGATTGTTTAATAAGAATAGTGGGCAATTTACTTATTGATACCCACAATCATATAGCTAGTACAACAAGTCATGTGATAATTCAACCCGATGAACGAGAAGCTTGGATTAAAAATAGAATCATAAATCAGTATATAATTAATTTGAATAATTAATTATTTAAATATAAAAATTGTGCATAAGTTATTCATTTATATAAAGCATCTCGTTGAGTAAACACACCGGTTATATATAAAACAACATAATGAAGATCGCACCGCTCAGTCGTCGTCAAGTCAGCGGCAAGAAAGGACTTGGTATAACATCAGCTGCGTTATCCCTTCTCAAACGAATTCCTGTTGGTGCTGTTGTAAATCGGGCAATAGACGCTCTACCATACGAATTTCATCTGCCAGGAGGTTATCAATATTGCGGACCCGGAACTAAATTGGCAAAACGTTTAGCAAGAGGGGATCCAGGAATTAATAAATTGGATCAAGCTTGCAAAGAACACGATATAGCGTATTCCAAGTTTGCTGATTCAACAAATAGATCAATAGCAGATAGAGTGCTAGCGGAAAAAGCTTGGCAAAGAGTTAAATCAAGTGACGCAAGTATTGCAGAAAAAGCAGCCGCTTGGGCAGTAACTACAGCTATGAAGGCGAAAACAAAATTTGGTGGCGGAAAACGTCGAAGAGGAAGACCTGCAAAGAAAAGAGCTCCTAAAAGAGGTGGAAACATTAAAAAGAGACGTCGTAGAACTCGTAAAACAAAGACAAAGAAGACTTCCGTTTGGTCAATGGTAAAAAACGGAGCAGGTCTATACCTAAGACCGTACCGTGTGTACTAAATAAGAAAAATCAATTGATAATTCCAAATAAAGCCTTAACAAATCATCAATTATCAAATTATGTAAAATGTTTGAAGATACCATTTTTTAGGGGAGTTTTTATGAAAGACGCATTACCAAAAAACATATGGAAAAATGAAACTGGAATAGTAAATTTAGATTCCTCCTATGGTCCAGGAACTCATTGGGTATGCTATAAAAAACTCGGACAAAGCGTTTATTATTTTGACAGTTTTGGCAATCTACCACCACCTAAAGAACTTCAACACTATTTTAGAAACTCTAAGAATATATTTCACAATTATAAAAGAGAACAACCTAACAATACAGAAATATGCGGACATTTATGTTTGGAGTTTTTAGCAAAAAGTGTCAGTCAGCTTTAAGATGTCATCGTACACAGTGTCACTGAGCGGAAATTCATCTACATTAAAAAGTACTCTTTTCCCAGCATTGCGTCTATCTAAAGATAGATTATGGGAAGCGGCATTATTAGATTTCACTACGTACAATTCGATTCCCAACATTACAGAGGGTAAAAACAATTTACTACATTATTATGAAAGTAAAGATGAAAAAGGAAACTATTCAGAATTAAAAATAATAACCTTGTCTACGGGAGCATATGAAATAGATGATATAAACCAGCTATTACAGAAGCAGCTAGGAGAAGAAAATATCTGTATAAAAGGAAACAACAATACTTTAAAAGCGGAAATTACCTCAAAATATTATATAGATTTAAGTTTAGAAAATTCAATCGGTAGTTTACTCGGATTTTCAGATAAGAAAAGAAAAATCTTAGATCCCGGAACTACTCATACCGGTGATACCACAGTAACAATATTAAAGGTTAATAGTATTGATATAACATGCAATATTATACACGGATCGTATAGAGATGGGGTAAACCAACATATTTTACATACATTTTATCCAACAGTTGCTCCTGGTTTTAAAATAGTTGAGAAGCCACAAAACCTTATATACCTACCATTAAACACCAGTTTTATTTCAGACATCGTACTGAACATATCAGATCAGGACGGTAATAGTGTTGACTTTAGAAAAGAAACAATTACAATACGGTTACACATAAAAGCGGTAACTTAAGTATAACATGGGATTAACATTTAAACCACAACGGAAAAGCCGGGAGCTCAGTAGCTCTTCAACATTGGACGAGTTAACACCGGACAACATACATTTCCTACAAAAAATTGGGTTAAAACTAAATTACGATGGACATTCTGGATATATCTCAAGGACCGACGTTCGACGAAACCCTATGGGAGAAGGAATATCACACACACAACCCTTACACTTCATCAAAATTAAACAATAATGATGAAATAAGGATTCCCATTCAACAACAAGATATTTACACATTACCCTGTGAGAGTTATTTATATATTGAGGGACAAGTATTAAAATTGGATGGAAAAACCGGTTCATCTGTTCCTTTTATAAATAACCCAATGGCATATCTTTTTGACGAAATAAGATATGAAATATCAGGAGTGACAGTTGATTCAACAAAAAAGGTTGGTATAACAACAACACTAAAAGGATTAACATCATTAACACCCCATGAAAAGAATTCAATAGTCACCGCCGGATGGGTTACCCCCGATAAAGACAGCATAACACCAAATTCCAATGGTCATTTTGATTTTCACATACCTTTACGATTGCTTTTGGGATTCGCTGAAGATTACAAGAGAATAATAATAAATGTCAAACAAGAATTGGTATTACTCAGATCTTCAACTAACAAGGACTTAATATTAGCAGCAAGTGGCACTGAAGAAAGTAAACTAGAATGGCAGCTACAATTAAATAAAATCGTGTGGAGAGTACCTCATGTAAGATTAGCCGATGAACATAGAATCGTATTGTTAAGAAAGTTAAAATCTGACCGTGATATTGTAATGCCTTTTAGAAGTTGGGAATTCCATGAATACCCCATATTACCTCAAACAGAACGACAAACATGGACTGTTAAAACATCTACTTATTTGGAACGAGCAAGGTACATAATACTAGGTTTTCAAACCAATCGAAAAGATGTTATAACCGCACACGCAGGTCAATTTGACCATTGCAATATAAAGAATTGCAAAGTGTTTCTAAACTCTCAATTCTTTCCTTATGACAATTTAAATGTCATGTTTAGCAAAAAGCGTTATTCCATCTTATATGATATGTATGCAAGATTTCAATCGTCATATTATGGAAAAACTAATACACCACTGTTATCACCTGAACAGTATTATTCAAAAGCCCCAATAATCGTTATCGATTGCTCAAAGCAAAATGAATCAGTAAAATCGTCAAGTGTGGATATAAAAATTGAAATGGAATTTGAAGATAAAATACCAGAAGGTACTTCGGCATATTGTCTCATTTTACATGACAAAATAGTAACGTACACTCCACTAACTGGAATAGTTAAAAATGTGTTATAAAAAACGGTTTTTAGGTGGGGGCGATTGTTATAAAAGGAGGAAAACGAAGTAGAAATTTCATTATTTGTTTGACCATCCTATGGGAAACATCGTTAGCAAAATGAGTTCACTTAATGCAAATACTAACGAAGAAGAAACTACACCGCTTATAGCCGACAACAGTTCCGATATAGAAAAACAAATTGAACAAGAAATGGATGAGTTCCTCAAGTTTAAACATAAGAAAAGAGAAGAGGAAGTTGAAAAAGGAATTAAAAAAAGAAAAGTCGATGACATTATTTCCACCAATATTTTAACAGAGGTATTTCTTAGAATCTACTATCCCATCTCATCATGTATGACAAAAAGCGTATCTGCCGGAGTAATAAAATCATTGGAGTATTCACCAACTATTATTTTGAATCATGGATCTAAAATGGTGTTTTTCTCTGAAATTTCCTGGGAATCGTTTATGAAGCATATACATCTTTTAGAATGTTATTTAAGTAACAATACATATGGAAGAAGAACGAAATTAAGTTTGCTAGAATCAAATATTGAAATCGATATAGTAAAACATCGGGGAGGACAAATTGTTCGTTTTAGAGATTTAACTAAACATGACATAAAAATACACCTTACAAAAGATGAATTCTACACCCTCAGCTGTGCTACAGGTCCTATCACAAGATATCTAAAACAACTAATATTTTCAAGCGCAATCATAAAAGAATATTTAACCGATACATTGGATAGACAACCATATGTACCAATCCTATACGGTCCCGTAGATACTTCCATTTTCAATAGAATACCTCACGAAGTTGATATGTGGAGACAGTTGCACAACTATCAGACTAACTTCGGTATAGATGAAGAAGCACAAGAAATGAATGAAGAAGCATCTTGCAGCAACCAACCCGCAGTATAAAAAGACGCCCTCCATAATTTTACAAACAGTCCCATACCGACCTTTGTCATGAATAAACAAGTTTCATTTTCAAACCAATACCAAATAATGGAGGTAAAACGAGGTATAATTGAATTTCAAGCGTTTCGCGGTAACGACGGACATTTTATCATTAAAGAGTTAGTTATTCTAGACATGAACACATCTGTCGTTTATCACTATTTATTCCAACCTCCTATACCGTTCAACAGATTAACTACTAAAGCAAGAGTGACAAACAAATGGTTGATGAAACATTTTCACAACCTGAGATGGGATGAAGGTTTTATCCACTACAGTATGGTGCCGCACATTATGAATCATTACTGTAAGGAATTTAAAATTATCTACACAAAGGGATTGGAGAAAACCGCTTGGATACAAGCATTTACAAACCATGAAGTGATAAATGTGCAAGTGGATAGAGATTTTCAGTGTCACTTTGCCAACATTTGTATCTCTACCAAAAACTTTAAACATCGGCAGTCCCAATGCGCTTTAAAGAACGCTTATCGTTTGAATGCATATCTACAACAGAATGGTGGGGGGTGGGAAGGATATAAAAGCGACAACGCAACCATGACCCAGCATGAGTATTACTCTAGCCTCCGAACAGTCAACACCTCCCACACAGATTCGCAAGACTAAGAATAATATTAACAATAAATAAGAAGAAGAAAAAGTAAAGATGACGTCACAAACATTTTTACAATCTCTTGTCGATCAATTTAACAAACATTCAAAATCTACCGTCTTACCGACTAAAAGATGTTCAGAATTAAAAGAAGAAAAACATTATGTTATCCACACCATTAAGAAGATGGAAACTAGTGTTGGGGACGCCATCAACGTTACACTGAGTGAAGCGCCCTACACGCCCGGTGATGAACCAAAATTTCAAACATTTCTTCCTAAGCGCTTCGTGCACCTCCTGCAAAACGAAGATCTACGCCTTATCCACCCCGGCTCTCTGTACTTGGCATCCCACGGTCCAAGTGGAAGCAATTCAACGGAACTTACACTTCACGTCATGCCTACTGCCAACAACTAATTTATTTTTTGTAATACTTTTGTACACCTTTGTGAATTATTTTGAAAATAAATAAAGATGAAAAAATAAAAAAAAAATAAAAAGCAATATATCACTATGTGTCTTTGCACATGGTGATATATTGCTTTTTAAAAAAATAATTTTAGATGACCTTGACCTAGTTACAAAAACTATATAAATGAAGTAATTTTCAAGGGGATTTCCTCAGTCTACAATTGACTTCCGTGCTGTACACATCTCCCTTGGTTGTCCAATTATTTAAACAACAACATGTCTCTCAAAATCAAATGCGCATCATACGATACCTCCACCATCACAACTTTTGAACAACTCGACAATTTCACTAATGAATTGCGAGTACTTCTTGCAGGCGGTTATCACTTAAATGCCGATGTTTACGTTACAAATAAGAAGATGTTTTCAAAACAAAACTACTGCGATGATGAAGTGTACTTTTCTACACAAACGGCAACAACATCTAGCCCTTCTACTCAAAATAATGTTAAATTCCACAAATACTACTAATGTTGAATTACAATAACAATACTCCATCAACTTGAGGCTTCGCTATAAAAAGGCTATTCAACCCAGACTAAATCATCATTTGCTTTTTGACAACCGCAGCGATAACAACTACAACTACTATGCTGTACCGAATGATGATTGAATTTAATGGTAAAATATTTGGAAAGGACTATCAAACGGTAGAAGAGATGAGCTCCGATCTTAATGTATTAACTAAAGAAGGCTTCCAACCAAAGTTAATTCTAAAATTTCCAGAAGTACATCCACTATCCACTGAAGATCTCGTCGCAATGGCTAGAGCAAAAAAACAAGAACATGAAGTAAATATTAAAAAAGAGAAAGAAGAAAAAAAAGACGAACCTATATCTTAAGTGTGCAACTTTTTAATATTTGTACCCCATTCTTTTTTAAAACTCCATTTGGTTGACCTTGAAATTACCCCCACCACTTTTTTCTTTTAATAAAACTCTCTATTCTATACTATACACCTTCATTTCCCAACTCCACTTAGAACCGTCAACATGGAAAAGAAAAAAGAAGACTACAAACCACGCTACTGTTGTGAACAAAAATGTACCGATATAGGAAGATGGATGGTAGACGGATTAGCTTGTAGAAAATGTGAATTCTTCGGATCCTGTTACTGCAAATGCAAAACAAAACAACTACCACCACCAGAATTGCAAACCTTCAAAATTTATAAATCAAGATACTTCCACACTTGCTGTCCCCAGAGATGTTTCAAATTTCACCCAGAAAGACTTTTTAATTGCCGAAAGTGTGATGCATATTATAAAGACGACTTTTGTACATGCATCAAACATTTGTGCAAATATAGATCAGATTGGTCTTCTGATCCTATTCAAGCTTCAGATGTATAGCTGTAGTCACTGACTGCAGCTTTTTTTTAAAATTTCATTTGGTTGACCTTGAGATTTACAATATATATTCTACATACCCTTTAACATGCTTCTCATTTACACTACATTGCTTGGACTAACACCAACATGGGTGACAGATTCATTTCTTTTGAACATTTAATTACCGAAAGAGATGAGATGGAAACTCTATTTCACAACTTACTCACACTTATGGATAGGTATCCTTTGAAATGGATCAACATCAAAGTAAAATATGTGGATCCTACCAGAATATTTTCATCATCATCATCATCATCTTCCAACAGTGCAGGGGAAGAAGAAGAACCAACTTATGGTATTACAATTATTGAATTAAACAGCGAGGAACAAGACAATCAAATTCAAATTATAAATAAACTTAGTATTTAGTTTACAAAAGTGATTGGTATTTCTATTCTATATTAATGCTATTATTATTTTATTTCTATATACACTTCCCACAACCTACCCGAACGGCGTTTCGCGGCGAACTGCGGTAACCGAAGTTCTCTCGCTTCTCGTTTTGGATTACCCCCACTTCTTTTCTTCCCCCCACCACTATTCCCCGTTTCCATATAAGCGACCGCCTTACCGTCGCTCACCATTTGTTTGCCTACCGCCGAACGATGAGCCAGCCTCGATTAGCAAAAAATACTACTACTTTTGCAGTAACATCGCAACAAGATTTACAGGATATTTTTCAAACTTTAACCGATGTTGTAAACACACCAAACAACACGGTTACTATTACTGTTGAAATTACCTACAATTGTCCAGAGTGTGAAAGGATGGAAAGCGATAATGTTGAAGAATTAGAAATGCCAAACAACAGTCCTTCATCCACCCACGATTCGACACCAGATGATGAAAGCTAGTCCTACACAAATATTCTTTTTCAATTCCCCACCACTTTACATTAAATATATATATCCTCCCCTTATTTGCTCTCCTCATTCCATCGCCTACTTTTACACCATCTACACCGCTCCTCTCTAACCTGTACACAAACATGATGGACGGCTTTTCAATCACATCACAATTGGAAGACGATAAATTAAAACTCGAAATTAACAGAATACAATTGGAAGCACAGAATCAGGAAGAAATGATCCGGCTGTTAAAGCTCTTCAAATGCGTACTGTGGTTGGTATGCCTCTATCTGCTCATCGCCATCACCATCGGCATTTACCAGACCGTCACCGCCAAACATCGCTTCGACACCACTTCAAATAAAACTTCTACTTGGCTTTCCTAAAATAAATTATTAATTCCCACAGCCCCGCACCCCCCCATCCCCTCCCGCCCGCCCCACTCGTCCCCACACTCCCCACCTTTTTTAAAACCCCCTCCGAATGACCTTGACACACTTACCAACCCCTCCCCAAACCCCCCAAAAAACCCCCAAATCAACAACACACACCTGCCAATTACAACCGCTGACCTTGACCTGCGCCAGGAGCGGCTATTCCCTTCTACTAACAGCGTTGAGTCGGTGTGTGGCTTTCTACTCTTTTGAGTTTGAATTCACATTTTTGAGAGTACTAACTTAAATAAATTTAAGTATTCGACCAATAGACTTCTAACTTTATTATTTTATCTTTGATATATTTATATTTTTTTTTTAATATTTTGAATCACTGGGATATCATTTGTGAAACCATAACATCCGTGGGAACAAACGTGTGTGTGAGAGAGAGACGGAAGATGGGCGAGAGAGATGGACAATGTCCAACAAAGAGGTTCTATTATCTCTGGTCCTTATAAAAGCACAATACTTCTCTGTAAATGTCCGTGCTGTATCATCTGCTCCACTTACCGTGCTTGCTGCACATTGCTCATTGATTCATCTTTCTCCCGACAAGAATGTGTAGCAAAATTAAAATTAGTAACTGAAAGTAGTCATTATAGTTCCCTTACATTCAGCAAGAGTATCTAAATTTCGCTTGTTTGAAAGTAATTTTTCCACACACATGGCATTCACCCCAACGAGAAGGTTTCATTCACCTTTTAAATTAAGTTTATATGTTATTAGTTACTATTCATCCAAATCTTGAGCCACGACTTGAGGTAGTAATGGTACTATCCTAACCTAACCTAACTTAATTCACAGTGGTAACGTTTCCCCTTTAATTCTTGAGGCGGCGGGTTCAAATCCCGCGCTAGCAATTCTAGGTTGAGTGTGTACTTACGTACTTATCCTCAGAGTGCTGAAATGGTTCCCCACATAGCCTTGCAATACTAATTTAGATGATATAAAGAACTCTACAGAGGGTGCCCGGAACTCTCAGGAATTCTCGATGCAAGGAAGAAATACATGAAAATGTTCCAGAGAGTTCCGGTACACCCTGAGGTACTAACCACATATAGGGTAGTAAAATAATTCTCCTAAAAGACATCACTTTTCTTTGCGATTTTCTTAACCTAGCCTAATATACATTTTCTATATCCACCTTCATTATAAGTTATATCCTTTGAAAAAGGAAGCAACATTTAAATTTTTTTAATTTTGCTAAAGTTTGTGCAGGTAACCAATTTCCGTGTAACATTTTCAACATTTTCATCTTATTACATGCCGAAAAATAACTACCTGTTTGTATCTTTAGTTCCGGTTTACACACAAATTGCAAAGAGTTTAATTTTTACAAAATTCCACGGATTGTTATTTGGTTTTCTAGAGAATTATAAATATAACTCAATATATTTGGAAAATTATGAGGACGTGGCATAGTTAAAAGATGTCCTCACAATGTTTCGCCATACGAGATTCAGTGATTACGTGAAACAAATGGTTTTTGATTGCATTTCGAATGGTATTAGGTCATATGTTCAACAAAATAGGAACATACATCATTTTTGTTTCATGATTAAGTATTTTTTGTTAGGCCTACTACTGCACTACACAAACCTTCTCTATATTACGCAGCAGCCATGGATGAACGATGAACATAATACTAGTTTAAATCCAATGACAATCTCCGCGGTTCATGTTTAACGATCTCTGAACGTTTACTGTATTTTTCAAAGATAATCCGGTTATCAACGACCTCTTGAGCACTTTGTCTCCCCCGACCCCCCACCCCACCCTCCCCACTTCCCACCCCTTTACGGTTGTGTGACCGCCCGCCTGCTGTAGTGGCGACACCTGTTATGTTTAACCCTGGGCTCTGCTGTTGCTGTGGTATCGTTAATTAAACACAACACGATATATCTGATCTGTTTTAATACTAAATATCAAAACTGCTAAAACACTTATTGCTGTGTCATTTTCTAATCTGATACCTCATGGTAAGATAGAAAAGCACACCGGGTTCAAATCCCGTGCTTACATAAATGAATTGACTGTACAGTACTTTAGATACTTTATTTGAAACACCGACGCACTCTGTGGTGCGTATTTTAAGGTGAGTATGACTGAAGGGGTATAACTTCAATATTATTGCAAATGTTTGATCAGTTTAGGAAACGTTTTTGCAAGGATTATTTGTTTAAATTTTCAGCCTTTTACTATAGAAACCCGACTTCGAAGCTACCGGGCGCAGTTGTAAAAAACATATCATTTAACAGACAAGCTGATAACGTTGGGGATCGGCGTGGCGCGGCGGTTTGTTTAAGTGTGCAGAGTCTAGTGTGTAGTTATCGCGCGGCCGATCGGCTGATGCCCGCCAGCGAAGGCGGGCCGGCGAGCAACAGCGACCACATAGTAATTGGGAATAAGTAGGTCATCTTGGGTCCATGAATGGTGGAAAGGTTCTAGGTTCCTCATTCAGCCATATCCCGCCAGGCCAAGGTGGTAGATAGTATAAGCATACTGTAGTCCTAAGCACCTGTGGGAAAATAAATCCCTCGAAAAAAACACGCTTGCCTGATTGATTTTTTTTCTATTCCCCGAGACTTTTAGGTAACTCATGCGGTACCCCAATAAGCATTATTCCTTATTTTATTAAAATTTAAAATCTCTGCAAGTGAAGTTCTTTTGAATATTTCTGTGTACGTTTTCCTCAATTTAGCATTTTTTTATACTGGTTTTAAGTGTTACTGAGTTAAACATTTTATAGTAAAAGTAATTTATACACTTTCAATATTAACATAAAAGTTACGAGTAAAAAATGCCAAAATTTTTTCCTCCTTGAATAATAATAAATTCTCTGTTAAATGATATATTAACATTTTTACGTATGTAAACATTTGATTTCAGTTTTTAAGTTGCTCTTCTATAAGTTGCGTTATTCAAGACTAAATCTATAAACAGGATTTTATTATAAGTGCAAAAATCTTTTACGTGATCAAATTAAAGAGTAGACCTAGTATAACGATCTAACTCTATTGCGCGCCTTCAATAGTGGCAACGCAATATGACTGCTGTGTCCATTTTGCTTCGTATGGATGGAAGGCGTTCTGCCGCTCACTCAGTCAGACGTGTGTGGCATTTTGTGTATTGAAAGAATAGGCAACAGATGTCGTTTTTGGACAACCTGAGCCCAAAAGTTGAGGCCTTTCCTACAAGGCTTGTACCCAACAGTTTTGCCGGGTGTTGAAGGCACTGAAATTGCATTAAATATAATTCAACAATATGTGCAATTATATAAATTTTAAATTTATAATCATACATTTTGAAACGGTAAAAATACGTCATAAACATGCATGGAAAAATAGAAACAATGCTGCAAGTGTCGTGACGAAGCGGATAATTCTATAGAGTCTAAGTAAAGGATCAAAATTTCAAACATTTTTACCTCAGCATCTTCAGAAATAAATAAAGGAAACACAGAGACCAGTGATTAAGTTTAATTACAGCGGAGCCTTTTTTTAAATGTACATAAACATTTCTTAGCTTGCATGAACTCACTCAATTAAATTTTAAATGCATTTTAAAATTTATTTTACTGTTATCATCAAATGCAATCAAAATTTGGTTGACTATGTTACAAAAATTAAGATACTTGACCTTAATTCACCATTGACGCCTTGGTTCAAACGTTAAGTTTTATCATTATAGTTAAATATAAAAAATATACACTAAATTAAAATTAAAATTAAATTTGCTAAAAAAACGAAAGATTGGAATAGTTATGTGCAAATTGTGTTTGTTTGGCCATTAGAGGGAATAATACATGTTTATGGTAATTCGTCAGGCTGGAAGGTTAAACCTTTTGGCATGAATTTGTTTAAGGCAAACACTGTTTGGGCAAGAGCAAACTTTTAAATGTGTTTAGATTGGCAAAGCTGGTGGTCGGAACCACTTAATGCGGAGGCGCTGGGGATGATTTGATTGTTGGGAGCGACCGACGGACGAAGCGCGTTGTCTGGTGTTTATTATTTGAGCTAATTGAATAATAGAGTTGAGATTAATGTGAACGTCGAGCTTAGAAACAGTGATAATTACAGTTGGTTGATTTTAGGTTGCATGTAGTTGACCAAATGAATAAAAACGCAGTATTAACTAAATACGCGGAAAAATAGGATACACTTCTGATTTATTTAGTTTTCGTTTTTCAAGAAGTGCAGTTATTTTGACCGTCATTCGAAAAATTACTTTCATTGCTAATGGTAGTTCAAGTAAATAAAAGTGTAAAAAACTATCTATATCTTATTTTTATAGAAAAGCTTTATTGTTTCCAGGCTATACCGTAAATACAATAAAGTGTTCTAATACTAGATGATAAAAGAACAAAACAATAACGATAAAAGAACAAAACGATAACCACCAAGGTTAAACAACCTGATTTGATGGATTTATCATAATCTAAAAACATTTTACGATTCAAAGAGTAATGGTAGGCGGCACTACCAACGGCCAAAAGTTGTCCTTAAAATGTTTTATACAGTAAGACACTTCTCTAAAATAATAATCTAAACGATTTAAACTTAAATCTCAACTAATATCTAGCTAGTACTAACATAATTATTTTTTACAACACGTCAATATTACTTTGCTAATCTAAGCAATTTATCTATATGTGCAAAAATAACATGTGAATAGTATCGAGTGAACTCCTATGGAACAAATATATATAACAGGCAATTTTTGACTACTTAACTCGTTTGCATTTATGCTACAAAATGGCTATTTTGTAATACGTGATTTTTCATATTTTCAACCAACCAACCAAGTAGTATTTTCATATTTTATATTCATGATTTTATGTGTAAATGAAAACCACATTCACCACTGTGTTGGACTCCACATAGGTCTAGGATGGACAAAATAACATTAACAAATTAAATTGAAAAGGTTAGTTGTTTGCTAAATATATAGTCAACTGACAACGTCGAAAAGTTTTTAACCGGTGTTTACATCAATTACTATACTTTTCTCTCCACTTAGTACAGGAAAAAATTACCCCAATTATTACAATACGTAAGGAACCTGAAAATGAACCGTTTATTTTCTTAAATGTTTGTCGTCAAGTGCTTTGATCCAAATTGAGTTTTTTCTCGAACTTCAATTCAAATAGGACATTCAGCTCGCCGGTCTGTGTAGTCATGCAGGTGCTTTTGAAATGTTATCATTGATGAAGATTCTCTTTTATCCACCGCCGTTTAACCCCCCCCCCTTGCTCCCCCTCCACCCGAGCCGTGTGAACCCGCCCCACCCCAGACCACCTGTTATGTCCCGCCATACCCGTTGGTTGTCATGGTGTCTTTAATCTAAACAACCCCGCCTATCACATCACAGGTCGGGGACCGATCATCTTTCAAGTAAATAATTAGTTAATTATGTGAATTTTTATTTTGCATTATTAACGCATTTTAATAATTATGTACCACAATATTTGTAACTTTCTGGACACGTAATTTTGAATCACAGATTTTAGATTTCTGTACCAGTACTTACTTTTAAGTCAACTAAGGATTTTATTATACACTGGTATTTAGGAATCAACTATATCAATCCCTGGGTTAAGGTTTCCATACTATAACGTTGTGAATGAGAATGTGAGTCTGATTGTTTATTGAAAACCACATATAATAAGTTCGCAATTTCCAAAAATAAAATACACGTATCAGAGAGTGTCAAAAAATTATTAGTCTTTCTATCAGGGCTTCACCCGCTAGGCTTTGCAAGGTCCCATTTCATTATGGACGCAAGTTTCATAATAAAACACACCACGGAAATTACGTTTATCACTCTCCGTCAGTCAATTTACATTAATATCATTGCGAGGAAAGTTGGAAGGAAATGCTAAAAAAGTTATCCCAAAAAAGGTATTAATTAATTAAAAATAAATATTCAAAATTTAATTAAAGGAACGTCATATTTTACCCCATAGCCGACAACTTAAAATCAAACCTTTTAAAACCAAAAACAAACCTTTTGTCATTGATTTTTTATGCGCATGAAAATTGTAGCAATGTATGACCACGTTAGAGTGCTTAATGCTTATTTTAGTTAAAAATCAGTGAGAAAACAATCGTTGACTTGGAATTAAACAGAGACAGGCCTAATTAAGACCCATCTCCATACTGGAAACATTTTTTCCATACATTATAATTGTTTTCATCATGATTTCATTTTTGTTTGATTCATTAATTTTCAATAAATTTGACATGAGATCTCTGGTTTTTTTACGCGTACAGTATGACTACGCTACGCACGGTATTCAGAATTTACTGAGATTTAATAAGTTTCGTGGGCATACTGCAAAACCATATCATACTGAGAGTTGGAGGATCCTATGTATAAGTCCACCTTGGCCTCATAACTAATCACATGTTGCAGTTATGCATATAGAGGTTGGCGATTGTTAACTGTGCAACGATATACATGGCTGCAAGGGTTATTTACATTAATTGGCAAACATCATTTATAACATACATTGTTAATTTTGCTGGAACTGTGTGAATTGTTACTGAGTGGCGGTGAAAACAAGTAATTCGAAACATCAGTTTATTTATGAGATATCTTAACGCCAAAATAATATTAACATATTATTTTTTTTCTTCTAAACATAAACTAATGAAAAAATGTGACACGTGATTTTACAAGAATAAGAACATGAGCGCATTAAAAGTTAATTGAATTAAAAATAAACTAACGCAAAATAGTGAATAATTATTGGAGCAATAATTGACATTGTTCGATTCATTCCAAATAATTTTATTTATAAAAAAAATTAGGGCTGCTAGATACAAACTTAAAAGGATTTGGAAATATATTGTATTCATACTGTTCCCGCGATGTAAAAAATTAAGATCTTTTCAATAACGATGAAGTTTTTATTTTTTTATTTTAGAAGATTACATACTATGTGTGATATATGATAAAAATACAATTTCTTTCTACAAATTATGTTACAAACTGTGCATGTGTTGACAAATTCGCAGATAATTTCAAGTGTGATGGAATAGTTGTGAGTGTAAGTAGTGTCAAATTGTTGGTGCTGGCTCAGTTCAAGGTCACCTGAGGGATGACGTCATCGAGGTCAATGACCTCACCGATGACGTCATCGATGACGTCATCGATTGCGTCATCGATGACGTCATCACTAATGACGTCATTTCTATGACGTCACACCCATGACGTCACAGAAATGACGTGCTGATGACGTCATCACCCCTTACGTCATCAAAATGACGTCACCGACGCCACTGAGGTCAAGGTCACGCCGAAACTTAAAATTTTTTGGCACTTTTGCCGTTTCTCGCACTACGCTCCGAGTTTCAGTCAGAGTCCCCGTGACCTTGACCACTTGGAGCGAATTTTCGACGAGAAACGGCAAAAGTGCCAAGTTAAACTCGAGTTTCTGACATGACCCTGCCTAAATGGGCAATCGGTTATTCCTCAGGTGACCTTGAACCAGAACAACACCAACAATTTGATATTACTGTGACCTTGAAAACCTAACAACGGAGCGCCGACACCGATGCGCACCCCACGACAGCCACCGAGTGACTGACTATCAGGCTCTGTGTACTCTAGGTATATGGGGAAGTGGAGGGGGAAATCTCAAGGTCACCCAAATGGAGTTTTAAAAAAGTTGAAGAGTAGAAAGACTACTCTTGTGCTTCCTGGGCGACCTCATCAACCTCTAATGGATCTGTAAACCAATCCGATCTGTAGCGGCAGGAGTCCAGAAAACAGGTGCACCACCCATCAGGTTGTCCGTAGCATTTCCGACAATTGGTAAGATTGGAGAAGTGAAATTTAATACACCGCTGCGGACAACAAGTGTAAAAGTAGTTGGATTTGTAGATTTTGAAAGTTTGTAGTACCGGTGGTGGCAGCTGTTGGTTCTTGCATCTACACCTGCAACATCCGAAGCATTCACATTGCCGGCAGGCCAGCCCGTCCACTTGCCATCTTGGTAGTAGGAAACACTTGCCCTCGCAGCAATAGGTTGTCCCTGTCTCTTCCTCCCAAAGCTTCTTTGCACAATGGATGACGCCTTGTATCTCTAAACACTTATGCTCGCAACATGAGACACGCTTAGTTTCCATACTTGATGTTGCTTCGGCGAGGGAGCAAGATGAAGTGATGCCGTGGTCAGCGGGAATGGAGCTTATATAAACTAAGGTGAGTGGAGGGGGAAAGGTCAAGGTCATCCAAATGGAGTTTTAAAAAAAGAAAAGAGTAGAAAGACTACTCTTGTGTATCTATAGCGATTTCATTGATAGTGAGTGCTTCTGTATGCCAAGTTGATCTGTACTGACAGGCTCCTAAATAATGTTTGCAAAAACCTGCAAAATGATTGTTGCACAATTTGCAGCCAGTTAGCTGTTTTAATGTGAATTCAATGCAACGTTCAGGGCAACAAGTGTACTTATGCCCTTTCATCTGGTACACATGGAATGTCTTCAACTCCGGTTTCGGCTTCTTCCAAGACTTGCACTTACACATGCATTGACCAAAAGCTTCACATTTTCTACACGCCAGGCCATCCGCAACATCAATGTCATTCGGCCATGAAAAACATTTCCGTTCGCAACAGTAGTTGAGTTGACTCTCCATGTTGCTGTGGTGAAGGTGCGCGATGAAATGATGTTGCAGTCATTGAGAGTGCACCTTAAATAAACTCAGTGGAGGGGGAAAGGTCAAGGCCATCCAAACGGAGTTTTAAAAAAGATAACTAGTCGTCCTCCTCCTCCTCATCCGTTGTACTTAGAGAGCTGTCAGACGAAGAGCCCCGTGCAGGTGCTCCCCAGATGAAAAACAAATCAATTTTAAAACGAAGACCAGGATCTTGCATCATCAATTCCTTTAATTTGTCACATACTAAGTCGACCTTGTGTAAGGTGTCAACAACAAGCTTCCAATTCGTTGGTTCAATATAACTTGTAGTAGAGTCTGCCTCGCTGATAACCACATCCTCCGGCCGTATTGGAGTGTAAAGATGTGTAAAGTTCTTCGGCTGTAGCTGAGGTTCAGGCTGGCTGGAAGTAGAAGGTTGAGTGTGGACCCCTGTCGCATCGAAATCCATAGTCATTCTACATTCAATGTTGGGGTTTTCGTTTAATACATACACCAATTTCTCATGCAACATATCCACTTCTGCCGAGTCTTGCAGATGAACATTCCAGGAAAATGGCCATTCTTCATCCGTAGTGGAGTCAACTCGAGAAAGAGTGCTGTCCGCCATGATAGCTAAGCAAGGAATGATGTGAGCTACAGACTGTGGTAACAGTATTGAAAAGTAGAGGGGGTAAACCAAAAGTATGTGGAGGGGGTATTTTCAAGGTCATTTAATTTGGGTTTTAAAAAAAAGGAAATAGTGGAGGGGGAATTCTCAAGGTCATCCAATTTGGGTTTTAAAAAAAAGGAATGAAGGTTACTCCTCTTCAGCCTCGTTGTCCCCCACATCCTCATTAGCCTCATCTTCATCGACGTCAGACTCGCCGTAAGGGTAGATCGGGGACATGGGCGAATATTGTGGTGATTGTTGACCGTTGTTATCGTCCCCTTGCATTCTGACTTGGGACCAATCATAATTTAAATTCATTTGTATTATGATTCCAGGGTTGTCCCGCAGTATTTCCTTCATCCGTTCGCAAATTGTTTCCAAATAGTGTACACTATCGATCGACAGTGTCCAACCCGTACTTGTACCGACATCAGTAGTGGAGTCAGCTTGGCTGATGGTGTTGTTGTCTGCCATGGTTGCTTGTCGGACAAGGAATGACGGTTGATGTGATGCTCATGCAGGAACATGGTGAAGTGGTGGGGGGTGTGGTGGAGTAGTGGGGGAATTTTCAAGGTCATCCAAACGGAGTTTTAAAAAAAAGGAAAACTTACAAAGTAACATTGAAACTTTCCAATTGATGGTGGCGAGCGTTTTCTTCTGCAACCTTGCCGACACATGTGACTATGCCGTACAGTATGAAAAGTACAACCATAATAAGGCCGAACAATAAAAGATAGCCGTTGACTATCATGATATTTTCTGAGTGGATCTGTTTTCTTCTTATCGCCCTCTCCTGCATCCTCTTCTCCAACTCGTGGACGAAGTCACAACATGCGTGAGGACATCTTTCATCTGTTGGTAGGTTTGCCATTGTTGATGTTGTCGGTGTGGCTGTTGAAGATGGAATGAGGTTTCCAATTGCGATGTGCCATGTACACCAATAGTCAAGTGGTGGGGGTAACAAAGCAGTGGAGGGGGAAGTTTCAAGGTCATCCAAATTGTGTTTTAAAAAAACCTATCTTGTTACTGAGCTTATATGTCAGTAACAAGATAGGTGTTTCTGCTCTTTTACTTCTTTAATATAATGAAAAAATATACATATTCTACAATGGTTAGGACAAGAAATACAACTGCTAGTCAGCTGAAGTAGTCCAAGTTGTCTGGCTCGGTCTTCATGGACGCTGGTGAGGAAGCCGTCGAGGAGTGTCCAGGCTCTTCCTTTGACTGCCGGGTGTTCCGTATATTGCAAGCGTAAACTTGCACATTTATACGGTAGCCTCGTGCCACCATCAGCTGCAACTCCTTGTATAAGTCGTTTAGCTCCTGCTGAGTCTTGATGCTCACCTCCTCGTAACTTGCGCAACTAACGTTCAGAGACATCTTGATGTTGCTAGGTTGGCTGCTGGAGTAGAAATGAAGCCGAGGCACAGCGCTTGGAGGTACATGAAAAAGTGGTGGGGGTAATAGTGGTGGGGGTATAGAAAATCCAATTAAACAGTTCTAAACTTTTTCCATCGATACAATGGAATGGAACAAATAGCGCAGGTGTCCTTGTAATTTTCAAATCGAAACAGTGGCGCTAGAAATCCGAATTGTTTTATACCACCATCCTGTACGAATCGCCGAAGGTCTCTGACGGCGGCCTCGCCACAAGGCCTACAAAACTTTTCCCCGTCGTGGAACTTATACCAGGAGTATTCCGAATACCCTTTATTTTCCCTCCTGTAGCGTTTGACATCTTCTTTTATTGTTAGTGGGATGTTGTCTTGTAAACATGTTGGGAACAAGTCCTTGTGAGTTATAACTCGTTGTATGCAAAGCTCGTACAAGGTGCTCATCGTTTGCTAGTTGGCAACAGACTGACCGTTTTTCGCATCCAAGCAGGTTTGAATCCTAGTGCGGTAGTGGGGGTAATTACAGTAGTGGGGGTAATTGTGAAATGCAAAGGTCAAAGGTCAAGGTCACCCGCGAAGTTTAAAAAAAATGCAACATATCAATACGTGAAGTCTGTCACATATTGATATGTTGCATTTTTTGTTTTTTTTTATTTTTTTTGTCTTTTATGATTCGTTTATTTATAAAACATTACAACAACAACATATGTACAACATTAAAACTTAAATCTAACACTGCTGCTTGTCAGCGATGTGGATGGTCAACTCTGTAGAATTGCTACCCGTGCAGCCGTGGGACACCAGGTATAGACACCCGGGTTGAATAGAGCGAAGATCCTCGTTTTGTAGAAGATGGACGAATCTCTTGGGCAGGTACACCTGGAACTTTGGTTCATCCCCCGGAGTAAACGGTGCCTCGCTGAGACTGCAGCAGATGGCCTCCCCAACTGTAGTCTCCATCTTCTTCATAGCATGGATTATGTAGTGCTTCTCGTCTTTTAGTTCCGAGCACTTCTTTACAGGTAATATTGTTGACTTGGAGTGAGCATTGAACTGCTCGACCAAAGTCTGAAGGAACTGGTGAGATGCTATGGTCAGGTTACAGATCGTCTTCTTGCTCGGAGATGTTGTCGTCTCGGAATCTCGAGTAATACTCATGCCAGGTCCCTGTCTGCTCCCCACTTATATACTCTCCGTTACCCCCACCACTCCCCAATTCCCCACTTTGAAGGTAAGAGGCGAGTTTATAGGCATTTTTCAAAGCGCAATGTCTATCTTTATCATGTTCTGGGCTTTTTGTACAAATACATATGGTTTCCAGCATGTATTGATAATTCTTATCCAATTCCACATCATTAACCGGAACATGAGTAAATCCTTCGATCCATCTTTTCTTTTCCAGCCCCTTTGTGTAAATATTGGTAAACTTGTCTGAAAAGTGATGCATAATGTGATACAAGTCCGTGTAACTTGTAAAACCATCATACCAATCGATATGATGGAAGTGTTTTGAAATCCATCTGTTGGTAGTAGCGGCTTTACTAGTTAAAGACGAATAAGAACATGGTGGTTTAAATAAAAACGAATAAGGAACACTTGTATTCATGTCCAAAAACACAAGTTCTTTTATAATGAATCTATCATCATTACCACGAAACGCTTGAAACTCAATAATACCAGGCTTGGACTTTACTTGTTGTTCTTCTCCCTTGTCCATTTTGAAGGTCACACGTCTGCTCATTACGAAGTCAGGAGGTCAACTGATTTCCACACCACGGTAGGTACTACTTTTATACCAGGCCGTACAGTTGTTGGCGCGTTGGTGTATATTTAACGTGGGCACCGTCCCCAATAGGCCTAACCCCACAAAATGTTGGTTATTGTTTTAAAAACTAACCATTGTCATTTAAGTTTCCATCTTTATATTTTCCTTATTTTCATTTTCATCACTAACACTTGATTCTTCTCCTCCATCTTCCTCTTCTTCCTGTTTTACTGATTTCTTATGTAGTTGAGCGTACTTTTCCAATTGTCTCCACATTTGTACTTCATGAGGAACTCTATTAAATATAGAAGTATCCACAGGTCCGTATAATATAGGTGCGTCCGGTTGTTTGTCCAAAGTGTCTTCCAGATAATCTTTAATAATCGAACTTGAAAACACCAGTTGTCTCAAGTATCTTGTTATAGGTTCAGTAGCACAAGTTAAAATGAAAAACTCCTCTCGATTAAGTTGAATTTTGTTATCATGTCTTGTTGTGTCTCTAAACCGTAGCTGATGATCACCACGTTGTTTAATGATATCAATTTCCACATTTGAATCCAAAAGTCCTACTCTTGTCTTTCTTCCAAACATGTTACTACTTAAATAGCATTCTAGTAGATGCAAATGTTTCATAAACGATTCCCAAGCACTGTCCGTAAACAAAATCATTTTGGCTCCATGAGTTAAAATTACAGTAGGGGAATAATCTGTAGATTTCATAACACCGATTAAAACACTTTTATCCAAACTGGAAGAGATTGGGTAAAATATTCGCAAAAATACCTCACTCAATATGTTTGGAGAAATATTATCTTCAATATCCCTTTTTCTCTTTTGTATAGTCTTTCTTCTTTTACCTTTTTCTTCAACATTATTACTGGCGTGAAGTTGTCCGCAAACGTTTTGTTCACCTCCTTCCTGGTGACCTTGAGGATCTAAAAACTCAGATATCTCCTTCTCAATATCTACCACATTTTCAGGTGTACCACTAGGAGAAGCCATATTGAATACGATGCTACCCATACAACAGTAGGCAACAAACTGATGAGGAGCGGTCTGTACGCTCTGCTTTTATACTCGCGGAATGAAACAAAACCGGTTCTTACAATACATTTTTAACAATTCCAGTTAAAGGTGTGTATGTTACGATTTTATCATGTAGAATTAAACAGTATGCAGTTGTATTAGCCGGTATAGCATCGTTGAATTCCATTTCTATTTTTATATCCACACTTGAAGACTTTACTGATTCATTTTGTTTAGAACAATCGATTACAACTATTGGGTAGGCATCGAAATATTTGTCAGGTGGTAATAAAGGTGTATTTGTTTTACCGTAATATGAACTTTGGAATCTCGCGTACATATCGTACAATATACTGTATTTCTTCTTAGTGAATGACACATTTAAATTGTCGTATGGAAAGAATTGTGAATTTAAATAAACTTTAATATTTTTCAAGTCACAATGATCAAATTGTCCTGCATGTTTAGTAATGGAGTCTCTTCTACCTGTTTGTAAACCAAATATAATATACCTGGCTCGTTCTACATAATTCGATGTTTTAACAGTCCAAGTGTGTCGATCCGTAGTAGGTAAACTGGGATGCTCATGAAATTCCCAACTTCTAAATGGAATAACAATATCACGATCGGCTTTTAATTTTCTTAAAAGTAGCATTCTATGCTCGTCAGCCAATTTAACATGTGGAACTCTCCATACAATTTTGTCTAATTTTAATTTCCATTCTAAAGTCGCATCTGTAGTAGCATCTGCAGCTTTAATAATGTCTTTATCGTTAGAAGATCTCAACAAAACTAATTCTTGTTTAACGTTTAATATTATTTTCCTATAATCTTCAGCAAAACCAAGCAGCAAACGTAATGGAATATGAAAATCAAAATATCCATTTGGATTTGGAGTGATCGTGTCAATCGTAGGTAATACCCATCCGGCAGGTTTAAGTAAATTGGTTTCATTGGGTGTTATAGATGTTAATCCTTTTAAAGTTGTCGTAATACCTACTTTTTTAGTGGAATCAACTGTTACACCTGATATTTCATATCTAATTTCATCAAATAGGAAAGCCATAGGATTATTTATAAATGGAACTGTTGTACCAACAGTAGTACCGTCCTTTTTAGTAACTTGTCCTTCAATATACAAGTAACTTTCACATGGTAGTGTGTAAATGTCTTGATTTTGTATGGGAATACGAATTTCATCGTTATTGTTTAATTTCGATGAAGTGTAAGGGTTGTGGGTGTGATATTCTTTTTCCCATAGGGTTTCGTCGAATGTTGGACCCTGCGCTATATCCAGTATATCCATACTCGGTTAATTTTAATCCAATTCTCTCTAAGAAACGAATGTTCTCGCGTGTTAACTCCTCCACAGCTGAAGAGCTACTAATGCGGTTTCCCGTAGGTTGTTCGCTTTTAAATGTTAAACCCATGGTTTTGTATTAAAGTGTCGATTTTAAATGTAATCTAATCGTAATAGGCTCTTCTCTGAAGTCTACCAAGTTACCGTCTTGATCCAATACGCTCAACACGATGTCTGAAATGAAAGTGGTGTTCAACGGTAGATATACCAGGTTTTGTGGCTTTTCAACAATTTTAAATCCAGGTGGTACACTTGGGTAAAAAGTATGTATGATGTGGGTGTTAGCCCCATCCCTGTAAGCACCTTGTATAATGTTACAAGTTATGTCTATACTATTGACTTTTAATATTGTTACTGTTTTCTTACCGGAATGTGTTACATCTGGTTCTAAAACAGGCTCATCGTTGGAAAATCCTAATAAATCACCAATTGAGTTTGGTTGAGTGAAATCTATATAATATTTGGAAGTAATTTCAGCTTTCATCGTATTATTATTACCTTTTAATGTTATATTGTCTTTTCCCATTTTAGTTTGCAAAAATTCATTTATATGATCAATTTCATAAGAACCTGTGGGTAACCTGCACTCTTGTAAGTCTGTAAATTTTCCACTGGCATCCTTTCCCTTATAATAATGCAATACGTTATTTTTACCTTCCGTAACATTGGGGATAGAGTTGTAAGTTGTAAAATCCAATAGTGCCGCCTCCCAAAACCTTCCTTTTTGCAAGCGTAACGCTGGAAAAAGGATACTTCGTAAAGTGGACGATTTTCCTGTTAATGATACCGTATAGGAAGACATCTCAATAGTGACTGATACTTTTAGCTAGAAATTCCAAACATAAATGGCCGCATATTGAAGTATTATCAGGTTGTTCTCTTTTATAGTTATAATATATGTTTTTAGCAGATTTAAAGTAATTTTGAAGTTCTTTTGGTGGTGGCAAATTACCGAAACTATCAAAATAATATACATTGTTATTTAGTTTCTTATAACAAACCCAATGGGTGCCAGGCCCTTCAGTATTATCCAAATTTACAATTCCAGTCTCATTTTGCCACATTTTCTTTGGTAAACTGTCTTTCATAAACACACCGCGGAAAAATGGTATTTTTAAACAGGAAATATATTTAAATAATTCAATATTGGTTAATGCTTTATGTGGTATGACCAATTGATTTCTTTCATTTAATATGCACGATAAGGTCTTAGGTAAAGACCTGCCCCGTTTTTTACCATTGACCACACGGTGGGCTTCTTCCTGCCTTTTCTTGTAGATCGTCGTCTTCTTTTTATATTTCCTCCATGTTTTCTTGTGGTTGACCTCCTTTTTACTCTCCTTCTCCTCCTTCTTCCACCTCCTACTGCTGTTTTAGCCTTCATACCTGCTGTTACTGCTAAAGCTGCTGCTTTTTCTGCTATGCTAGCGTCACTTGATTTTACTCGTTGCCAAGCTATGTCCGCAAGCTTTTTGTCAGCTATTGATCTATTTTTTGAATCGGCAAACGTGGAATATGCGATATCGTGTTCTTTACAAGCCTGATCTAACTTATTTATGCCAGGATCGCCTCTTTCCAGTCGTTTTTTCAATTTAGTTCCTGGTCCGCAATACTGATAACCTCCCGGTATATGAAATTCGTATGGTAATGCGTCTATTGCTCTATTTACTATGGATCCTACTGGAATTCGTTTTAAAGCTTTACTTAACAGAGAAACCGCTGTGGACGTGATCCAACCTCCTCTCCTTACAGTGTCTCTATATGGACTGATGTACTGGAACGTCATTATTGTCCTTTTATAATCGCAATGTACAACTTATGTGTTACCTCTATGACAAGTTGGACATAAATGAAGTCGTTTATTGTGTTCTTTTATTAAATATCAAAATCACCCCAATCCGATGATCTAAACTTTTTTGTACGAGGGTTGATAAAATAGTTTTGAACAATTTCCCGTTTAATCCAAGTACCTCTCTCAGATTCCAACAAAGGAGTACGACCTGAATGAATACCAATAAGATTGTATACATCAAATAATGCATTTCCTAAAACTTTTACAAGAAAGTTAACAGTGACAGCATTATCCACATGTTCAGGGTCTTTAAGGTCTGTTATACGTTTATTATTACAAGTATACACTTTGCTATCCATTTGTGATAATGTGATAGCCTGTCCTACAGTTGCAGCATCATTTGCTTCTCTTCCTTGCGCCATGTTTGTTAATTTTTTATTACTACATATAAAAAACGCATAGTAATTATTTGGATCTAGATGTACTGTTTGTCCTAAGGCAGCCGCGTCTCTATCTGCATGACCCCATGACACATTTGATAACCTTCCATGCCTGCAATCCCAATAAGCGTTTTTGTATGTCAATAAACGAAATTTTTCATTACCTTGAATAAAGTCATCCCCTTGCTTTGATAATACTTCATCTCGTTTTGCAAATCCAGTTGTTTCTTGTTTTAAAGTCTCTTTCATTTGACCCACTGTTGCACCATCAGATGGTGCTGAACCATCTTTTACATTCGCCAAACAATTGCCAAGACAATCGATAACTCCCACATCACGTATGACACAATGATCTTTTATATATTTGAGATTTACAGCATCATTTTCATTTTTTGGATAACCTATATCGTTAATAACAAATTTATAAAAAGAAAATCCATCTTTTGTCTTTTCAGGTATCAAAGAATGTAAATAGCGTCTATTTACGCTGTCTTTTGCATCTTTAGGGTCATCTACGTTGGATATACGTTTATTGTTGGCACTATACGTTTTCCCATTGAATTTTAACGTATTTTTTAATTCAGATGACAAATAACCTTTGTTTATCGCATCACCGTTTTGATTTGGTTTACCAACGTTGATAATTCTATGATCTTCTGCGTCATATGTGTTATTTTGTAGTTTTAATGTTGGCGATATCTTTTCCTTTAATATTTTTAGATTTATTGCATCGTTTTCATCCGTAGGATCTTTTATGTTTTTTAACCTTTTATTACTCATATCATAATCTCCATCAGGTGTTTGTGGTAAACCAGCACTTCTTTTTAAACTATTGGCATAATATAACCCATCCGAGGAGTAACGTCCGAACTTGTCGACACTCATGGTGCAACTGAATAGTATTCTAGGGAGTAACGCATTTTTATGAGATTACCCCACGGTTTCGGAGTTCATCCACTAAAGCCACCCATTCGTTTTCCAATCCAGTATGACCCGCTTCTTTAGCTTCATGTATTAGTTTCATTCTATCCACCAATTTATTGATATTATTGTAATAAATCACATTTGTGTTATATAGTTTCTTCATTAAACCTGTACCCGTAACGGACTTACTTCTTTTTCTTCGTTCCTGAGCACTTACATCCAAAGTGGATGCCATAAATCTTCGTTTTACAGGTTTTCTTTGTGTTAACGGCATTGTTTGTCTTCTAGTTGGTATTAACTTGGATACAAATTCTTTATATTTTAAAGACTTAGATCTAAAAGGAGGCTGGTCAGGTAAATACTTTCTCCTATATGCATTTGTCTGTTCCAAAATATTTTTATATGCTTCCATGTCTTTTTCTTTCACTACCGATACTGAAGGCTTATTTTCAAATAATAATTCAAATAATCCTTTTGTGCCCTTATACCTTTGATCACCAATGACAATATTATCATGTTCGTCAACGTTTAACGGGCTATTACCTATCATTAAACCGTCTTCTGTTAATCTCGCTCCATAACTATGGTAATTCTTATTAGGAATTGTTCCGAGTAACATTTTTACCATGTATTTCCTTCCTAAAGGTCCTTTGTTATGAATGTTTTCACCCAATAAGCTTATGTTTGACGGACCTTCCCTTGTCTCTTCTTCTTTTTCCTCTTCACTAGCAGTTGATACAACTTCATGTCCTCTTTTGGCTTTTACTTCATATAATTCTTTTATTCCACTATAGTCCGGTGATTCTAGCTCTCTTTCAGGTTCTCCACCGGTAAAACCACTATACGTAGAGGATTCCAGGTCTTCATCACTAAAATCTTCTGATTTTACATTTTCTCTTTCAAACTTCGTAATAGGTGCAATCGCATCTCCTTCCAATACAGGTTTAGCAAATTTTTTGTTTAATTGTTTCAAGGGTTCAGTAATAGGTTTAAAAGTAGATTCAAGGAATTTCTCCCTCTCGCTAATACCTAGTTTCAATGCTCTGTTTTTAGCCCGAATAGAATCACTAAGTGATTTTATTTCTTTTACTAATTTTTCTTGGTTAACCATGTTTGTAGCAAGACGTGTTGTACAACAATGAATGTGTTATACCACGTTTAATGTATTAATATAAATTTATCAAATCCTATCCTGTATCGACCATTGTTTAGCGGTTGTTCCTTCATAATTGTTAGGAACCCATACTTTTCAGCCCAAGCCTTTCCACACAACTCTTTAAATCGTTCAAATGCCATATCCGCATTTACATGATCAAAATATATATGTTTTAGGTTGGTTTCGTCCTGTTTAAATACAATTAACATGTTTGCATTGTCTCTAATGAGTTGTTTAGGTATTTTGCTGTAAGTTTGGCCAATATAAATGCTATCTATGTTGTTATGTCGACCCATAGCGAAGTAATTCCTTATTGTGTTTTGGTTTTCACAAGATACATCGTCGAATATAAACACGGAGAATGGTTTAGCTTCTTGTGGCTGCATGACACTCTCGCTTGCATTAAACTTTAAATATTTAACTTCAGGCACATTAGTCAGTATTTTTTCCAATAATTGATACTTTGGTTGTTGTAGTGATTTTGAAAATACATATACATTGTTAAATCGTAATCCTTTAGGGTTTGTAATCAAATTGAATACTACATTAGTTTTTCCACAGTTGGAAGGTCCGGTAACCAGACAACGAACGGTGTTTGGTAACAAATTGCCATGCTTCCCACTATTGAATTCTGAATTATCCACTGTGAGTTCATCTATATTATTAATAGTAAAACTCTCTTTTTGTGGTACTATCTCCATCCTTTGTAATGGTTCAACCTAAAATGATTCTCTATCGTTATATCAAATCCTTTTTAGGTATCCAAGAATCTTCCGTCTTATTAAATCCTAACCATCGTACTTTGACCTTATCTTTTTTCCGTTGCAACACCTTTTCAACTAAATATACATCGCCTACTGTTGATTTTAACATTTCATGTCCATAAAACCCTCCTTCAAGCAATTGTCCTTTATTATCTTTTAAAATATATGTCTCAGGTACTGTAGGTTGTACTTTGAATACAGTAAAAACCTCATTGGTCCAATTTGGCAGGTATCTTTTACTGAATACACCTTTATATTTACTTATTCGCACTTTATCACCCACATTAAATTTTTTAGGCTTTAGTTTTTCAACTTTTGGTTTAGTATTCGTTTTTATACGTTTTAATACAAGGTTTTCATTTTTACTAGTTACTTGGTTTGGTTTCATCCCGATAGTCCTATGAAATTTGTTATTGTAATCGTTTATAAGTTTTGGTAACATATCAATCCATATGTGCGATCCTCTGTTGGAAAACATTTTATACATTGCACTTTTTAAAGTTCTGTTGAATCTTTCGATTATTGAGGCTTTTACTTCTGAATTGGTTGAATAATGGTTTATATTGTGTTTTTTCATTAAATTTGCAAATTCCTTATTAAAATATTCTTTTCCATCATCTGTTTGTAAATGTTTAATAGTATGTTTGTCTCTTTGTATAGCTGTTTCCATTGCTTTTGTAACACTTTTGCCACTTTTATCTTTTAGTGGTAAAGCATCTGCCATTTTTGAAAAACAGTTAATAACAGTCAATATGTATTTATATCCTTTATTTTGTTTGCTATAAGGAATCATTTCGATTAAATCCGCTTGATATAAATCATTAATTCCTTTTATCACCGTATTTCTTCGTGGAAACTTTCTTCTTGCAGGTTTATGAAGTTCGTTGACAATTTGTTGCTTTAAGTCCTTCATATTGCAGGTTTCAATGTTTGTTGTATCACATGTATAATCACAATGAATGTTGTTTTAAATATTCACATCATTTATATGGGTCAAGGTCATCCAAACTTGTGTAAAAAAAATGGGGAACACGGCGTTGGACTTGCCGTGTTCCCCATTTTTTTACGGAAGGAGAAAGGAATAAGGTCGTAGTTGTAGAAGGACGAAGAATAGGTTACTAGTTGATAGGGTTTAGAGAGTAGTGGCCAAAAGGAAGAGTGTGGATTTTGTCGGGCATAATGTATCTTTTATCATCCCGAGCTGACAACGCTTTTTTAATTTCGGTGACACTGTAGACTTGATGCTTAAAGCTTCGGATATTGTTGAATGTTGCTGATATCGTAGTATCTTCAAACAAACAAGTCTTGTAGTGGTCAAATGTCACGTGTTTTTTCAAATAAGATGTCTTCACTCCTTTTGCTTTCTTCACTGTCGGTGTGTTGTTCTCGTGGTACATCTTAAATGAATACAATTTCGCCATCAGCGCCACTATTTCTTCTAAAGGCATTCCATTTGCTTCATCTTTGAATTTTCCAATTACTTTTTTATATTTTTCATTAAAATTTGGATGGTTTTTCGGATAGTCAGAAAAATCGAAATCTTCTTTGTATGGAAAAGTCCTTAGGTCTTCATACATGTCCAAAGTCTTTATCCAGTAGATAAACGCGTCCGTATCCATGTATGCGACTCCAATGTTTTCCCTTCCGTAATGTTTAACCATTTTGTTATAATGGAAATCATACATCAGGGTTTTACTTATATCCAAAATCGACATACCTATGTATAACGGACGGTCCATGACTATTGTTGTTTTCTTCATACTGACAGCGACTAGATTTTCGTTTATAATCATGGATGTTCCGAAATTTGGTTTTTGCACTAATTTTTCCAATTTCCTAGGATCACTCACTAATTTTACATTTTTGTGTTTTCTTTTGTTCTCCAAGGTCTTCCCAAAGATGGCATTGTTCATTAATTTATAGAAGTCCTTTTCAAATGCTGTTGTCGCTGCAGCTCTTCTTGCAGTGTTGGAATCAATATATGGTTTCAACCAACAAGACTGGGTGAATTCAATTGCTCTATGAATTCTCACTATACGTAGACCCAATTCAAGAGCCTGTTGAACTACCCAGTAGTGAGCCACATAGCGATCCTTATTCTCCAAGGTCATCATCAATTTTGGCCATCTTCCTGTCGGTGAAACTTCAGTCTTGGCTAGGAGAGGCAAGTCGTAGTGATGGTCATGAAGGTGCTCCGGGTATTCAAAATCACAGTCCAAAATATAGCCTTTTGGACCATCCTTTGGAATCTGTGAGATGTCTCCGATGGTGGCCGGGTCGATCCACTTGAAGTCAGCGTAGGGAAGCGGATTTGACATTGCCCAACCATAAAGGTTGTTTGCATCAAAATAGCCAAGGTAGACCGATGGTTGTTGCTCGTCGAAGCCGGGGATGTACTTGTTGTTGGCTTTGACATGACGTGTTACAGCTTGTGTCAAACCGCCCCGTACACCAGATTCCATCATGAGCACCATATCAATATCCGTTAGAAGTTCCAGTCGACAGTTGGTTGACTTTAGCATAGCTTGCCATGCTAATCCTGGAGATGTGTACGAGTGTAGAGGGTCCAGTCCATAGGCGGAGAAGCAGGTGTTTCTGAATTCTTCCATCACATCGCACAGCAGAGTTACGTCCAATTTTATATAAAAGTCAGAATATTCCCCTAAGGTTTGAATGTTTAGTTGGTTCCAAACATTACATGCATGATTGTAGTCTTCAACGGAGATTTCACTTTCGTTTAATTTGCTGTTGAAGGCTTCAATCGGCGGTAGACTGGTTTCTTCAAATTTTTCTGTAGAAGTTATGTAATCGTAGGGGAACACTCCTTTCCGTAATACTAGGTCTAATTTATCTTCAGGTACAATTTTTCTGGTTTCTTTTAGGTCTTCTCTTCTTAGGTTCTCTGACAATTTGGCTAAACTAGATGCCATAAATCTGTAAGAGTCTACGAAGCGAAGTTTAATTTTACCTACTGTTTTTGAAAAGCTGATGTACTTTTCCAATGTTGTAGCAAGAACATCAATTTTACCGTCATCTCTTCCTAACTCCGGGATAATAAAGTGGGAGTCGTAGCCGCTAAGATTGTGTAGAACGACAGGAATAAAGTTTGGCAGTTTGTAATTTATATTGCATGAATTACAAGCAGCTCCTCTGTATAACCCTGTCAGGTGATCGTGATCTCTTACTTTTGGATTTTCTTCACTGAACATCTTCTTGCATAAATAGCATCTTGTCGCTAAGTTGTATTCTTCTTGTTGATTTTGGTTTAAAGGTTCCATAGGTACAATATTACCGAACAAGCGTTGAACCTTTCCAGCAATATCGTACAGTTGGTCTACAAAATACTTAGCGGCTTCTTCACCACGGTAGAGTATTGGAGTGGATGTTAAACCATAGTCTTGCAATTGGTTTTTAGACAAGGTTGATTTAACTAGTAAACAAAAACTGTTGGGCTGATGCAACTGATATTTTGTTCTTCTAGTCACTTCGCCGTCCGGCAGCTCCTGTGGTACTAACGTTGATTCAAAATCTGCATAGACCACTATTGGAATTCGGTATTGGTGAACTGTCTTGTTAAATTGTATTGAAGCTCGGGTAGGCGGTGGAAGACTTATCTTTACTTCATAGTTCTCGTTGCAAAGTCTTTTATGTTCCAATAACCAGTCCAATCCTCCACGTCTTGAATCTTTCCAAGAAAAGCAGAAACATCTCTTGCAAACTGTAATCCTATTTACTCTTTTGGTCAATTGTTTTACAACTAACGCTTCAAAGTCTTTTATCCATACATAATGGGAAATTTCACCCTTGGTTATCAATAGCAAATCCGTATGGTTTCTTTGCTCAACCTTTACTACCCGCAAAGGATAAACGTTGTTGGAATCATCCAGACCAAAAACATTAACTGAAACGCCAGGATTTTTCTTTTCAAATTTGTCAATATCTTTTAAAGTAACTGGGTAAGTAAGACCTTGAAAGTTGTAGCGGTGTTCATTTTCGTAGTATTCTCTACCAACTCTACAAGGATTGTTTTTAACATACTTGGTTAACATTGCATACTTGAAACATTCATTACCCTCATTTTGAACATTTCTACACGAGTTAGTGTTTTGGATTTTCTTTGGTAGAGGGATAAAACTACTACCTCTTAAACCATATCCATGTTTATGAACCCTAACATCCATACCTTCGATTGATGACAAAGTCCATCCAGATCCTCTTCCTTCATGTTCTTGGAGTTTGGTTATAAGTTCCTCCAAGCATTCTTCAATAATATCATCAATGTCGGAGGTGAAGGTAAGGGTTCGGTTTTTGGTAATGAATGCTCTCAATGCTGTTTCACCATCAGTATTGTTAAACATAGCCTCTAACACCATTCCAAATTTAATAAAATTTAGCCTTTGTAATTCTTCCCTCAACGTTTGACCAACAAGTTCCTTAGCCTGGGTTATGAATGTTTCCAATTCCAATTGAACGTTATTAATTTTGAAATGTGTTACAACTCGTCCTGGCAAGGCTGTGGTGCGCAGTTGTCTTACATCTTCCAGTTCTTCTTCTTCCATATCCTCTTCTTCGGTGTCCTCTTCTTCGGTGTCCTCTTCTTCAATAGGTCTTGTAGCAGTAGATGGTCCAGCACCAGCAAATTGAATCACACTAGGTCTTCTTCTTTGCATTTGCTGTAGATAGCTGTCCCAGTAGTCCGTCTGCTTCTGGTGCTCTTCCAAAAACCGGTCAATTGAGTCTAAGTCTATTTCATCCATGGTAATATCTTCTTTTCTATCTTCGTCTTCATGTAATTCTCTGTGTATGGTGAAAAGATCTTCGTCTTGAAAGATTTCCCCACAAATGTCGCAAAGAGCCATTTCAAACAGTTTGGCTTTGAATGCACACTCTGTGAATGTCCACGCAATAATGAGCAGCGCACTCCACCGGGACCCTTTATATCCGAGGCAGATAGGTGGGGAAAGTGACGTCATATGGAAACAGGTTATCACTCATGTGCTAAATTTAGCCTTTACACAACCGTTTGTAATACATTTATCAGTAGGCTTGATAAATTGATGATATTTGGTCTAGATTCAATAATTTGTACAAGTTTTTTCAAAGATGTCTGTTTGAGCAAGTTTATGTAGGTCAAGGTCATTTGGAATTATTATTTTGAGCGGGGGATAGAGCACTAAGCAGCATCATTTACTACAAAGTGCTCTATCCCCCGCTCACATTCTTTTTTAACTTTTTGTTTAAACTTTTTACAAGGGTGAAACATCACCATCAGAGTCGGAATCATCCTCATCACGGAATAGGTAGCGATGACAATACATAATTCTTCTGGCAACTAACATCCTATCCATTGGACGATGGGGAGTGTCTTGTTCTTGTTCTTCTTCTTCTTCGATTTCCAATTGGAATTCCATTTCCGACTCAGATGACGACTCTAATGTTTCGTAGGCATGCAAGTCCACCTCATTGTCCGTTGAACCAGCTTCGTCAGAGTCCGTTTCAATATCCATTATCTCTTCCTCCTCCTCTTCTTGATCAACCGCAGGTAGTTGGTCCTCTACTTCTATAATTTCTAGAGGTATTACCTCCAGAATAGAGACAATTCTGTTGCGATGGAACACGGTGTTGTCAAGTGGAGCCATGGTATGGAAGTGTTGTATCCATCCAATTTGCTTACCCTTTTTATACCCCCACCAACTATACAATTTATGTGGGTCAAGGTCACGTAAAGATACCCTTTGAGCGGGGGATAGACCACTAAGCAGCATGCTAGTCCATTGCCGCAAAGTGATCTATCCCCCGCTCTATTCCGCAGACCACACTCAAGTCCAAGTCCACATCCAAGTCCACATCCATATGTTACACTTTATTATTACTGCCACCAAGTAATTGTCACTCGCACATTTACTTGGTTTTGATAAAGGTACTGCACAAACTCCATATTGGTTGTTTGTTCGTTATACAAATGCATCATGAAATATGCAATCTTATCGATTGCGGCATTGTCCAACGGTTCGCAATTCACAAGTTCCAATGTGCCCTGGCTGGTCTTCCCCTCTATAAGTTCCACCACTTCGTTGATGTCTTCTTCCAAGAGGATGAACTCAACACTGAAGCTCTCCATTGTTGTTGATAGTGTCTAGACAAATGCTTGACTAAATGCTTTATTCATCAGTCCTACATATATACCAATTTCCCCCTCCTATTACCCATTCCCCCTCTACCTTTATATGGGTCAAGGCCATCCAATAATACCCTTTGAGCGGGGGATAGACCACTAAGCAGCATGCTAGTCCATTGCCGCAAAGTGATCTATCCCCCGCTCTGTATTCCACACAAGTCCTAGTCTTTACACACACACATAAGCCCCCAGTCTTTTACACTTACTCATATACTCTGTCCTCCCTGCCAATTAAGAGTTCCCCATGTTTGCCACTATTTTCAATTAACCTTTCCAAGTCCCAAAACACAATGTCCAAATTAACCAAGTTCGCTCGTCCAATTTGAAACACACTATTCCCCCCAAAGTCACTTGCTCTCACTTGTTGTCCTGTATACTGCTTCTTCTTCCACGCTACAATCACTACCCTACCTTCTTCAACAACCATTCTTTTAACGTTATCATACACCTTCTTCAACATCCCTTTACAGTTTAAATAGTTTATGGTTACATACTCCCACTCCTTACCAATGATCAGTGATCCACTCATTTTCTAGCGTTCCACTGGAAGGTTCAAAGCAGAATGAAGTCGGGATGTACAGACCCCCCTCTTTTATACCAGTTAACCGGTTGTCCTTGCTGTAAAGTGGGTCAAGGTCATCCAATGCTACCCTTTGAGCGGGGGATAGACCACTAAGCAGCATGCTAGTCCATTGCCGCAAAGTAGTCTATCCCCCGCTCTGTATTCTACACACACACACACACATGTCCCTGTCCAAGTCTTTCATTACATACCCAATATATATTCAGTTCCTTCATCATCACTATCACTCATCACTGCTTCCACAAACTCCACAGGATTAAAGTTAAATTGTTTCAATTGTTCTTTTAAGTTTTCAATTTGTTGGTCCTTTACTTCTAAAACACTGTGAAGGTGTGATATGTAGTCCGCTGCCTCGTTGATGCTTGCTACTCTCGGATCGCCTAACTTCAAGCTGGGAACTACACCCTGCAGCCTGTAGTACGCCATACGCCTTTCTTGCTCCTGCCGTTGACCAGGACTGAGCAAGCCTTGCCCGTCTTGGCTCACCTCCAGCAAGGTCCGTAGCATTGGAGCTTTGCAGGCATTTGCCCGAGCAACAGTTATGCTGTGGAATGGTCGAGCAGGTCCACGAGTAGCAGGCAGGACGTTGGCAGCACGCCTTCTTGAAGAAGAAGAGGAAGCCTGAGAAGTTTTGCAGTTGGAAGCCATGTTGAAGTGAGGTATTCAGCTAAGCGATACAAAGCAGAATAACCAAACTGCACATCAATACCCGTATATATACACTTATCAGTGGTGGGGGTACTAGCTAGCCTTGGTAAAGTGGGTCAAGGCCATCCAAAAACATTACCAGAACGGGGGATAGATCACTAAGTGGCATGTTAGTCCATTGCCACAGAGTGATCTATCCCCCGCTCTGTATTTCACATTCACGCACACATTCATACATACACACAAGTCCCAGTCCAAGTCTTTACCCACACACCTATCCACTCTCATCCTCACTATCATCACTGTCCAACAGGCTTTCACACTTCTTAATCAGTTTTTCCCATTTACTCCTGACATAAAGTAGCTCCCTGCGAGTATTCTCTAGCATTCTGTCCCTTTGCTCTATCACTTCGTCGTACCACTCGATGATGTTTGGTGGAGTCTGAGTTGATGCATCCGTCGTAGTTGGTTGAGACGCTCCGCTGCTCCGCAACTCCTTCCTCACAGGACCAAAGCCGGAGAATCGGACACGACTTCTTGACGAAGGCCCCGATCGGATTGGTCCAATGCTCGGGCTGGAGTTGGAGGCGACCGGGCCAGAGGTAGAGGCTGGGACGTTCATAGCAGACATGGTGGTGTTCAGCTTAACGGTGTAAAGCAGAATGAGAGGACGGTTGATCACCACTCCTATATATACCCATTTTTAGTGGTGGGGATAACAGTGGGGGGGGGGGGGGGGTTAAAAGAAATTTTGCTTAGTCTTCCCGGTCATCAGTTTTACATACCTTTAGCACACCCATTATTTTGGTTTCTTCAATAACTTTACACACCTCAAACACCCAAGCAAACAGCTCATCTATGTTGTTATAATTAATTTTTGTCCAGTGTTCATACTTATGAGTTTGGTTGTTTATAATACATAGATAAAATGTAGACCCGTCTTGTCTTATACAATACTCAACTTCCATTCTATGCTGGTTTAGCACTTCCCAAGCATTGTGTTGATCTATCAAGAAGTCACCACCTTTGTAATTGTACCGTGACATGTTTACCACGGAGCACAGAAACAGACTGAAGCAAATGAACGGCTCATACAAGCTTAGTAAGAGCGTTAGAGTGGGGGTATCACGTGATACACAACATTAGTTGTAAGTAATTTATATGGGTCAAGGTCATTCAAACTTTGAAAAATTTTTACCTCCAAACACTTGTAGCAAGCTACAAGTGTTTGGAGGTAAGTTTTTATTTGTTAATGATTTATTTGTAACTTAGTCTTCACCCTCAAGGACACGGTTTGAGATTGTCCCAGTGACTTTACATCACCGCCAGGTTAAAGTATTATACAAGTCAAGTATTTTTTTTTTTTATTAGTTGACTTGTATAATACCCCTCTCCCTTACTTTAAGAGGGTTAAGACTAAATTTGGAAAAATAATTTGGAAAAAGACTTTTTATATATTGTCCAACACAGCCTAACAATTTTGTTTTTTTTTGGTGGGCCCATGTCCTAGTCCATTTCCCACACGGTTTCACATCCTTTCCTTCGTATCAGATAGGCTTTAGGTATGAAAAATTCTCTTTGTACCATACGAGGTGGTACTTGCATTGTACAAAGGCGGCCTTCACCTTTTACAACGATTTCTACTTTCTTATTACCTGCTCCATATGTCTGACCAATGAAATAGTATTTTTCATCAACCTTTAGCCTTCTAATATCCCGCGGTTGCGGACCGTGGGGATGTCTGAACTTGAACGTTTTAGGCTTAATGTACAGAGTATAGGGTTTGAATTGCCGAAATTTGACTGTACTTTTGAGGTGTCGTTGGCAGCGATCCCCTTCTGCACAAGCAAGTTTCTGGCAACACAAAACCCCAAACTTACTAGACATCCAAGCGTAATCGCATTTCTTACCCTTGCCAGCAGGGGCTTTAACGCGTTTACGTTTCTGTGTTGGACTCTTTAGCGGAGTGTCTTGGAGCTTCTCTGAATTAGGCTGGCTAGAAGGGATGGGGTTGAAGGAGGTAGAAGGGGCAAAGATTGTTCAAGCGGGATGGAGCAAACAATTTTGGGCGGGGTAGGAGAGCGTGTTAGGTCTATGGTGGGAAGATCAGGGGAGAAGATGGATTTACGGGGTGGTTTGGTTGGTGTAGGTGGCATGGGGGATATAGGTGAGGGACATTGGGATGTAGTGTATGAGAGGATTTTCCGGGTTCTGCTATATGGGGTGATCCTCGACCTAGACGTCTCTTCAAAAGCCGCAGACTCCGATCCTGAGTCCGATAGCAGCGAGAGTGCTGGAGAGGCTACCGGGACTCGACCTGACGACTTGACGAGTTCTCCTGGCGATGGCTGTGCACCAGCCTCTTCCACTGTCGCCGGCAATGGCGACAGGCTGGGCATTGAGGCGGGCTGTGGTGGCGGCGGCGGCGGTGGCGGCATCGTCAGGCAGCTCAGGATGTTCGCAGTCATCAGGTATTCCAGGATCGAAGTCGAAGATGATGAGGGTCGAGACGCGTCGGTCGAGGTTGAAGTTGATGGGTAGTTTTTCAGCTTCAGACCCATTTTACCCATTGTAATGGATGAAAAGAATAGATGTAAAGAAAGAAGTGAACTTGTAAAACAAAAGTCTCAAGAGCGAGAGAGAGTACCTGTCCGTATGGGAGCTTGGACCGGAATGAGAAATGCGTGCAGCCCGGCCGCCTTATATCCCCACCGGGGCTGCCACGCCCAGGATATCAGGGGTGGGGGTGGGGGTGGGGGTGGGGGTGGGGGTGGGGGGTGGGGGTGGGGGTGGGGGTGGGGGGGGGGGGGGGTTCGCACTTTTTGTCGGGGGGGGGGGGGGTTCGCACTTTTTGTCGGGGGGGGGGGGGGGGTTCGCACTTTTGTCGGGGGGGGGGGGGGGGGGGTCCGCACTTTTAAAAAATAAGCCTTACTTGAGGCATTTATGTTACCATAGCTGAAGCCTCCAAGGGACCCAACTATTAACAACTCCAAACTTGTGGGTTACAAATACCTAACTGTTATATTTTTTTAACAGACATTAATGTATTAACTGTGTTAATAAGACCTGACTGTTAAACACTTTGAAAGATTTTACATATTTAGGTCAAGGTCACAAAAAAACTTTAAAAAAATTAAGCCCCACACCCCCCTTTGGGGGTGTGAGGCACTTGGGTTGTCATCGCTGTAGCCTCCGAAGAGACCCAACTATGACAACAAGGCAACATCCAATGTCGTGTACCCTTCGCCACGCAAGACTTGTAAACATTTACTGCATTGTCTTTTCAGTAGTTAACAAAGATACATTTACATAATTTTGTGTTTCCAGAAGGAAACAAACTGAGGACACCCTAGTGGCTTACGTCCTCGTCCGAGTGCAGAGGCCGCCGCAACCTTTTGCATGCCAGCGTACAAACGGACATGCTCCCAAATGCCATCCGCAACCTTTTGCATGCCTGGCAGGAGCCTACCGATAATTAAAATAGGCTTTACACGGGGGCCTACTCCCGTAACCTATCTTTAATATTTTTCATTTAAAATGCATTGAATTTTTACAAGTCTTTGTAGGTCAAGGCCACACGGACATTAAAAAAATTTCGGCCCCCGTACACCCATGGCGAACCACGAATGTTCGGGGCCTTGGGGACTAAAAACACAAATAGCTAACAAAGATTCATTTACATAATTTTGAGTTTCCAGAAGGGAAACATACTGAGGACACCCTAGTGGCTTACGTCCTCGGTCCGAGTGCAGAGGCCGCCACAACCTGTTGCTTGCCAGCTTACAAACGGACATGCTCCCCAAATGCCATCCGCAACCTTTTGCATGCCTGGCAAGGAGCCTACCAATTATTAAAAGTGGCTTTACACGGGGGCCTACTCCCGTTCCCTGACTTTACAATTTACTTTGAGCATTGAAAAAGCTCAAGGGGGGATTGCTAAAACAAGCGTATACACTTTAGAAACATATAACACACTTACAACACACAATTGAGCTCAACGTAGTCAATGCTGGAACAAGCACATACACATTAAACACCATATAACAAACAGACACAAAGGATAAAAGACACAGGAGACATAGGGTACAAGTAAAACACTCTCATATAAACAATTCGCAATACCCAAACGCAAGCGCAATATCTTACAACTAATACAAGTCTTAAAGTTAGAGTAGACTTCGCTAAACACTGAAGGCGCCATTCAATGTTTAGTGATGCCTATGGCGGTCCGTCCCGGTCGTTCACGTTCAACGCGCGGGAGCGGACTGCGAGCTGGCTCTGGCCGGACCCCTTATATCCCCACCGGGGCTGCCACACCCAGGATATCAGGGGTGGGGTGGGGGTGGGGGTGGGGGTGGGGGTGGGGGTGGGGGTGGGGGTGGGGGTGGGGGTGGGGGTGGGGGTGGGGGTGGGGGGTGGGGGTGGGGGGGGGTGGGGGGGGGGTGGGGGGGGGGGGTTCGCCACTTTTTGTCGGGGGGGGGTGGGGGGGGGGGTTCGCACTTTTTGTCGGGGGGGGGGGGGGAGGCACTTTTGTCGGGGGGGGGGGGGGGTCAGGTAAGTTATGTGGGTCAAGGTCACCCACAACACTTGTACTCTAAGTGTTGGCTATACCCCCACCACAACTGGGTCCCTAGGCTGCACAACACCGCTTCGCCAGTATGTCTCCGGCTTCCATGCGGTGCGTCTCGCTGTTCTCTAGCTCTCTATATGTAAGTAATTTTACAAGTTCTGAATGTAGGTCACTACACTTTAAACTCTGGGACGATATCGACTTGTAGTATTTCAGTGTTTTGACTCAAGGTCATCACACTTTAACTCTAGCACATCGGTTTATCGTACCAGAGGTGCTTAATAACCTAACTTGTAATGTTTAGGGTGGCGTTTGCACGCCACGTGGTATCGCCATGAGTGTCCAGTCCAAGTTTTAATTTAAAATAAATTTTACTGTAATCTTTTCCATTTCCACTTCGTTTTGCCAAAGTATAAGGTGTCGCTTAATAAAGTGGTATTTCTCTAAAGTTATAGGGGATTGCAGGGATACAATTAGTTTGTTTAGGAGACTCTTCATCTTGAGTTTAACACAATTTCCACTTTGACTTTGCTTCCTCCGGCTCTCACAGCCTAAGCTGTACAGAAATGTTTCTTCTAGTGCCAACTCGGGCCAAGAGAACAGTGTGTTGACTGTAGGACAGCTCATGGTGAAGTGATGCGATACTCCAGCGTACCACCTCACCTTCCCCCACCACTGTGACCTTCCCCCACTCCTGCTGTTTCCCCACCTCTTTTCCCTTGGACTCATGCGCTACAAGCAGTCTCTCAGTATTGTGCGGACTTTTGTTGAGGTGAAGCCATGTCGCAGGACACTTTAGGTAAGAAACTTAGCCGTGTTAAGACTTTATTAGTTGCTCACTGTCCACCACTCAAAGTTAAGAGAGTTTCAACTTTAGCTAAGTGGCGCAAACTGTTGCGCGGACACCCTAGGTTTTATACCAAACAGACTAATGTCAGTTTTACTGATGAAGATTTGTTTAATATATTGGATGAAATGACTTTTCCTTGCAAAATTCAGTTAGTTACTCCCATTCCTGACAGTTTAGAGTCTTAGTCTCTCAAGCCAATATACCTAGCGTACACAGAGCCTGACAGTCAGTCACTCGGTGGCTGTCGTGGGGTGCGCATCGGTGTCGGCGCTCCGTTGTTAGGTTTTCAAGGTCACAGTAATATCAAATTGTTGGTGTTGTGCTGGTTCAAGGTCACCTGAGGGATAACCGATTGCCCATTTAGGCAGGGTCATGTCAGAAACTCGAGTTTAACTTGGCACTTTTGCCATTTCTCGTCGAAAATTCGCTCCAAGTGGTCAAGGTCACGGGGACTCTGACTGAAACTCGGAGCGTAGTGCGAGAAACGGCAAAAGTGCCAAAAAATTTTAAGTTTCGGCGTGACCTTGACCTCAGTGGCGTCGGTGACGTCATTTTGATGACGTAAGGGGTGATGACGTCATCAGCACGTCATTTCTGTGACTCATGGGTGTGACGTCATAGAAATGACGTCATTAGTGATGACGTCATCGATGACGCAATCGATGACGTCATCGATGACGTCATCGGTGAGGTCATTGACCTCGATGACGTCATCCCTCAGGTTACCTTGAACTGAGCCAGCACCAACAATTGACACTACTTCCAACATTCGACGAAACCCTATGGGAAAAAGAATATCACACCCACAACCCTTACACTTCATCGAAATTAAACAATAACGATGAAATTCGTATTCCCATACAACATCAAGACATTTACACACTACCATGTGAAAGTTACTTGTATATTGAAGGAAAAGTTACTAAAAAGGACGGTACTACTACTGGTACAACAGTTCCATTTATAAATAATCCTATGGCTTTCCTTTTTGATGAAATTAGATATGAAATATCAGGTGTAACAGTTGATTCTACTAAAAAAGTAGGTATTACAACAACTTTAAAAGGGATAACATGTATATCACCTAATGAAACCAATTTACTTCAACCTGCCGGATGGGTTTTACCTGAACATGATACAATCACTCCAAATACAAATGGATATTTTGATTTTCATATCCCATTACGTTTGTTGCTTGGATTTGCTGAAGACTATAGAAAAATAATATTAAATGTTAAACAAGAATTAGTTTTATTGAGATCTTCTAACGATAAAGACATTATTAAAGCTCCAGATGGTACAACAGATGCAAACTTAGAATGGAAATTAACATTAGACAAAATTGTATGGAGAGTTCCACATGTTAAATTAGCTGACGAGCATAGAATGCTACTATTAAGGAAGTTAAAGGCTGATCGTGATATTGTAATTCCTTTTAGAAGTTGGGAATTCCATGAACATCCAAGCTTGCCAGCTACGGATCGTCACACTTGGACTGTTAAAACATTTAATTACGTAGAACGAGCCAGGTATATTATATTTGGTTTACAAACAGGTAGGAGGGACAGCATCACAAAACATGCAGGCAAGTTTGATCATTGCAACTTAAAAAATATTAAAGTTTATTTGAATTCACAATTTTTCCCCTATGACAATTTGAATGTGTCATTCGCTAATAAAAAGTACAGTATATTATACGATATGTATGCGAGATTCCAAAATTCATATTACGGTAAAACAAATACACCTTTACTATCACCAGAAGAATACTTAGATGGTTACACAATAGTTGTAATTGATTGTTCTAAACAAAATGAATCAGTAAAATCATCAAGTGTTGACATAAAGATTGAAATGGAGTTTACTGCAACTATACCTGCAAATACAACTGCATACTGTTTAATTCTACATGATAAAATTGTAACATACAAACATTTAACTGGAATTGTTAAGAATGTACTGTAAAAACCGGTTTTGTTTCATTCCGCGAGTATAAAAGCAGAGCGTACAGGCCGCTCCTCATCAGTTTGTTGCCTACTGTTGTATGGGTAGCATCGTATTCAATATGGCTTCTCCTAGTGGTACACCTGAAAATGTGGTAGATATTGAGAAGGAGATATCTGAGTTTTTAGATCCTCAAGGTCACCAGGAAGGAGGTGAACAAAACGTTTGCGGACAACTTCACGCCAGTAATAATGTTGAAGAAAAAGGTAAAAGAAGAAAAAATATACAAAAGAGAAAAAGGGATATTGAAGATAATATTTCTCCAAACATATTGAGTGAGGTATTTTTGCGAATATTTTACCCAATCTCTTCCAGTTTGGACAAAAGTGTTTTAATCGGTGTTATGAAATCGACAGATTATTCCCCTACTGTAATTTTAACTCATGGACCCAAAATGATTTTGTTTACGGACAGTGCTTGGGAATCGTTTATGAAACACTTGCATCTGCTAGAATGCTATTTAAGTAGTAACATGTTTGGAAGAAAGACAAGAGTAGGACTTTTGGATTCAAATGTGGAAATCGATATTATTAAGCATCGTGGTGATCATCAGCTGCGGTTTAGAGACACAACAAGACATGATAACAAAATTCAACTTAATCGAGAGGAGTTTTTCATTTTAACTTGTGCTACTGAACCAATAACAAGATATTTGAGACAACTGGTGTTTTCAAGTTCGATTATTAAAGATTATCTGGAAGACACTTTGGACAAACAACCGGACGCACCTATATTATATGGACCTGTGGATACTTCTATATTTAATAGAGTTCCTCATGAAGTACAGATGTGGAGACAATTGGAAAAGTACGCTCAACTACATAAGAAATCAGTAAAACAGGAAGAAGAGGAAGATGGAGGAGAAGAATCAAGTGTAGTGATGAAAATGAAAACAAGGAAAATATAAGATGGAAACTTAAATGACAATGGTTAGTTTTTAAAACAATAACCAACATTTTGTGGGGTTAGGCCTATTGGGGACGGTGCCCACGTTAAATATACACCAACGCGCCAACAACTGTACGGCCTGTATAAAAGTAGTACCTACCGTGGTGTGGAAATCAGTTGACCTCCTGACTTCGTAATGAGCAGACGTGTGACCTTCAAAATGGACAAGGGAGAAGAAGAACAAGTAAAGTCCAAGCCTGGTATTATTGAGTTTCAAGCGTTTCGTGGTAATGATGATAGATTCATTATAAAAGAACTTGTGTTTTTGGACATGAATACAAGTGTTCCTTATTCGTTTTTATTTAAACCACCATGTTCTTATTCGTCTTTAACTAGTAAAGCCGCTACTACCAACAGATGGATTTCAAAACACTTCCATCATATCGATTGGTATGATGGTTTTACAAGTTACACGGACTTGTATCACATTATGCATCACTTTTCAGACAAGTTTACCAATATTTACACAAAGGGGCTGGAAAAGAAAAGATGGATCGAAGGATTTACTCATGTTCCGGTTAATGATGTAGAGAATTGGATAAGAATTATCAATACATGCTGGAAACCATATGTATTTGTACAAAAAGCCCAGAACATGATAAAGATAGACATTGCGCTTTGAAAAATGCCTATAAACTCGCCTCTTACCTTCAAAGTGGGGAAGTGGGGAGTGGTGGGGGTAACGGAGAGTATATAAGTGGGGAGCAGACAGGGACCTGGCATGAGTATTACTCGAGATTCCGAGACGACAACATCTCCGAGCAAGAAGACGATCTGTAACCTGACCATGGCATCTCACCAGTTCCTTCAGACTTTGGTCGAGCAGTTCAATGCTCACTCCAAGTCAACAATATTACCTGTAAAGAAGTGTTCGGAACTAAAAGACGAGAAGCACTACATAATCCATGCTATGAAGAAGATGGAGACTACAGTTGGGGAGGCCATCTGCTGCAGTCTCAGCGAGGCACCGTATTACTCGGGGGATGAACCAAAGTTCCAGGTGTACCTGCCAAGAGATTCGTCCATCTTCTACAAAACGAGGATCTTCGCTCTATTCAACCCGGGTGTCTATACCTGGTGTCCCACGGCTGCACGGGTAGCAATTCTACAGAGTTGACCATCCACATCGCTGACAAGCAGCAGTGTTAGATTTAAGTTTTAATGTTGTACATATGTTGTTGTTGTAATGTTTTATAAATAAACGAATCATAAAAGACAAAAAAAATAAAAAAACAAAAAAATGCAACATATCAATATGTGACAAACTTCACGATTGATATGTTGCATTTTTTTTTTAAACTTCGCGGGTGACCTTGACCTTTGACCTTTGCATTTCACAACTACCCTCACTACCGTAATTACCCCACTACGCACTAGGATTCAAACCTGCTTGGATGCGAAAAACGGTCAGTCTGTGCCAACTAGCAACGATGAGCACCTTGTACGAGCTTTGCTTACAACGAGTTATAACTGACGCATCTTTATTCCAGACGGCTTTACGAGATAATATCCCCTATAACAGTAAAACAGGATATTGAAGAGTACAAGAAAGATAATAGAGGGTATTCGGGATACTCCTGGTATAGGTTCCAAGACGGGAAAAGTTTTGTAGGCCTTGTGGCAATGCTGCCGTCAGAGACCTTCGACGGTTCGTACAGGAAGGTGGTAGAAAACAGTTCGGATTTCTAGCACCGATGTTTAGATTTGAAAACTACAAGGACACCTGTGCTATTTGTTCCATCCCACTGTATCAATGGAAAAAGTTTAGAAGTGTTTAATTGGATCTTCCATACCCCCACCACCATTACCCCCACCACTTTTTCATGTACCTCTAAAGGCTGTGCCTCGGCTTCATTTCTACTCCAGCAGCCGACCTAGCAACATCAGGATGTCTCTGAACGTCAGTTGCGCAAGTTACGAAGAGGTGAGCATCAAGACTCAGCAGGAGCTAAACGACTTGTACAAGGAGTTGCAGCTCATGGTGGCACGAGGCTACCGTATAAACGTGCAAGTTTACGCTTGCAACATACGGAACACCCGGCAGTCAAAAGAAGAGCCTGGACACTCCTCCACGGCTTCCTCACCGGCGTCGATGAAGACCGAGCCAGACAACTTGGACTACTTCAGCTGACTAGCAGTTGTCTTCCTTGTTCTTACAATAATAGAATATGTATATTTTTTCATTATATTAAAGAAGTAAAAGAGCAAAAACACCTATCTTGTTACTGACATATGAGCTCAGTAACAAGATAGGTCTTTTTAAAACACAATTTGGATGACCTTGAAACTTCCCCCTCCACTGCTTTGCTACCCCCACCACTTGACTATTGATGTACATGGCACATCACAATTGGAAACCTCATTCCATCTTCAACAGCCAAACCGACAACATCAACAATGGCAAACCTACCAACGGATAAAACATGTCCTCACGTTTGCTGTGACATCGTCCACGAGTTGGAGAAGAGGATGCAGGAGAGGGCGATACGAAGAAAGCAGATACACTCAGAAAATATCATGATAGTCAACGGCTATCTTTTATTGTTCGGCCTTATTATGGTTGTACTTTTCATACTGTATGGCATAGTCACATGTGTCGGCAAGGTTGCAGAAGAAAACGCTCGCCACCATCAATTGGAAAGTTTCAATGTTACTTTGTAGGTTTTCCTTTTTTTTAAAACTCCGTTTGGATGACCTTGAAAATTCCCCCACTACTCCACCACACCCCCCACCACTTCACCATGTTCCTGCATGAGCATCACATCAACCGTCATTCCTTGTCCGACAAGCAACCATGGCAGACAACAACACCATCAGCCAAGCTGACTGCACTACTGATGTTGGTACAAGTACGGGTTGGACACTGTCGATCGATAGTGTACACTATTTGGAAACGATTTGCGAACGGATGAAGGAAATACTGCGGGACAACCCTGGGATCATAATACAAATGAATTTAAATTATGATTGGTCCCAAGTTAGAATGCAAGGGGACGATAACAACGGTCAACAATCTCCACAATATTCGCCCATGTCCCCGATCTACCCTTACGGCGAGTCTGACGTCGATGAAGATGAGGCTAATGAGGATGTGGGGGACAACGAGGCTGAAGAGGAGTAACCTTCATTCCTTTTTTTTTTAAAACCCAAATTGGATGACCTTGAGAATTCCCCCTCCACTATTTCCTTTTTTTTAAAACCCAAATTAAATGACCTTGAAAATACCCCCTCCACATACTTTTGGTTTACCCCCTCTACTTTTCAATACTGTTACCACAGTCTGTAGCTCACATCATTCCTTGCTTAGCTATCATGGCGGACAGCACTCTTTCTCGAGTTGACTCCACTACGGATGAAGAATGGCCATTTTCCTGGAATGTTCATCTGCAAGACTCGGCAGAAGTGGATATGTTGCATGAGAAATTGGTGTATGTATTAAACGAAAACCCCAACATTGAATGTAGAATGACTATGGATTTCGATGCGACAGGGGTCCACACTCAACCTTCCACTTCCAGCCAGCCTGAGCCTCACCTACAGCCGAAGAACTTTACACATCTTTACACTCCAATACGGCCGGAGGATGTGGTTATCAGCGAGGCAGACTCTACTACAAGTTATATTGAGCCAACAAATTGGAAGCTTGTTGTTGACACCTTACACAAGGTCGACTTAGTATGTGACAAATTAAAGGAATTGATGATGCAAGATCCTGGTCTTCGTTTTAAAATTGATTTGTTTTTCATCTGGGGAGCACCTGCACGGGGCTCTTCGTCTGACAGCTCTCCAAGTACAACGGACGAGGAGGAGGAGGACGACTAGTTATCTTTTTTAAAACTCCGTTTGGATGGCCTTGACCTTTCCCCCTCCACTGTGTTTATTTAAGGTGCACTCTCAATGACTGCAGCATCATTTCATCGCGCACCTTCACCACAGCAACATGGAGAGTCAACTCAACTACTGTTGCGAACGGAAATGTTTTTCATGGCCAAATGACATTGATGTTGCGGATGGCCTGGCGTGTAGAAAATGTGAAGCTTTTGGTCAATGCATGTGTAAGTGCAAGTCTTGGAAGAAGCCGAAACCAGAGTTGAAGACATTCCATGTGTACCAGATGAGAGGGCATAAGTACACTTGTTGCCCTGAACATTGCATTGAATTCACACTAAAACAGCTAACTGGCTGCAAATCGTGCAACAATCATTTTGCAGGTTTTTGCAAACATTATTTAGGAGCCTGTCAGTACAGATCAACTTGGCATACAGAAGCACTCACTATCAATGAAATCACTATAGATACACAAGAGTAGTCTTTCTACTCTTTTCTTTTTTTAAAACTCCATTTGGATGACCTTGACCTTTCCCCCTCCACTCACCTTGGTTTATATAAACCCCATTCCCACTGACCACAGCATCACTTCATCGTGCTCCCTCGTCAAAGCAGCATCAAGTATGGAAAGTAAGCGCATCTCATGTTGCGAGCATAGGTGTTTGGAGATACAAGGCGTCACATATTGTGCAAAGAAGCGTTGGGAGGAAGGGACGGGGACAACCTATTGCTGTGAGGATAAGTGTTTCCTCTTACCAAAGTGGCAAGTGGATGGGCTGGCCTGCCGGCAATGTGAATGCTTCGGATGTTGCAGGTGTAGATGCAAGAACCAACAGCTGCCACCACCGGTACTACAAACTTTCAAAATCTACAAATCCAAATTCTTTTATACTTGTTGTCCGCAGCGGTGTATTAAGTTTCACTTCTCCAATCTTACCAATTGTCGGAAGTGCTACGGACAACCTGATGGGTGGTGCACCTGTTTTCTGGACTCCTGCCGCTACAGATCGGATTGGTTTACAGATCCGTTAGAAATTGATGAAGTCGCCCAGGAAGCACAAGAGTAGTCTTTCTACTCTTCAACTTTTTTAAAACTCCATTTGGATGACCTTGAGATTTCCCCCTCCACTTCCCCATATACCTAGAGTACACAGAGCCTGACAGTCAGTCACTCGGTGGTTGTCGTGGGGTGCGCATCGGTGTCGGCGCTCCGTTGTTAGGTTTTCAAGGTCACAGTAATATGAAATTGGGGGTGTTGTGCTAGTTCAAGGTCACCTGAGGGATTACCGATTGCCCATTTAGGCAGAGTCATGTCAGAAACTCAGGTTTAACTTGGCACTTTTGCCGTTTCTCGTCGAAGTGTCAAGGTCACGAGGACTCGGACTGAAACTCGGAGCGTAGTGCGAGAAACGGCAAAAGTGCAAAAAAAATTTAAGTTTCGGCGTGACCTTGACCTTAGTGGCATCGGTGACGTCATTTTGATGACGTAAGGGGTGATGACGTCATCAGCACGTCATTTCTGTGACGTCGTGGGTGTGACGTCATTGAAATGACGTCATTGGTGATGACGTCATCGATTGCGTCATCGATGACGTCATCGATTGCGTCATCGATGACGTCATCGATGACGTCATCGATGACGTCATCGATGACGTCATCGGTGAGGTCATTGACCTCGATGACGTCATCCCTCAGGTGACCTTGAACTGGCCCAGCATCCCCAATTTCACACTACTATGGTCTCACAGTATTTTATAGTTTACAAAAGTACTATCCCATTCCGACAAAGCATTAACCACTTCAACATAATGTTGGATATAACTAAGTAGAGTTAATATTGTAATTTTACTGCTTACCGTCAAACACAAGCCAAATGATGTCCTGGTAGACGGCCGTTTCGAAGCTTTCTCCATCGACAGGTACACGTCGCAGCTCACTAAACTAATAAATTAGTTAAAATTGTCTTAGTTTCCGCTGCGTCAATTCGATTTAAAATAAACACGAAACACACATTACATTTAAAACGACACGAACAAGCCCATGCACGGCTGTAGAAGACAGCCACCCGACTACGGACCGGAACTTGGTTATCTGGAGCTGTGACGTAGGCCTGCTAGACAGCTGATGTTATCAGTGTGCCAAACCCACGATCATATTAGACTAGCACATCTTTGATTCTTATAATTTCACCAAATATGGTACTGGCGGATGAATTTATCGGGGAGTTCCTTACTATATTAGGCTTTTTATTTGGGCTCTGGTAAATGTAAAAATTCTTAATGTAATTTATTTTTCTGCTTTTACTGCCGATGTAAAAGATTTCTAATTCTAATTTATCTGTTTCCGAATTGTGATTGTGTTGTCGGATTTGCTGAGCATAATTTGAATCAGGATTTGGTTCTTTATGGCATTTATGTGCTCTCCATATCCTCTTTTGAAACACCTCCTAGTGTAGTAGATATAATATGTCACATTCACCACATTTCTACTTATTCACTCTTCGTTTCTGGGCTTTTTGGACGGGTGTCTTAAGCCGTGTTTATGTTTAAGCCGAATTTTAATGTTGAATGAATACTATTTGAGTAGTTTCCGAACATCTGGATTTGTCTGTTGTTGCCTTTAGACAAACATAATAAGTCGGCTACATGTCTATCCCAGAATACCATTTTTCCTGAGTGGGGGGAACTAAGAAGTTTTTTCCCTGTGTGGGGCGATAATTAGAATTAACACACAAAACAGGAATTTGTTCGGCACTTGGTCTGCCTACACAACCCTAGACGTCAACACAGCTTTGCACTTACCCATAATCAGCCTTAACTGGTGACCACGGGGTTACACTCGACTTATTTACTCTAAAGTGCATGGCAGCTATTTGATACAATTACATATTATTATAGTTAAAATCTTGTTATATTTAAGATTAGCGAGCTAGATACACATTTTTACAAAATTGATTAGCAGGGTCATCATACATAATAATTTGAAACTTCTTCAAAAATTATTTTAAAGAAAATAAATAATAAATGCCTTTTGATTTTGGGATTTTACTTTCTGTGAGGTGCTTTCAACAGTGTTTATATGAGCCAAATTTTCAGGATCGACGAAATAAGATGAATGGTTCACCATCATGTGCTCAAATGATCCCCTAGTTGATGGTAGGAACGCTACTGATCAGTTATAATAGCTTTACCTAGAGTAAAGTTCTCTATTATTATGGATAGCAAAGTGCGAGCTGCTCTCTTAGGACAACATTCTTTTGTTTCCCCTCAAACCCCTACTAAAACCCACTGTTCAGGCAACATTCTGCCTTTATTATCCTGCTGGTATGAATGACGTGATGGTTTTTTTTATATTTTAACTTTTCGGCTGCTCATCACAATTTTCAATACACTCAGAGGCAGTTGACTTTTCACTGTACGAATGTTTTTGGCGCCCCGGGTACCTGATCCAAGCTCAGGTGTGGGCAGGCGCTGTAGATAAAGAGTTCTATAGATTGCAACTCGCTCTGGTTCAGCGTTAAGAGGCACTCCGGGTGTGTTCCGCCTACCGGACAGTGTCCGAGCCTATCGTCCTGGTGGTTGCTGGAACCATTCGTCAAGCTCTTGGAAGGAGAGAGAAAGGCGATTTATCAGAGACAAGGCAAGATCGGCGAGCACATGTCAAGAACAGAAGAGTGCTCCCGAACGTTTCAGCAGTGGCAACACAGCTGGGAGCACGACACCAGAGGACGATGGACTGCGCGACTTATCAAGCAGCTCCAACCACGCAGGTTCCCCAGTGCAGGGTGGAACGGTGCACTGGGGGGGTGGACTACTACCTGAACCAGTTCCTGACAGGACATGACTATTTCCGGTCGTACCTGAACCGGATGGGCAATACCGGTTCACCGGAGTGTATTTATTTTCCGGGGGTTCCCGACGATGCGGAGCCCACCTTTTATCTGCTGCCCCCGTTTGGAAGGTCCCCGCCTGGAGGCCACACAAACTTTTGGTGCATTTTCGGTGGACTTGGTCTACGAAAAGATCAAAAGGGCTGCTAGGATTGTTTGTCTCAGTGCGTCCGGGGCTTCTTTAGAAAAAAGACTGATATGGACTGCTTTGCCTTTTGAACAGGACCAACTGTCTTGGGTAGCACTTAGCTCCAAAATCATTTCGTGATTTTTCGTACAAATGATTGACTGTGCAAACTGTTGTGAAAGTTGTAAATTGTTCTTTAGTTGCATAACTTTGCGAGCGTAAGATTATTCATCGCGGTTACTTAATTACTCAGGACGGAAGCGGTAACTGGCCGTCTGATGCGCCGGGTGGTTATCGTTAGGATATAAGATAAGTCCACGCATACTGGACATTGGGAAGCGGTAAGACAATTAATTGAAAACAGGAAAGTGCCATGTTAAATTATTACGGGAATATTTTTGTTGGTAGTGAATAAACGAAAAAAAATAGTGGTAGCGAATTAACGGAAAAATTTCTAAAACTGTTTCTAAGGCTCTATATATTACAACCTAATAAATAGACCTAATAAATTACAATATCAGTATCTTTAGCTGACATTATGCATGATGCCTATTATTAGTAAAACTAAACTTTTACAACTATTAAACAATTAATAATTTATTATTAAATGTTTAGTATATTATTTAATAAGGATGAATTAAAAAAAACAAACTACTAATAGTAAACTGCTCTAAAGTTAAGGGAATTTAAATTATTTCGTAGTTTTTGCTCCAGTGACAATTTTAACGTTTAGTTTAGGATTATTTTATAATTCATAAGATGTAAAGAAGATAAATCAGTTAATGTAGTGCAAAATTTATTCCCTTGATAGGAATGCCAAAATAGTAGGGTGAATGATATTATTGAATGATAATTTGACAATTTTAATAGAAAAAAGAAGAAGTGATGAGACTGTAGTTGTGTTTTGATCAAATCAACTGACGATGTTTACAACAATACGGTCTATCGATTGTTTTCAATTATAGGTACATCATCAATAAGATACAATTGCCCCACGTGTTAGATTCTCTTAATAACATCCAGTTAAGGGGCGAGGTGGAAATATTGGTTCGGATGAGCTTTGTATTAGGAGGCTTCTCTGTGAAATATTATCAATGAAATCAGAATTGCCAAGTTGAATTCAAAGAAAGCAAAACATTTTATTTCATGTAGTTGAAAATAAAAAATATAATTACTATGAAAATGGTATTTTCGTTCACAAACAATAGCATAATATTTACAATACAAAATTAAATCCCACAACCAAAATAATTTTGCATAACAACGGAAAAATTAGGTCTTCGTGTTCACCAAATTAACTGGTGCATTGTTTAAAGAATTAGTAATAATAAGTCTAATTTATTTTACTATTTTGTTAAATTTATGCATTTATAATGTTTTACGTTGTACTTGGACAGCATTCGGCGTATAATTCATGGTATTCATTGGTTCAATAAAACATTTATAATGACGATTAAATAGTTTATATTATAATAATACTGCATAATTTATACTGTTCGATGTATAACCCAAACTAGCTCTATGACAGTGTAGGATGGTTTATGAATACAACCAGCTAATTGCAGCAGCAACAACAATGCAGTATTATTGTTGCAATGTACACACTCACAGCACCAGACACATGGATGTTTGCCAACACCCATGCCACTGATGTGGTTCAAACCGTACACGTCATTACTGTTCTAAGGTACATAATGACGTAATGTATTGAGTAATGTATTTTTGGAACCTAAATAACTTTAGCCCTCTAAACATTGACATATTAAACAGAAAGTTCATTAGATTCAGTGAACGATATATTATAGTAAGATGCACGAAAATAGTCCGGTGGAAATTTTAACAGATGTTTCCCCCCTCACCCCCTCTCGCCCTGCAATGTTGTCATTTTGTGTTTATGATTACCATGTGTAATGTAGTATACAAATGTATTTTAGAATAAATCTGGCAACAATGCATCGACTCTCATCGGACTATTTTCGTGAATCCTACTATAGCAAACATCCCTTTGTATACATTTAAAAAGTCATTTACGCATGTTCTACATGTATTCAAGTAAATTAGTGTTTAAATTTTTGGGCGTTTTGACGATGATTTAAAATATCTCCAAAGTTTTAATGCATGTAAATCTATAAATATTTCTTTAATATCTACCTCTTTAAAAGAACCTTTTAAAATAGGATGGATAAAGAATTTTAGTCTGTTAATTCTACTTAAAGAATCCACGTCATTTATTTGATCTATTTCCACAAAATGAACATGTAACATTAAAGTCACTTTGAAGGTTCCTGAACAACATTTTTATGGGGAGCGACTTCATAGTAACAGTTTTTTATTCGTAGTATATCTGTAAAATGATGGTATTATTATGAAAGTTCTCAACCTATTAACAAAATAGTACATCACTCAGTCTGTCGTTTATACATCTTAATAGACTTCAAAATGTGAGTCGTAACATTTAAGAATCAGGTAACAGGGTTATATAAAAAAGAATGGTAGGCCTACAGAGACAAGTTTAATCAGTTGTAGACTAATATCAATAAAATAATGGAAACAGCATTGAATGATTTATTACATTTACAAGTTTTAGTTTACATTACAACGATACCGACTACACACTACAACTACTCGATTAAAGCTATTTTCGTCACTCTACGAATAACCAGGAGCTATTCTTACACCACTACAAAACTCTGCAACATTATGTTAAAAATTGTGCTGCTTCTGTTATATTATTCTTAAAGTTTTCGAGGCTAAGAAGTACAGTAAGCTTTGTATTTGAAAACCCCCCACAAGAGAAAATCACATAATAATGTCAGATGAGTTAAACAGGGTGCCAGTACTGTGATCGACCAAACTCACAGCTCCAAAATTAATATTTGAAAAACTACCAAAATTGTTCGTGTACATCAAAATAATCAAACCTAAAACAAAATGTGTAATTTCTTGAACCGCGAACATCACCTCCCCACACCCAGCCTCACTATAAACACCGGACATGGAATCGTGTCCCATGAGGACGGGGAAGAGGAGGAACTCACAAGCCTATCTACAACAAAACATCAGTGTGGAAAGGGTCACTTCAATGAGACTAGTCCTTGTAGTCCAAAATCCAGCATTCAATTAATCGAAACAGAACAAGTTCCTTCCTTTCCTTCCCTAAATAAATTCCTTTCCTCCATTAATATTTAAACATCTAAATTTTACAGTACTTTGTCCCCCTGCACTTCCAAGGGTGCCCCTTTATCATAATTACAAAGAATATCTAAAAACTAGTTGACGAACATAAACTTGGAAAAACATCAGTTACAACAACAAATGAACAAAAACAATAAACTCTACAGCCGGTCTATCTGGAGCTCACGGTGAGTCCTTGGTGCAGGATGGTGATGCACCAGGGAGGGGGAGGTCCCCATCTGCCCCTCGCAGGCTCATCGTAGGTGCTCATTTCCAGTGGTGTTGGAGAGGGTGGTTGTAAACCCCGGGACCTAATTTGTCAGGTGGCACAGAAACTATGCAGAAATCACAGAGGTTAGGTGGACGGTGAGAAAATAAAATACCCACAATAGATGAAGGTGGATAACTTTTAATTACGAAAAATATGTCTACTCAAGTCTTCGCTCAGTCTTTCTTGCGAAAACGGAAAAGGGAACCTGACAGCTCCAAGTCTGTGTGACAAACAGCCCGACGGACATTTTGGTCTGGTGTGCTACTCACACAAAATATTTCACGAAAAAATTCACGACACAGAAAAACGTGGCGTTCGCAAATCAGAGTAATGTCACATATCAATCTTCTTTAAGCTTTGGGATGTGCTATACTAACAATGTTTTTAAATAAACTTATCTGGATTTGTGGTGACCATTTGTTTTTAATAAAGTCTAAATTGTCAGTCAACTAAGTAACTTCGGACCTCTTTAAAACAAAATTGCCCTTTCAACTATTACAACAACCGATGAGTTTATTTAATGGAATCAAAAGTATAATATCACCTGTATAATACCAACCAATTAGGAACCAATCAGGAATAACAGAGAGATGTTTCCACAGTGAGCGGAGTGACACGAGTTTCATTTCAGTAGGGTTTAATTAAAGCTTATACGACTGAGAGATCCACTCTTCATCAGCACTCGTGTCAATGACCCCGGAGTGGGCGTTCACATGCAGCTTTGAATGCCAGCCAGGCAGAACATCACAACGATTCAACTTGGCCTTTGAACTTTTGTTTGTTTGATTTAATATGAAATAAATATTGGAGATAAACATTTATTTATAAACAATGTTCAATGATGATGTGTTGATTACAAAATGTGCATTTGATGTAGTTCACTATTAAGACTATTAAGTAATGCTAGCCATGTATTTATTACCTAAAATTAAGAGAAATTTAAAAGGATTTTATGCAAAAAAGCTGTTCATAGTGGTGAAATATTGTGAAGTTACCACGATCATAACGACCTGCAAGCAATGACACAATACTGTAAGCGATAACACAATAATGTAAGCAATAACACAACACTGTAAGCGATAGCACAATACTGTAAGCGATAACACAATACTGTAAACGATAACACAATAATGTAAGCGATAACACAATACTGTAAACGATAACACAATACTGTAAGCGATAACACAATATTGTAAGCGATAACACAACACTGTAAGCGATAATACTGTAAGCAATAACACAATACTGTAAGCGATAACACAATGCTGTAAGCGATAACACAATACTGTAAACGATAACACAATAATGTAAGCAATAACACAACACTGTAAGCGATAGCACAATACTGTAAGCGATAACACAATACTGTAAACGATAACACAATAATGTAAGCGATAACACAATACTGTAAACGATAACACAATACTGTAAGCGATAACACAATATTGTAAGCGATAACACAACACTGTAAGCGATAATACTGTAAGCAATAACACAATACTGTAAGCGATAACACAATGCTGTAAGCGATAACACAACACTGTAAGCGATAATACTGTAAGCAATAACACAATACTGTAAACGATAACACAATACTGTAAACGATAACACAATACTGTAAGCGATAACACAATACTGTAAACGATAACACAATACTGTAAGCGATAACACAATATTGTAAGCGATAACACAACACTGTAAGCGATAATACTGTAAGCAATAACACAATACTGTAAACGATAACACAATACTGTAAACGATAACACAATACTGTAAGCGATAACACAATACTGTAAACGATAACACAATACTGTAAGCGATAACACAATGTTGTAAGCGATAACACAATACTGTAAACGATAACACAATATTGAAAGCGATAACACAACACTGTAAGCGATAATACTGTAAGCAATAACACAATACTGTAAGCGATAACACAATACTGTAAACGATAACACAATAATGTAAGCGATAACACAATACTGTAAACGATAACAAAATACTGTAAGCGATAAAACAATATTGTAAGCGATAACACAACACTGTAAGCGATAATACTGTAAGCAATAACACAATACTGTAAACGATAACACAATACTGTAAACGATAACACAATACTGTAAGCGATAACACAATATTGTAAGCGATAACACAACACTGTAAGCGATAATACTGTAAGCAATAACACAATACTGTAAGCGATAACACAATGCTGTAAGCGATAACACAATCAAGTTGTAGCGACAACTTAGTTCCTTAAATACAGGAAAGTTCAAGGTGCGCTATAACATAATACGGGAATATTTTTGTTGGTAGTAAATAAGTAGTGAATAAAAAATAATGGTGGTGAATTAATACACAACTATATTAACTAAAGTTAAAATTATTAATCAATTACATTATTTTTAGTAAATTCAATGGTTCTGAGATATACCATTTGTGCTGAATTTTACAGTCTTAGAATTGCTGTTTTAATGAAGTTAGGGTTATGGTACACAAATTAGATTTTCAAATGAATATTTTAGAATAATTTTTATAAACGAAAGTTTGTCATTAATAAAAATAAGGGAACATCTTTTTTGTAAATATCACGATTTTAATAACATAAATTAATTATAATGTAATTTAAAAAATACACAATTATTGATTTAATTACAAATATTTAATTAATTAATTATCTAACTTCAACATAACATTAATAATATTGAATTTTTTGATATTTTAATTAATATAAAATTAACGTCCTTGAAAAAATTAACTTTGAAGGACAGAATCAGTTGCTGTACGGTGTATAAAGGTTTACAGTAATTTTTTCCATTGAAAAATATATTAAATCTGGGACTAGCGAGGTCTTCAGAAAATATTTAGAAATAACTTAAAGGCATTAATATAGAAGGGGAATGTTATTAACATTCCAAGACAAATTCAGTTTCGTCAGATTTGTGAAAAAGTAGAGGACGCTTACAGGAATGTTTTCTGCAAAGTAAAGTTGAATTCCGTACACAGCAAATATTCCAACCCATCTGAGTAATATTTTAATTACGTTAGTAAACGCTCGGATGGGTTTTAGAGTACTTGGTTCTATGAATTCAAAGATCGTAATGTAAACATTTGAGAAAACCTTTAATGAAGTAAATTAACTGTTTCAGCATTAGATTCTGTTAAAAAATTTGAATTCGCTGAGCTGGGACAATGTTCAATGCTATAATTAAAATTTATCTCCTTTACTCAGTTAAGTCTACTAGCAAATTTCGTTTAGTTTTTCTATGATACCCCAAAGCAAGGTTTGTGTTCGTTGGTGGGGGGGAGGGGTTCTATGATAATGAAAATTAAAAAATATATATGTCTTGGCTATAAATCTCTTGTTGAAGTGGCAACGTAAAGGCATTTGAACACCTTTTTATTCTATGTTCTTAATGTATATTATTTATTTATATTATGCTTTCTTAGAACTTAACTAATATTTTTGCTTTCATTTATATTCATATTCTTTTTCAAGGTATTTACAATCATAGTTTACAGAAAACAAATATTTTGTTCTTCATTTTTGTTACAGTCACGGTTTGTCAGACTACATTATTGCTGTATTTCCTTACTTGTAAATTTAATTTATTTTACTAGTTTTATTAAAATGGTTGACGTAGTTTATACCAAAGGAAATTTTACTTAACTACGTGTTATTAAATTGTGTACTGAGAGCTCTGCTACTCAAAGTTAAACATCACTAGTTGTATTTATGACTAGGTGGCACAAATAAATATGGACTTTTAAAGAATTCGGGGCAACCCCTGAGTATTTTGCCATTTTCTTGATTTTGCATTACAATTCATGAAAATTATGGTTATTCTAAGAGAAAAATCACAATAACTAGGATATTTGTTGTAAAATCCTTACTAAATATGAATCATACGTCTCAAATTTTCATTCATTTCCCGGTAATGACCGTTAGAAAACTTGATTTAAAACAGTTAATTACTTATATTCAATCAAACAAAGATACAATTTATACTTAAATACAGCACCCATATTCAAAGAGAAATAAACTTAGGCACAAACATACCAAAATTTAATTGTAAGATTCAACAGTCTAATACTTTCTATATCGCACATACAGTTTATAACATTCTTCCTTTGGAAATGAAATAAATGCAGGTTGGCAGTGTCGGAGACGGGAAGGGCGGTGGCTGCTGGGCCTCGGTGACGACGTTGCTGATTCAATGATGTTTGATTTATTATGTTCATTTACTCTCTTTATTTTACTTGGAAAATAAATAATCAGAATCTGAATAATAAAGTGAATAATAGAACTTGTAGCATAAATATAACTTAAAATGGGCTAAAAAGCCTGAAAGCGTGGTAGTGTACACTTAACCACCCGGGATCACAAGAGCATCTATGTACTAGAGAGATCATATATTGTAAGCCAATTTTTATTCCAACGATTTGTTCATATGAATATATTGTTGTTTGGCAATTCTTCATTAGACCTGGGTGTCCTTGGACAACTTTAAAACTGGTTTATACAAGTTGAGAAGTTCATATTATGTACAGCAAACGAAGTTGTCATAACAAGTGGTAAGAATTTTGGCTGTCCACTATGATAATTTCCCTTCCTTCATGGTCCATTCAAGTTTTAGACAGCAGAAGTGAATGCTGGTCGTAAGGTAACTTCTAGATGAGAAGCATGAATGGATAGTTGGTTGGTTTGCCATTTACGGGGGCAGAGCGGACCGCCTGTTTGAGCCTGAAAATCAGTTGTCTTTTTAGTATCCCGTTCTTCCGGGGGCTTGCGAAAAATTCCCGTTAGAGGTAGACGTGCTTAGCGGTTCGGCCCGTCCGTCTCCTTATACACCAATAACAACATTCAATCCGAGTAGTATAAATCTTGAACTTATGGCGATAATTACATTAAATAAATATTTAAATCAAAGTTTGAGTTGTAAACCCTGCGAAATATGTACCTAATGCATTAACGATTCATTCAGAATTTAATTCGAACAAAAATTATTTCCAACTTTAAAATTAAATTTGCAGTGGTATTTCTAATTTAAGTCTCACATCTATAAATACAACTGAGATAAGACAATGTATCCTTCTCACTAATGTTGAGGACTGAGGATGAACCAACCTATTTATATGATAATATCTTCCTCTGAGGCGGTTTCTCGCTTGATTAGCTAACAGTCTTCTCTTTACCTCGGTTAAGTGAAACATTTTACAGTATCTTCATAGTTTAACTGCGTGGTATCAATTAAAAAGTTGATATGAAGCAATCGGTGTTGAATTTAATGTATAACCGAAATAAATTAAAGGGAAAACTACAGCCACAGCACAAATTGTATGAAATCGCAGATTTACTTGGTAAAACAAATAAACTCTATATAAAATGAAATAATAATAAAATATATTCTTAAAAAATATTATACTCACCAAAAAAAGATACATCGCTATGTTCAACAACCTTTCATAGTAGTTTCTGCAACGATTTTATTATGAAGGCCTTTGAGCCACTAGTGAGATGCAAGCTAGAACTTGAGCGAAGCAAGTGCTCTACATATCTCTTTAGTGGCTTTAAAGATGAATCCAAATCAATTATAACATACACTAATTTATTTAATTTACGACCACTGCAAGTACCGGGTTGCCCGACCTTTGCTCGTTGGGTTTATTTCACTTTTGTTATACCTTTCGTTTTTATTTGGTAACAAAGTGTAAACCCATTTTAAAACTTTTTTTAACTTTCACATCATTACTCACTTTTGAAGTAAGGCACATCAAGAAACTAAGATAGAGAACTAGAAACTAAGTTATGTTAACATCAATGAAAAATATAGCCAATGCGTGAATAAGCGAAGCTTGCCGAAAAATTTGCTCATTAAATGGGACTGCAAAGTAGCTATTTGTGTATCAAGAGCACAAAGTACGTCATTGCCGCTCGAACGCTTCGTGAAGTCAAACATTTCAAGAGCGGCAATGACCATTTGTGCTGGCAATGCACAGAGGATTTTTCCTACCAACATAATTGCAATGGATTAAATTGTTTATTTGATACAGAATGTAATTTAGATTCTTGTTTAATTTTTCTGATGAAACACACCAACAACCATCAAACTTAACCTCAAACTAAGAATACAGGAATTAATAAACAACAATAATGACCAACAGCTGTGGTATGGTTTCTAACAACAGCTGACTTTAAATAGCTTTTTGACTTAGCGTGAGGGAATAAACATTCCCTTTCTGATCTGGAATCAAATGAATAAAGCATAAATGAACTGTTTTGTGTACTGTTTACAGGTGGGGCAATATGATTATTTCCATCCATAATTGTAGGTAGTGATGTATCATACTGTGTATAATACATTTGAAAACTAACTATAAAGTTAGTTTTCTAAAATTACTATGTTAGATTATTAGGTATGTGAAATATCCATACTAATTTAATTCGCCAAGGGGTTTTTTGTAATGAGAATTCCTTCTAAATTTTCAACAGATTTTCAACTTTTTTGTGTCATGGCGCATTGCCTGTATTTGTTTCCACCAAAAACCAATGAGAATCGGCCACCAGGGCTCTTCCGTAGAGGATCTAAAAATGTAAATTTTTTATGTTATGGAAGAACAGAAATGAATTGAAACATTGTATTTTGACAGATTTCAACAAATTCTAACGAAACTGAAAGAACGTAGCGGTATCAGTTATGAAATGTTTTTGAACTAATTAATTGGGCCCAGTTCAAATTAAATTTTGGTCAAAGTTCGAGCAGTAGTAAATTACTAATCCTTTTATGAAGTGTTCAAACAGTTACTATACTTTAATAAGAGTAAAGTCAATGAATACAAAAACTTAAAGAAGGTCACATCCGGGGCCTACGAAAACTAACGGGCCTGCATATTTCCCCCCACCACCAAAGTCACGTGACTATTTGCGGCCGATCTGTAGCACAAGTTTCCATAAGATAACATTGTGAAAACGTAACATCCTTCACTTATTTCGCACCTCTTAGGAATTAGATAGTAGGTTACTAGACAAGACTTATATATTTTAATCTAGATTAAATAAGGAACAAAATGATACCATTACTGTAAAGTTAACAGTTTTTCTGATATTTTTTAGTACCAGGTTAACCGAGCCTTGCTCGTTGGTTTTGATTCAATTTTAATATTTTCACCAACAACCAACTATACCTCTTCACAGTTAACAGCTGTTTCAAAAGGTCTGTTCAACATTAATGTTCCTTTATTTTTGTTTACATTTAGTTGTTATTTCGTTACCAAAATAGCAACCCATAAGACCAATGTTAAAAATTAGAATTTTTAAACTTAAATTTAGATAAAATTTGATTTTTCCTGGGATTGAGACTGTCTCTAAACTTATTTTTGGGCCGAAACACTCTTTAATGCAAATTTTAAGCAAAATCTAACAGCTAGATTTCGAGATCGTGGAACATACATCCCTTCAGAGATTCCTCGTATTATAGTATAGGATTACGAGATAAAGTCAAAACTTAATTTAGTTTATATAGTTTTGTTTACACTTTTCATCAGCTGTTTACATAAGAGTATATTTCGTTGCAAATAACAAAAATTTTGAACCGAATAGGTACATTTTAATTTGTTTTATCAAAAATAAAAATTATAACCGGCAAACTACTGATTTAAGACGTTTATTTCATGTCTTATTCCTAGAAATATCTTCAAATTATTGGAAGAAATCTGTTAACAAAAAAGTCAATGCATCCTACAATGTGAGAAATTCAAGTTTTTTCTTTTACCCAAAAAGTGAGTTTTAAGTTTTGCAAAGCGGAACGTTATTAGTATCATTCAATTTGTAATTTAATGAGGATTAGAAGGATATGCAACACTTATGACTTCATTTACGTGTATTTAAAAATACACGTAAAAACGGATGCCAAGTCAGGCTATTGCAATGCTTTCAAATGGAGATGACAGCTGAAATTCGGCCGCATCTGGTCACGTGACCAAAAATGTATGCAGGCCCGTTAGTTATCGTAGGCCCCGTCACATCCCATGTTAAAAATTGGCCAACATTTTATTCCGCTAGGAGCGCTGTAAACTGAACTTGAGCACTCCAAATAGAGATAGCGCCAGAGGAAACGGCCTAAACATAGTACAAGAGAGAGGGAAATATTAAATTTGTTATTTAGTATTGTGACGTTAAAACACCATTTTAAACATTAGTTACCTAGCTTATTTGGTATCATTGGAAAGCTTTTTTCAAGAAGAATCGTTATTTTAAGTCATTAAATCCTTTTAATGTTAAGACTTTGTCGTATGGGATTTCAACTTTAATGTTATTCTATTGAAGATATTTTATTGAATCATATGTTTACCAAAATAAACTAAGTTATAAACGTCGTCATGCATGGTATCCTGCTATTTTCAAATTTGTTTACTTGGGTTCCAAAATGAGCACTAACTAAAGTATAGGCGGACAGAAAAAGTGTTCCTACATTAATTAAAAGTATTGATCCAGTAATGGAAAACTGTGATAGGTTATGTATGATATGTGAGTGCAGCGTGAGGACGAGAGAGATTCTTTGCTGGTGACCATCTGCAACAAAGTCAGAATGTAATCTGACTAATAGGTCATTGTCTCGTGTGCGCTCTCATGGTGGAGTGCGCTACTACGTCAACAGAAACTTTCTTAACCACTTCTTCCATAAGATGTGACCTTCTTTACGTTTTTGTATTCATTGGTAAAGTATATTTTCTTGTATGTATGTACGTACGTATGCATGTATGAATACACATGAATCTTAAAAAGGCTCGAACGATTTTCTTCACACTTTTCAAATGACTTAGTTGCGGGATAAAAATATTATATGCGCAGGTCTTAATGAAAGGAAACTTTAGGAATTATTTCGTTATAATATTTAATTTAAATTGTTAACATTTTATGGTATTATGTATTTAAAAATCCAAACCAAGAAATAATGAAAACAGCTGACTCAACTGTCAAAGTGCAACAACTTGTCAAAAGTCGTGTCCCAATATAAACATGTGGTTTTCAGTTACTAAACTATGAAATAGTTTAGTAACTGGAAAAACAAAGAATTTGTAACAATTATGTACTTAGCTGATAACCAAATAATTACAGTAGGAATAAATTAAAATCTTCCCTTAGCAATCCTTTATTTATGCATTTGTGAAATCGATTTCAAACATCGATTTCTGAGGCCCATCTTCAGTCACATGCAGGTCGACCAAAATTAAAATTGTCAGTCATCCACGGGATTTTGCCGATTGATAAAATTACTCTTGACACATAACATATACATTTGGGCTACAGAAATCACTAGTGAACTATATACAAGTCTAATTTTAACCATGGTTAATTTTGTTTTGTTCCTAACCTCACTTGTTATCACTGTTGAAAAGAGCGTGCTCTGGTGATTGAACTGATATGAGGTTATGTGACCTTTGACATGGTGAAGAAAAAATGGTGTTGCCTTTGGATATGTGCTTTCTACCTATGTGGAATTGTCATTGATTTGCAATATTGTATCGAACATTATGTTGGCGGAAAAACGTTTTTGATCATTAATGATTTGAGCGGGGTCATTTTTGGTGTTGCTATATATGTGATATTGTTCAATGATATTTAATCTATTGCTTTTTTATGCTTTATGCAGAATTTCAAGATCTTGTTTGATTGTAATTTATGAATGATTATTTTCAATTAGATGTTCTGCATACGTTGAAATGTTGTTTTGGTGATTTTTTGGTAAGTGTTCCTTGTACCTAATTTTAAAAATCCTTCCTGTTTTGCCAATATAATATTTAGGACAAGTTCCATATTTCAATTTATATACACCTATTTGGTCAAAATCATAATTTTTTACTGCTGGTTTGTTTAAAGTTTGATTGAGATTGTTTTTCGATCTGTACGCTACCTTATAACCTTTATTTATAACAATGTTGGGAAGGGAGTTGTTGACTGTACCATGGTAGGTCATTAGTATAATTAATTAATAATTACAATTTAAATGTTACAGATTCAACATATGGTTCAACAAATAAACACCAGAATGCATCACCCATAGTCCTGCATTTAAAATAAGCTAAAAGACGAGTGAGCGAAGCGAACGAGCTCGTCTTGAAAAAGAAAAACCTTTTTTTACTTGGCACTTTAGCCAACTTTGTGTCTGTAACTGATATTACTGTAAAGAATTGTTTAAGTTTACCGAGCAAACGCTCGGCCCCTAGGTACTGAATTGTAAAAGTAACCAGCCAGACATTCCCAGCGACATGGAATTTCTTTATAAAACTACTTTCGTCGGATGCTGAGCTCTCATTGGTCAAGAACATGTGTTTTAATGAGAAAATATATCTTTTTACTTACGCAATGGGTTTGAATTCTTTTTAATAATTATGAAATAGTAGTCAAATATTATCCATGTCTATCTAAGACGTATGAGAAAATATTTGTTAAATAAAATTATTTTAAAAAACTTTGAATAATAATAATAATTTTTTGTGTTTAACTTCTGGTGAAACATCGTCGCCGTAACCAACACGTAGGCCTACCCTTTAGCACGTTCACTGCTAAAATACACACAATTTATGTTGCTATATGCTGAATTTTGTTTGCTGTATTTTCTCTTACAACAACCTATCGAGTTAGCTTTAAGAACTCAGATATAGGTGAACTTAGGTATTCCGACATAAAAACGGGGAGTTTCCGCAATTTTGAAAATTCGTTGTAGAAATACTACGCCCGCTCCTGGCGCCAGTGTTTCTCAGAAACGCACACAATATTCCCTCCATTTTAGCACCACTCTCTAATAATTAGTCCTATTTAGAAATAAGTGTCAAAAGTATTTTATCGCAGAGATAATGAAAATTAGAATATATATATATATATATATATATATATATATATATATATATATATATATATATATACCATATATACAATATATATATATATATATTTATTTATTTATTTATTTAAAATAATATATTGATATAAATTATCAATAAGGAAACTACAATAAATTCGATGTCTTCTCTAAGTTAAGCTCAAGACTTATTTTATTGTTAAATTACTATTATATTTGGTGTTTTATTCTTATTATAATGGCTTTTATATTTTGGCCTTAAATTTAGGTCGAAACTAAATGTAAATTTTACTTCTTTGTTAATATTAAGGTTAGTATATGTAATTATACTATTTACAACCACACCAACCTACCAGAATGTATGTTGTTCATTTATGCAATTTTTCACTAAAATCACAAATACATATGTGTAAACGTTTTTTGGACGATAGGATTATATTGAATAGGAGTACAATTATAAAAGAATAAAATATAATAACAAAAATATACAGATTAATATACAAATAAAAGTTATAATAATGGCGGAAGCCGGAAACTACTAGTGCAGACAAGTCATAAAATACATTCCCTAAAAGCGACAATAGCAGCAAGCGCCTCGCCAAACTGCTGGACGCAAAATGGTTCCATTTGTCAACAGTAACACAGTGTTGTACTTTTACAACGCTAGCTCCTGACGCGGGATAGGCACGTTGTATAAATACAACGCTGGCACCGAACGTGTAAGACAGTCTCCACTGATACAGTTCAACAAAGATTTATATTAAGTTTTGACAAATGTTGAGGTGTGCTATACAAGCGAGTCGTGAAAAGCTACGTACTCTATTGCTAGTGCATCGAGCCCCGTACCCGTACTCGAATGTCCAGCAGAGTTACTCCGGCAATCCACCGAGCCACTTTATTCTTTGTCCTTTAAAGTTACGAGTGACGTACATAAACACCTGAAAATTGAATCATAAAAACTATTCATTTGCTTTAGTAATGCAATATCATAATTAATTTTGTTTATAGCGTCATTTATTATGTATATGTTTTATTGACGTGACTGCGTTTTGGGTGTATTAAGTATAATTACTACATTGTGGGATATGGAGGTATACAGTTGCCATTAATATCATACTTTAAACTATCTACTTTTTTAATCTATTTTAAAATATGTTTTCTATTTTGCCTATGGGGGTTCTGTAATGAAACAGAGGCATGTTTAAAGTAGAATGAACAATTTTGTTTGCCAATTAAACTAGTTCATGTTTTGTAAACAATACATAAAAGTCTGGAAATAAATAAAACCAATCTTACCAACGTTACCCCTGAGGATGATCATAGTAGTTCTACCTATATAAAGTTCCTTATAAATCCTAAAAACGAAACAATAAAGTAACAAATTTTTTTACCTTAGTATAAAAATGTAAAAAATACACAAACACACGTTAATAGTAATAATATTCCGTCGTGATTTGAAATCTTTTATGATTTAATTACATATTATCAGTGTTTTTACTTTCACTGAAAGAATATATAACTATAACCAATTCTCGGTTAGTTCAATTTAGTTGAGCGGAGCGAGCGAAGCTCTTATACTACACTCTGGCTTTTTATTTACACGTACTTCTCCTGAACGGCTGGAGTGATCCTCACGAAATTTTGCTCGGTCATAGTAAACATCTATAGGAAGGTATAAATCTGAAATGGTTCAAATCGGACATAAGGGTTCTGCCCTATACGGCCCTTTAAAGTTACCATGTTATTTTAATAGGAGAAATATTTTATTTGGTTTGTTTACTGTGTGTTGATTATACAGCTGTTATAAGGATCAAATTTAACTGCAGACTGTTACTATCAGCTGTTTGTGAATACAGTAGTTCTATATGAAATTGTTGTTATTTTATTTTAGTGGTTTGTTTACATTTGTACGTGAATGAAATGCCACGTTTACGGAGATGAGGTGCAATTTTGGACGACGCACCATTTAATATCTTGTAAACATAATACCCCTTCGCAGAAAACCTGCGTAATCAAAAATTATTAGAGTATTGCAGACTTGTTGCGAGTAAGCGCAGCGAACAATCTAAATCTGGCGACGAGTGTGTGCAGCGAATGAGCCGACCCAATAAGTGAGTGAGCGCAGAGAACGAACTAATTTGATGGCGAGTAAGTGTAGCGAACGAGCTGACCCAAATGGCGAGTGAGCGCAGTGAACGAGCTAAACCCTGACGGTGAGTGAGCGTAGCGAACAAGCTCACTTTAATTACCTATAAAACATTTGCTATTATTGATTTAAAAAATAGCCGCTCCGCTCAATATTGCAAGCAGACAACTGCATTGTATACCTAGTTAGATCTTTACTATACATATTTAAAAACAACCCAATGAATTTGGTTAAAACATTTGTGGTTAATTTTACAAAATATTTACTAGTTTTCAACCATTTAAATTGTCTTTATAAATGGTTGATTTGAGCTAATCACTACGGTAATTAACAACGATGAATTATATCGGAAATTCATAACCTAATTCTGTTGTTAATATGCATTTAATTTAAGTAAAAAATTCCTACCAATCTAGTTGAAAACAACAAATAAAAAATAATTGGTTTAATTTCACCTACCTGCATATTGTTAATAACATTTTTCATAAACTTTAAAATGGTTACCACTTACAAACAGGTTGATTACCGAGTAAGTTTGTTAGTTGTGACATATTAAGCAATAAAATCATTAGGGATGAGTTCGAATGGTCCAATTTTTATAAAAAATCGTCAACGGTTTCTTTTTAAAATTCACCACAGCCGGCTCTATTCCGTCAGTCTGTCTATTCCTGCAGCTCTGTATACAGATCGCATCTCCCTCCACGGGTCTTTTAGTCATTCCGTGTAAAGTGTTGAGGTCATGCAGCTTACTATTGTTGATTGTAAAGTTTTTATTTCAAGTTTTGTAATTTTGACTCCTAGGCCAACTTACTAGGCGTAGACCTACCTATTAAGCTTAACCCTCCAGTAGGCGCGCCGGGTACAATTCCACCCCATGACGTTTTGTTTTTGTTGTAACTTTTTAACTGTTGTAACTTTTTTTGTTGTTTTTGTTGTAACAAAGTGGGGTACAACTGTACCCCATGCGCCTATTGACGTAATAAGCATTGGCGCGCCTACTGGAGGGTTAAAAGAAAGTTCAGGGACACCCGTAAAAAAAGGTTTGTGTTTACGCTAGAATCTTGGTTTTAGCTACTTCTTGGTTTTACAACAGTTTGGATGCTCCCACCGTATTCTTTTTTCTTATTTCGAAGAATCCTTTTTATTTTTGTTATAGGGCCAGATCAACGAATACAAATTTCAAGGTTATACATCAACCTTATTATTAGACAATATTTAACAATATATTCGACAATATTTGAGTTATTTGACAAGTGTACCTGCCTAACGAAATTACAAAAATTAAAATAAAAACTTTATCAATCAACAAACACAAACTTCCTGACCTCAAGTATGGTATCCACCTACCCACTAGATTGTTACGCACCTACCAAGTAGATTGGTACCCCTCTACCGAGTAGGTACCATTCTACCGAATAGTTGTTTCTCATTTACCATGTATAGTGATTTCTCCTAACCGAGTACGAAGTTATTTTTAATGGAGAGAGTTAATTGTTTTATACTAGCTTAGGCTTAATAGGTTAATATTGTCTACACAATTTTTTAATTGGCTTAAAAGACGCTACTAGGTTGATAATTAGTACAGTTAGTTATATTTAGCCATGATATTCAACCATCTTCATTCAGTTGGTTGTGGCAACCATTTAAACCGGTCGGTGCTACAGTTACACTTTTAATCAATTACTTGTAAATAATTTGTTGGTTAAAATCGAGTAAGTGTTTTTTTTTTTTTTTAGTGATATGAGTACAAAAAAATAATAGTGATGAGGAAGCCTTAAAATGAATTTTACGCTCATTCACTGTAAACATATCCATAAGACAATAGAACTGCAGAAAATATTCTATTAACTAATATAATTATTAAAAACTATAACAAATCTTCCAGAGAAATTATCAATATTAGTGACAATGGGGTTGGTCGATGAATAAACGGTTTTATTTCAATTTGACATTTACATTTAGAAAAGGAGATTAAGGTTTGAAGGTTGAAGCCTTGAACGTTTTAGGGAAACAACTAATATGCCTTATGGAGGCTGAAGATTAATCGGCGATGAAGTTTGTTGACATCTAGAGATACTTGAAACAGTAGAAAATTGTAGCTGTCTGAATGTGGTTTCAGATGTCACGGCGTTGTTTGATTACAAACCAAACAATTCAATTGGGGTTGGGTTGAATAAAGAAACTTTTCTCGTTAAGAACAAGTAGAAAGCTTGAACAAAGCCAAGAGCGGATCTGTCTTGAGCATAATTGAACATGAATCTGTGCGAGTTTGATTGCCGAGTGAGGAAACTTCACAGCTCCTGTCGTTCTTAGAGAACCAACTAAATGTTTATATAACTGACTATACTGTACATAATATATGATATTACTTACCAAACATACCACGACAGTAAATAAATTAAGGTGGCACATTAAAACATAATATACCACACTTTTAACGTTGCTATAGGAAACTTTTGATTGATGTAGAGTACATTCATTATTCAATTCAGTCTTAAAGCTTTAAAATATTTGTCATTTCACAGGCCAAAAGTTCTAAATGATCTATGTAATCCAAACAATTTATGTGATAAAAATTATTTTTATCATTCTGCACGAAATCAGCCTGTTTTTTGTTCTCTCAACTGTACCAAAACCGATTCTTTTTTGTCCTAGGACTGAAAAATCATCTGGAGAGTTTTTTTAGGTCCTAGAACTGAAAATTCAGCTGTTTTCTATGTATATTATTATTCATTTATTAATGTTGAGGAGCATCATTTTGAAATTCAAACGTTAAAAAGAGTATTGTTTGTAAATAACATAAATGTTAACAATGCATATTACTAACTTTGTAAATATAACCTCGAAAATACAACTTTAAGTTAATATTTTTAATGATCAAAAGTCTAATTTCTCATTATGATAAAAATCGTTGTTCAACACTCGAAGCAAAAGTGTCTTTTTGATGCATAATCGTTTATAAAAAACTCGGATGTGCCTCGTTTTTAACACGATTGCGCACCAAAAAAGACCCACTTTTGCTCCTAGTAATGAAAACTACTATTATGTAATATAAATTATCTGTGAGCCCTAGATTAGGGCCTAAAGGTCATAATCCTTTCTGAAAAAGCATATTTGGTGAGTCAGAGTGTCTTTGATAAAGATAATCAAACGTCCAAACTCATTTTTATTTATCTGCCATTCATTCTTGAATTAAAATAGTCCATTGTTTTGGTAAATCTTAGGCATATCAACTAATGGAACTAATTAAATTAAATGAAAATGTTTATCGAAATGGAAATTTATGTTTTGAAGAATTAAATAAAGGTTTAATTTCAGCACCAAAGTAGTGCTGAGGAATGGCTAAGAACATTCTTTCAAGTTTTGCAGAGCCACACAAATAATGATCATGAGCCCGTTCGTCATTAATGATCAATTGCTTACTAAGTTAAGGGCCATAGGAATCTCCTTTTGCTTGTAAAGACTTTACTTTGGATTTAAGAACACATTGAGGCTTATTAAAGTGCTATCTGAGCCATTTATTATTGGTTTTCAAGTGTCTCTACCATTATTGTACTGAATCTGTTTATCTCTGTTCGATCTCTTTATTGAAAATATGTGAATGTTATGGAAGTAAAGTTTGTATTGTTTACAAAATGGCTTCGTGGATGGTGGTACTTCTCTTCAGACATCCTTGAATATCATAGTGCGGCGATGTGCTGAGAATTCGATGTCCTTAAATGAATACAAGTGCATTCAGTTTTTAATTTCCCAAAATAAACATTAAATCTGAGTTACGAACTCTAGACTTGAAAGTTGTCATAACATTTAGTACCTTGGAGTAATTCTCACCCCTATCTTGACTGAAAATTTGTCGTTTGATGTTAACCTTGACCATGAATTAAGCAAGTGGTCATTTTAACATAAATACTTAAGTTTGTCTTATGCTAAAGTAGATTGGAAATTTGAGGGTATTAGGATTCCTAATCAAGAGACAACGAGGAAGGATGAAGCTAAGAGTTCTTTAGAGAATTAGCCAACTCTTTTTAATGCCTTTACAGACTTGCAAATTGTGTTTATATAGTCTAATACTTTAATTATTGCATAAATTCATTGCATTACCTTATTTATTCAGATATTCAGTTGCTTTTTATATTGATATACACACTTTTTGTTAATGTATAATACTCATAACTATATAGTAAGTAATAAATTATGTTTTATACAAAAACTATTTCGTCATTGTAATCCTTATAGTTTAAGCTATTCAATTTAAGCCATTCAATATGCAGGCATTTTAATAAAGACTTTTTTAATAGGCCTACGCTAAGGTTCCTTTTTTATAATTGAAACTCCACCTTAAATTTTCAACCGATTTTGAAGTTTTGGTGATTTGGTTGTGATTTTTGACCATCTGTTAATATACAGCAGTAAATAAGTTATGGGTGATTACCGATAAACACAATATTGAATTGTTAGGGTGTAATAAATTGATTTAGAACTAAAAGAGACATTTAGAAATGGAATGTTCATATAATAGCTCGAATTTAAACAACAATTACACAAGTTATATATGTTATAAGTAATTAAATATAAAACTAGAGACATATTTTGCAGTTAACAACTGAGTAAGTTTACCCAAACAAGTCCCTTCGGCAGCAAAGTTTGACCACAGTTCGAACACATAATCATGACTCAGTCCCAGTCAGGATCTACGTGACCAACCTTTACGTGATTTTGCCTCTTGCCATTCATTCTAGAGCTGTTCATCAAAATATATAATGATTTGTATTATACTACTAAAGATTTGCCAATTGCTCATTTTTAAATCAAGTGTATGTTTTCAAGTTCAACTTAAGGTAAATGATCAATACGACTTTTCATTAAGTTCTTTTGTTGTTGTTTTTATTGGTGGATAAGGAGACCCCGGCCGAACCGATAAACACGTCTGCCTCTGACGGGCATTTTGTGCAAGCCCCCGGAAGGACGGGATATTGAAGGAAGAGAAAGGGTGAAGACGGGACTTCAGACGGCCTTTTGACTATTCAGATAGCCAATTCCCGTGCTCCTATGACAACTGATTTTTAGGCTCCAACAGGTGGTGTGCTCTGCCCTCCAAATAACCAACCAACTGACTATCCATTCATTCTCTAGCTAGGGGTTTCCATGCCCACAGAATTCAACTCCCGCTGTCTAGAAAATGAATTGACCTCTAAGGAAGGGAAACTGACATAGTGGTCAGCCAAAAGACTTACCACATGTTAAGACAACTTCGTTTGCTATACCCCGTGTCAACTTCCCAACTATTATAAACCAGTTCCAAAGCTGTCCTTGAACTCAATACTTTAAACCTGCTAGAAATAAATGTAAATTAAATATAAAAACATTAGTTTGAAATATAAAATAATAAGAATAAAAATTGAATTAGTTCTAATTCAAACGGCCGAACACAAAGCCACTGGCTACTGTAGCGTAGTTACATCCACTGAAATATATCGTGCTTAAAGCACCATTTACATTATAGAGCCCGCACATGCTCAATGTTGTCTCACGCTCTTCAAACTATTTCAGTCATGTGCAGAGTTATTTTTAAGATATCACAACGAAACCCTTTTTATTGAATTTAATTTTCCTACAACCTTTGTATTTTATGGTCAGTGAGGAGAGAATCCTCATACACGAGGTTGATCACTATATAAGGATTCTCTCCTCTTCGAGTTGTTCAACTAACAACCATAAATTAAACAATAATATACCACTGATAAGACTGACCACGAAATATAAACTATTTGGATTTCCGGTTATGATTCTGGCAAAATATTTTTGACCGCAGTGAAGTATTTATTTATCAATTTAACGAGTTAAAAAAGCATGATTTGATACGTAAATAGCTGAAAAAGTGAGTTCCCATACTCTAGAAAAAGCGTATTCCTAGTTTATACTATTAAGAGACATTTTCAACCACTTATTAGAAGGTATGTTATAAACAAATGATGTACTAACCATTGATGGACAAATGTAAAACAATAGTTCCTTATGAAAAACAGGGCTGCTTATTAATTTAACCCTATGACCTACAAATTTAATACTATGAGGTCATTGTTATTTTTCCATGACTAACGAGAAAAGAAGTACACATTTGATTGCATTTTGAAAACCTGTTAGTTTTCCACCCATCTCGCTTTTAAATTCTGTTATTCTTACGACCACGTGTCTAATAAAAATAAACAGATGTCAATATATTAAAATTAAAATTAAATGTTTGCAGTATCCTCCATATTTATTATAAGAAATCAACTTAATAATCGAAAATAGTAGTTAGATTTGGTTACTTCTGGCTCAGGTCAGCTGCCCCGGAAGCCACGTGCCGGGGCACATAGCTTCCGGTCGTATATTAAATGAGGGGGAGGTATGCATAAATTAAAAGTTAGTTCAAAACTGAAATTCAACTTGACAATTGGGTTACGGAAAGTATGTCAAGGTCATCCCGAGTAAGTTTTAAAAAAGCCTATCCCGCTACCACAGGAAATAGTTCTGAGAGTTGAACTATCCGGTGATAGCGGGATAGGTAGATTTAAGTTTTGAACTTTATTCGTAAAAACAAATACAATCAATGTGCAAAAAGAAATACAATCAATGTGCAATACAGGTTGAATCTTTGTGATGAAACACGGAGTTGTAAAAGCAAACGCCGACGACGAGGATAAGGTAAAGGCAGAGTCCCCAGATGACGTATTTGACAAGTTTGAAGAAACGTAATATCTCGAGTTGGTTTTCCCGTTCCAATTCCAATCGTCTAATTTCCAATTTCAACTTTTCCTCTTTCATCTTTTCCTCCTCCATCCTTGAGTTGAAGGAAACTTCATCCATCATATCCATCATTAGTGTTGTTTTTTGGTGTTTGAAATTTTGAAACAAGTGATGTTGATAGTTCAAATGTTGGAGACGGAATGAGAAATAAAAGCGAGGAACGTTAGTTAAACGAATAAGTGGTGGGGGGAGGTTGAATTACAAAGAAGTGGTGGGGGAAGTTGAATCACAAAGAAGTGGTGGGGGAAGGAGGTTGCTCACCAGTTGCTTCCGTACTTGTTGTTGTCGTGTCTGATTGTAGAGGTGTAAGTGGAGTAAGATTAAGCAAACTATCTTCATCAGAACTGTCAACCTTATCACAAATAGGACAGGCGTAAGTTATTTCCAGATTCATTTTAACAGTGTTGAATTTACTAACAATTTCGTGTAAAGTATTAAATATTTCTTGCAAATCTTCTTTAGAATTTACTTCGAAACTAGAATTCATTCGTGCCAACGGAGAGTTGTTCATCGTGCGAGAGTCGGTGATTGAATGAAGATCGGTGCTTAGGAAGGAGGCTTATTTGTCGGTGAGCATGAGCTTGTTATTAAATAAATAGCCAAGTTCCTCTTCTTCGTCTTTCAATTCAAATATTTTAGCTGAAGTAGTAGGCGTTGTTTCGTCTTCACTCGATGATGAAGAAAATTGAAATATCCTAGCTGAAGTAGTAGTCGTTGTTTCGTCTTCACTAGATGATGAAGAATCACGAGGACGTAAATAGTGAACATCAAGTCTGATCCATCTCATAGGATATCTATCCATGACAGAGAGCAAATTTTGAAATATTTCCTCCAATTCTTCTCTGTCAGTTATTATATGTTGAAACTTGACGAAAGGCGATCCCATGTTGTTAGTTAGAGTGTTGGAAGTGAAATAATACAAAGGCGGATTCAATAAGATACAAAACTTAAATTAATGGTGGGGGGAAGTCTAAAAACCAATGGTGGGGGAAATCTCAAGGTCATCCAATTGAAGTTTTAAAAAAGAGTGTAAAACTGAAATTACACATTCGATTGTTCTACAGGATCGGAATACCAATCTGACCTGTATTTACATCTTTTTATCATATGTGTACCAAAATCATCTTGATGAGACTTGGTGCGTTGACAATGAGCTAGATCGAGAGGATGAAATTTGAAACATCTTTGAGGACAGCATGTATGAAAATATCTTGATTTGTAAAATTTGAAAGTTCGCAATTCCGGCGGCGGTAGTTGTTTTGTTTTGCACTTGCAGTAACAAGATCCAAAAAATTCACATTTAGTGCAAGCTAACCCGTCCACCATCATTGGTCCTAAATCTGTACATTGTTGTTCACAACAGTAACGAGGTTCGTACTTGTACTTTTGTTCTTCCATGTTGACGCTGCTGAGTCCAGTGAAAGAATAAGAGTGTATAGTGTTGAATAGTCAGTTTTATGTATTACAAAAAGTGGTGGGGGTAATTTCAAGGTCATCCAAACGAAGTTTTAAAAAATTATACCTTACTAATGTAAGGAATGTTTATACTTAAGAAGTTCATTTCTGTTTATCTTCTTCAGACTTTGTCTGTTTCTGTTTGTTTTCTTCAGCCTTTTTCTCTCTCTCCGCTTTAGCCATAGCGATAAGTTCTTCAGTCGATAGTGGATGTACTTCAGGAAATTTTAAAATTAATTTAGCTTGATATCCTTCTTTAGTTAATATATTTAAATCTTCAGTCATTTGTTCAACAGTGTTGTAATCTTTTCCATAGATCTTTCCATCAAGTTCAATCATCATTCTGTATAACATCTTTAAAATTAGGTGTTCACGCAGCGAGAGTCGGGAAGCGAATGATTATTTATACAAGTATCATTCCCTTTTTATCAACTTGACATTGATCACGTGATTCTTTAATTTTACTTGTTAAAAGTTATTTAACATTGGTAATACTTGTGAAACTTGATGTTATGTTGACCAGTCGGCGATGAAGATGTTGTAGGTTGTGTAGAAAGAAATACTTCATCATCGCAGTATTTTGTTTTAGTAAACATCCTTATATTAGTAGCACTAACATCAACAGTTAAGTGATAACCACCGGTAAGTAAAACTCGCATTTCGTTGGTTAAATCTTCGAGTTGTTCAAAACTCGTAATGGTGTTGGTATCGTAAGATGCACACTTGACCTTTAGGGACATGTTGAAGTTTTGTATTTAGTTATAGAGAGCGAGATGTGTACGGTACGAAAGCTAGTCGTAGACTGATGAATTTCACAAGTTGATTTTCACTTTTATTATCACACAAAATTGGGTCAAGGTCATCCCGTGGAATTTTTAAAAAAAGCAACATATTGCTATGTACAAAGACATAACAATATGTTGCTTCTTTTATCTTTTTTTTTGTTTTATATCATCTTTATTGAGAAACCATTACAAACACATATATTTACAATGCTATGTACAAACTAGTTAGTAGAAGGTGTTACATGAATAGTTAGTTCAGTTGAGTTGTTTCCACTCGGTCCGTGTGAAACCAAATAGAGTGCGCCGGGTCGAATAACACGAAGATCTTCATTCTGTAAAAGTTGTACAAATCGTTTCGGTAGGAATATCTGAAACTTCGGTTCGTCACCAACTGTATACGGCGCCTCGCTCAATGTGCAATTAATAGCATCACCAACTGAAGTGTCCATCTTCTTGATTGTATGTATGATGTAATGTTTTTCTTCTTTTAGTTCAGAACATCTCTTCGTCGGTAAGATTGTTGATTTTGAATGAGCGTTGAATTGATCAACCAAATTTTGAAGAAAGTTCTGCGATGCCATCTTGATGTTATTGTTAATCTTCTTGTTAATCTTCTTGTTAATAATAATGTCCGTCGGAGATGTTGTCTCTTCGGAGGTTCGAGTAATACTCATGCTGCGTCATGGTAGCGCTCTCACTTTTATTACCGACATTACCCCCACCATTCTGTTGAAGGAAATTATTCAAGCGGTAGGCATTCTTCAAAGCGCACTGTGACCTTCGATGTTTAAAACTCTTTGATGAAATACAAAGTTCATTGAAATAGCATTGGAAATCTCTATCTATTATTGCATTTATCACTTCGTTGCTTGTAAATGATTGTATCCAATTAGCTTTTTCCAATCCTCTTGTGTAGATAGTTTTGAATTCTTTGCAGTAATGATTCATAATGTGCGGCATCATGTTATAATTAATAAAACCTTCATCCCATTTTAAGTTGTGAAAGTGTTTGTACAACCATTTGTTTGTAACTTTCGCTTTAGTTGTTAGTCTATTGAATGGTAATGGAGGTTTGAATAAGTAATGATAAACTACAGATGTGTTCATATCCAAAATTACTAATTCTTTTATAATGAAATTTCCATCATTTCCTCGAAAAGCTTGAAATTCAATTATACCTTTTTTAACTATCATTATATGTGGCGCATTAGAAAACGAAACCCGTTTGTTCATGATGAAGTCTCGTCAGCAACTGACTTGTATTACAAACACGATTGTTCTTCTTTAACTTCTTGCGCTTCTTCGTCGATATTAAAGTTGGTGTGATAGTTGTTCAATTGTCTCCACATATCCACTTCTTGAGGTATTCGATTAAAAATTGAAGTATCCACGGGACCGTATAAAATTGGAACGAAAGGTTGTCTGTCCAATGTATCGATTAGATAGTCTTTGATTATTGCACTTGAAAATATTAGTTGTTTCAAATATCTGGTGACGGGACCGGTAGTACAACTTAAAGTGTAAAATTCTTCTTTAGTCAAATGTAATTTTACATCATGTCTAGTTAAATCTCTGAAGCGAACCATTTGTCCCCCACGATGTTTCACTATATCAACTTCAATATTTGATTCCAATAAACTTAATCTTGTTCTTCTTCCAAATGTGTTGTTACTCAAATAACATTCCAAAAGATGTAAATGTTTCATAAATGATTCCCAAGAAGTTTCAGTGAATGTAACCATTTTATTTCCATGATTTAAAATAACAATCGGTGAATAATCCAATGATTTTAAAATTCCAACTGAAATACTTTTCGTCATGCATGATGAAATGGGGTAGAAAATCCGAAGAAATACTTCTGTTAAAATATTAGTTGTAATGTTAACTTCAACCTTTTTTCTTTTTACTTCTTTTTCAGCTTCTCCTTCTTCTTTTTCTTCTTCTCTCTTCTTATGTTTGTTAAACTTGAGGAACTCGTCCATTTCTCGTTCAACTTGTTTTTCTATATCTGAACTATTCTCATCCATTAGAGGTGTATTTTCTTCTCCGTTAGTAGAACTCATCTTGCGAACGATGTTTCCCATACGACGGTCGAATATAAAATGAACTTTCCACTCATGATTTTCTCTCTTTTATGTTTTTCGTGAAATCCTTGAAATTTATACAATTACATAAATGTTTGTTTTCAACTTGTTTTTCACAAACGAAATTATAACCTCAAAAATTGAAGCAGATAATTCTAACCTCAAAAATCTGCAGTCGTTGTACTAATTCTTTTTAAAGTACATTCTTCACAATTCCGGTCAGCGGTGTGTAAGTAACTATTTTATCATGTAGAATTAGACAGTATGCCGAAGTTCCATCTGCTACTGGTTGTTCAAATTCCATTTCAATTTTTATATCCACACTTGATGATTTTACCGATTCATTTTGTTTTGAACAATCGATTACAATTATCGGAGCCTTGGAATAATACTGGTCAGGCGATAATAGTGGTGTATTAGTCTTTCCATAATATGACGATTGAAATCTTGCATACATATCGTATAAAATGGAAAAACGTTTTTTGCTGAACATGACATTCAAATTGTCATACGGAAAGAATTGAGAGTTTAAGAAAACTTTACAATTCTTTATTTTACAGTGATCAAATTGACCGGCATTTGCAGTGATAACATCTTTTCGCTTAGTTTGAAAACCGAGTATTATGTACCTTGCCCGTTCCAAATAAGTTGATGTCTTGACGGTCCATGTTTGTCGTTCTGTCTGAGGTAGTGTAGGATATTCATGGAATTCCCAACTTCGGAATGGCATCACAATATCACGGTCAGACTTTAACTTTCTCAATAATACGATTCTATGTTCATCGGCCAATCTTACATGAGGTACTCTCCAAACAACTTTATCCAATTGTAGTTGCCATTCCAGTTTATCTTCCGTAGTTGCAGGGTCTGCAAGTATCAAGTCCTTGTTAGTTGAAGATCTGAGTAATACCAATTCTTGTTTGACATTTATTATTATTCGTTTGTAATCTTCAGCGAATCCCAAAAGCAATCGTAAGGGTACATGAAAATCAAAGTGACCGTTGGAATCCGGTGTTATAGTGTCTTTATCAGGGGCAACCCATCCGGCGGTGACTATTGAATTCTTCTCATGCGGTGTTAATGATGTTAATCCTTTCAATGTCGTTGTTATACCAACCTTTTTTGTCGAACCAACTGTCACCCCTGATATCTCATATCTTATTTCATCAAAAAGATATGCCATCGGGTTATTTATAAAAGGAACTGTTGAAGCAGTTTTTCCATCCAATTTTAATACCCGTCCTTCAATGTACAAATAACTTTCACACGGTAATGTGTAAATATCTTGTTGTTGAATGGGAATCCTTATCTCATCGTTATTGTTTAATTTTGATGAAGTGTAAGGGTTGTGCGTGTGATATTCCTTCTCCCATAGTGTTTCGTCGAATGTCGGTCCTTGAGATATATCCAGGATATCCATCGTTGTTAAGTTTCAATCCAATCTTCTGTAGAAAACGAATGTTGTCCGATGTTAACTCTTCCAATGTCGAGGAGCTACTGAGCTCCCGACTCTTCCGTTGCGGTTTAAATGATAATCCCATGTTGACCTTTATGTTGCCGCTCTGATGTGTATCCGTATAGTTATCGTTTCTCCTCTAAAGTCAACACTAACACCGTCTTGATCCAATATGTTCAGTACGATGTCTGAAATGAAACTGGTGTTTAACGGTAGGTATATCAAGTTTTGTGGCTTCTCAACAATTTTAAAACCAGGAGCCACTGTTGGATAAAATGTATGTAAAATATGCTGATTCACTCCTTCTCTATACGATCCGTGTATAATATTACACGTTACATCGATGCTATTGACTTTCAATATTGTAACAGTTGTATCACCTGAATGAGTAGTTCCAGGAGTTAATATATTCTTTTTTGTATCTGTAAATCCAAGTAAACTGCCAATGGAGTTTTTGAAACTGACATCGATATAATATTTTGAAGTTATTTCTGCTTTTAAAGTATTATTGTTTCCTTTAACGGTGATATTTTCTTCTCCGAGTTGTTTTTGTAGTAATTGGTTTATATCATCGATTTCATAAGCTCCAGTAGGAAATGTAATTATTTTCAATTCTGAGTATTTTCCTGAAGCATCCTTAGTTTCATAATAATGTAGTAAATTGTTCTTTCCTTCCGTAACATTGGGAATTGAGTTGTAGGTAGTTAAATCAAGTAATGCCGCTTCCCATAATCTTTCCTTGGATAGACGCAATGCTGGGAACAGCGTACTTTTCAATGTGGATGAATTTCCACTCAGTGACACTGTATACGATGACATCTTAAAGCTGACTGACACTCTTCGCTAGAAACTCCAAACATAAATGCCCACATATTTCAGTATTGTTAGGTTGTTCTCTTTTGTAATTGTAAAAAATGTTTTTGGAGTTTCGAAAATAATGTTGCAGTTCTTTCGGCGGTGGTAGATTGCCAAAACTGTCAAAGTAGTAAACGGTTTGTCCGAGCTTTTTATAGCATACCCAATGAGTGCCTGGACCATAGGTGGAATCCAAATTTACTATTCCAGTTTCATTTTCCCATATTTTAGTTGGTAATGCATCTTTCATAAAAACTCCTCGAAAAAATGGTATTTTCAAACATTTTACATAATCATTTAACTGATGATTTGTTAAGGCTTTATTTGGAATTATCAATTGATTCTTCTTATTTAGTACACACGGTACGGTCTTAGGTATAAACCTGCTCCGTTTTTTACCATTGACCAAATAGAAGCTTTCTTTACTGTTGCTTTACGAGTTCTACGACGTCTCTTCTTAATGTTTCCACCTCTTTTGGGAGCTCTTCTCTTTGCAGGTCTTCCTCTGCGACGTCGTCTTCCAGCACCAAATTTAGCTTTCGTCTTCATGGCTGTAGTTACTGCCCAAGCCGCTGCTTTTTCTGCAATACTTGCGTCACTTGATTTTACTCTTTGCCAAGCTCTTTCCGCTAGAATTTTATCCGCTATTGATCTATTTGTTGAATCTTTATACTTTGAATATGCTATATCGTGTTCTTTGCAAGCTTGATCTAATTTATTAATTCCAGGATCTCCTCTTGCTAAACGTTTTGACAACTTAGTTCCAGGTCCACAATATTGATAACCTCCGGGCAGATGTAATTCGTATGGTAAAGCGTCTATCGCTCGATTCACAACAGCACCAATTGGAATCCGTCTGAGCAGGGATAATGCAGCTGATGTTAAACCACGTCCTCTCTTGCCGCTGTCTTGACGACGACTGAGCGATACGGTCTTCATTATGCTGTTTTATGTAACCAACGTCTTCACTCTATGAAATACTTTATGATAATGAATCCTTTTTTTGTGTATTCCATACTTAAATATTCATAAGTTTTACTAGTATCTATCAATGATTTCATCTTTAATCCATTGGTTTCTCTGAGAATCTTCGATTTTATTGTGTTTCATCGATGCATTAATCAAATGATTATGCATATCAATAACTACATTACCTACAAGATTCATTACATACTCTACATTAGTAGCATCTTTGTTACGTGTAGGATTATCAAGATTTGTGATACGTTTACCATTACATGTATACACAGATGGATCGTTATTAGAGGTTGCTATAACTTGATTAATAGTAGCAACATCATTCGGAGCTATTCCTGCTGATATGTTAGATATTCTTTTATTTTTTCCATCATATACGTTATTTATTTTATCTAAAACTATAGTTTGTTTTACAACAACACAATCCTGATCATCTTTACCAGATTTAACTTGGGTTAATCGTCTACCTTTACATATAAAATTAATACCAGTAGCTGATAGTTGTGGTACTTGTGTTAAAATAACAGCATCATGTTCTTCCGTGCCTAAACTTATATTTGACAATCGTTTATTTTTTCCATCCCACTTGTCATTTTGTAGTTGTAGTAACGTAAACTTTTCACTTCCTTGTATAAACTCATCACCTTTCTTTGACACCACCTGATTTTGTTTAACAAAAGCGGATGTTCCTTTCTTCAAGCTTTCATTCATTTGTCTCACAGTAGCAGCATCCGATGGAGTTGAACCATCTTTCAGATTGGACAACACTTTTCCATGACAATCAATAACAGCACCATTATATAAAATACAATTATCTTTAATGTATTTAATATTAACACCATCACTTTCTTCTTTAGGATATCCAATATCGTTTATAGTATATTTATAAAAGGAAAATCCATCTTTTTTCTTTTCTGGTATTACAGAATGCAAATAACGCTTATTGATTGTATCTGTATCCTCGGTTGGATCTGCTACATTAGTTATTTTATAATTTAAAGCATTGTACTTTTTTCCACTTTTAGTCTTTTCCAACAGTAAAGCGTATTCCATCGCAGATAGAAAATAGCCTTTATTAACAACATCTCCATTGTTGACTGGTTTTGCAACATTAATAACCCTGTGAGATTTTGCATCATACAGTTGGTTGTTGTCGAGTTTTAAACTTGTAGATGTTTCCTCCTTTACTGTTTTTAAATTTGTTGCATCTCCATCTTCTTCTGGATCCTTAACAAACTTTAAACGTTTATTATTTATGTTATAGTCACCTTCGGGTGTTTGCGGTAATCCACTTCTTTTTCTGTTTTCTCCAACTTGCACTCCTAACGCGGAGTATTGTCCGAACTTGTCGACGCTCATGTTAGAACTGACACATTATACGCCTGCAACTCTTATATATCCGCGGACAATTATACGATTATGCCGCGATTCCTGAGTTCGTCAATCAGAGCTACCCATTCATTATTTAAACCTGTATGACCGGCTTCCATGGCTTCATGCAATAGTCTCATTCTATCAACCAATTTATTGATGTCGTTGTAGTAAATCACATTCGTATTGTATAGATTTTTCATCAATCCTTTGCCAGATGTTGAAGTATCTCCTTTACTCTTTTTACCATGTTGTTCAAGAAGTGATAAATCCATAAGTGATAAAGATTTTCTTTTCAGTGGTTGTCTCACTGCTGGTGCAGTACGTAATGTTGGCAATTTTCGTGGAGGAAACAACTTTTTTATAACAATGTTATATTTTGTTGCACGTGAACGATTAATCATTGCATCCTTTAAGTAATTTCTTTTATGAGCGTTAGTATTTTGTAGAATCTCCTTAAAAACACTTAAATCTTTGGATGAATATCTTAATGGTATGTTTTTAAAAATTAATTCATAAAGTCCTTTTGTTCCTTTATATTTATGCTCACCAATAATGATGTAATCGTCTTGTGTTATTTCAAGCTTTGAATCGCCGATCTTTAATTCATTCCCATCAATTCTCGCTCCGTATACGTGTGATCTACTCAAATTCGGGTTTGATTTCATGTCATGTAGCATTTTCATTATATATTTTTTTCCAAGAGGTCCATGTTGTAATATATCGCTACTCAATTGAGTTAAATTTGGAATAGATTGTTCAGCTTCAGGTATTGGCTGTTCTTCTTCCTTTTCAACAATTGGTTCTTCTTCTTTTGTTTCTTCTTGCTCACTAGCACTTGTATATGAATCATCATCTTCTTCTTTTTTTAATGCTTGTACTTCTTGTTTAGAAACTGGTAGTAAAACATCTCCTTCATAACGAGGTTTACCAATAGTTTCTGATATCTGTTTTAAAGGTTCCGTAATAGGTTTAAATGTAGTCTCTAGAAATTCTTCTCTTTCACTTAAACCCATCCTCAATGCACGATTCTTCATCCTAATAGAATCACTGAGTGATTTTATTTCTTTCAATAGTTTTTCTTGATTCACCATGTTTACACTGTGAAGTTCAACGTGTAACTAGATGTAGCATCGGTAGTTCAACGCATAAATACAAATTTATCCAACCCTATACGATATCTACCATTTTTAATATCTTCTTCCTTCATAATAACGAGAAAGCCATATTTCTCATTCCATGCTTTGCCACACATCTCTTTAAATTTCTCAAATGCCATATCCGCATTTACATGATCATTATATATATGTTTTAAATTTGTTTCATCTTGCTTGAAGATGATCAACATATTTGCATTGTCTCTTATGAGTTGTTTGGAAATCTTACTGTATGTTTGACCAATATAAATGCTATCGATATTATGATGTCTTCCCATAGCGAAGTAATTTCTTATAGTGTCGTGATTTTCACAAGACACATCGTCAAAAATAAAAATAGAAAATGGTTTTGCTTCATTTGGTTGCATAATTGTTTCACTGGCATTAAACTTGTAGAAATTCACTTCAGGTACACTTGCAAGTACTTTATCCAATAATTGATATTTCGGTTGTTGCAATGATTTTGAAAAAATGTATATATTGTTAAAGCGCAATCCTTTAGGATTAGTTATAAGGTTAAAAACAACATTTGTTTTTCCACAATTTGAAGGACCAGTTATTAAACATCTTATCGTATTTGGTAGTAATTCACCATGTTTACCATGATTTAACTTATCATTGTCAACCGTCAATTCATCAATATTATTGATATTAAATCGATCTTTTTGTTGTACAATCTCCATCTTGTGTCAAGGTTAAACACACAATGAGCTATTAAATTACTATACCAAGTCTTTTGAAGGAATCCAAGAGTCTTCACTTTTATCGAATCCTAACCACCGGACTTTAACCATATCCTTTTTCCTTTGTAATACCTTTTCAACAAGATATACATCACCGACTGTTGATTTCAACAATTCATGTCCGTAGAATCCACCTTGAAGTAATTCACCCTTGTTATCCTTTAATAAGTAAGTTTCAGGTATAGTTGGTTGCACTTTATAAACTGTAAATACTTCATTAGTCCAATTTGGTAGATATCTTTTACTAAATACACCTTTGTATTTGCTTATACGAACTTTATCGTTGACTTTAAACTTTTTTGGTTGCAACTTTTCCAATTTAGGTGTCGTATTATTTCTGATGCGTTGTAATACAACCTTAGCATTTGCGCTGTTTACTTGGATAGGTTTCATTCCGATGGTACGATGATATTTGTTGTTATACTCTTTTATAAGTTGTGGTAATATGTCATACCACACGTATGATCCTCGTTTTGAAAATTGTTTGTACATCGCTCCTTTTAATGTTCTATTGAATCTTTCAATTATTGAAGCTTTAACTTCAGAATTTGTAGAATAATGATTTATTTGATATTTCTTCATTAAAGCTCCAAAGTCTTTATTAAAATATTCTTTTCCATCATCGGTCTGTAGATGTTTGATTTTGAATTTATTTCTTTGTATCGTTGTTTCCATAGCTTTTGTAACACTTTTACCAGTCTTATCCTTCAATGGTAAAGCGTCAGCTATTTTAGTAAAACAGTCTATAATTGTTAAAATATATTTGAAACCTTTGTTTAATTTACTGTGCGGTATCATTTCAATGAGATCAGCTTGATACAGATCATTCATTCCCTTAATAATTGTACTTCTTCTTGGAAATCTTCTTCTTGCTGGTTTATGTAGTTCATTTACAATCTTGTCCTTCACACTTTCCATCTTCAGGTGTTGCTTGCACATCGCTTGTAAAAATACTGATCCGTACAACAGTTCATTCTCTTTTATATAGTTTGAATATAGGTCAAGGCCATTTCATATTAGTGTAAAAAAGAGGGAACATGGCATTAGGCTTGCCATGTCCCCTCTTCTTTACGGAAAGGAAAAAAGGAAGAAGGCAGAGGACGAAGAATAGGTTTACTGGTCGATAGGGTTTAGAGAGTAATGTCCAAATGGCAGAGTTCTTATGTTGTCTTCAAGGATGTATCTCTTGTCATCCTTATAGCTCAATGCCGATTTGGTTTGCTTCACACTGAAAAGACGATGGTTGAAGCTTCTTATGGTGTTAAATGTTGCAGTTGTTTCAACATTTTCAAACAAACATCTTTTATAATGTTCAAACTGTACGTTCTTCTTCAGGAAAGAGGTTTTTATTCCTTTGGCTTTCTTCGTGACTTGATGTTCGTTCCTTTCGCTTATGTACAGTTGAAATGAATATAGTTTGGACATTAATGCTACAATTTCCATCATCGGCACACCATTTGTTTCATCTTTAAATTTTCCCAATACTTTCTTGTTTCTGTCGTAGTCGTAATTTGGATGGTCCTTGGGATAATCGGAAAAGTCGAAATCATCTTTATACATAAAAGTGCGTAGATCTTCGTACATGTCATTTGTTTTAATCCAGTAAATTAGTGCATCCGTATCCATATATGCAATACCAATGTTCTCTCTTCCATAATAGTTAACCATCTTCTTATAATGAAACTCGTACATGTGTGTTTTAGAAATATCCAAGATTGACATTCCTAGATACAAAGGACGATCCATTAGAACTGACTTCTTGTTCATGGAAATAACAACTAGATTTTCATTAATAATTACAGATGAACCAAAGTTTGGTTGTTGCACTAATTTCTGTACTTTTACTGGATCAGTTACCAATTTGATATCCTTATGTTTCCTTTTGTTTTCCAAAGTCTTGCCAAATATTGCGTTGTTCATTAGTTTGAAGAAATCTTTTTGAAAACTTGATGTAGCGGTGGCTCTTCTTCTTGTGTTGTTGTCAATGTACGGTTTTAACCAACAAGATTGAGAGAATTGTAGTACTCGATTAATTTTTGTAATTCTCAATCCCAAGTCTAAGGCCTGTTGTATCATCCAGTAGTGTCCAACATACCGAGTCTTGTTGGTTAAAGTCATCAATAATTTTGGCCATCTTCCAGTTGGAGAAATTTCAGTCTTCGGAAGAAGTGGTAAATCATAATGTTCGTCGTGAAGATGTTCGGGATATTCAAAATCGACGTCGAATATGTAACCAGTTTCTCCATATTTCGGTATATCCATTATGTTTCCAATTGATTCTGGGTCTATCCATTTGAAATTATCATATGGAAGGGGATTCGACATTGCCCATCCGTATAAGTTATTTGCATCAAAATAACCCAGGAATGTTGTTGGTTTTGATGCATCATAATCGGGCAAATATTTATTGTTCGCCTTGACATGACGTGTTACACTTTGCGTCAATCCTCCTCGAACTCCTGATTCTAACATCAACACCATATCTATATCTGTAAGAAGTTGTATTTTACAATTTGTTTCTTTTAACATGGCTTGCCACGCTAGTCCAGGCGAAGTGTACGAATGAAGAGGGTCTAATCCATATGACGCAAAACATGTATTTCTAAATTCTTCCATCACATCACATAATAAAGTCACATCTAATTTAACGTAGAAATCTGAATATTCCCCCAATGTTCTAAATCCTAATTCGTTCCATACTTTGCATGCATGATCATAATCCTCTTGAGATATATCCATGTCGTACAGTTTACTTTTAAATTCTTCTTTTGGAGGTAGTGATGTTTCATTAAATCTTTCTAAACTGTCTATGTAATCATATGGGAAAACACCTTTTCGAAGTACCAGATCCAGTTTGTCGTTATTTACAATCTTCTTTGTTTCGATTAAATCTTGTTTCCTTAGGTTTTCAGAAAGTTTAGACAAACTCGACGGCAAAAATCGGTAGGAGTCCAAGAATCTTAGTTTGACATTTCCAACTTCTTTGGAAAAACTTATGAACTTCTCTGAAGTTTCAGCTAACACATCGATTTTACCGTCGTCTCTTCCTAATTCAGGTATTATAAAATGAGCGTCGTACCCACTAAGATTATGCAGAACCACAGGGATAAATAGTGGTAAACGATAGCTCAAGTTGCATTTATTACAAGCAGCACCCCTGTAATATCCTGTGAGGTGGTCGTGATCTTTAACTTTATAATTCTCAATAGTAAAATCATTTTTGCACAAGAAACAGTGAGTCGCATTTTCATGTTGAATTTCTTCTTCTTCGTCCATCGGTTTCATTGGTACAATATTTGTATACAATCTTTGTGTATTTCCAGCTATTGAATATAGGTGATCAAGAAATATTTTTTCCGCATTTTCACCACGATATACTAGAGGTTCTGAAGTTAATCCATATCTGTTTAAATGTTCTTCTGATAATGTTGATTTGACCATTAAACAAAAACTGTTTGGTTTGTGCATTTGATACTTTACACTTTTTCTTGCTTCACAATTTTCATCTTCAACTGGAACAAGTGTTGATTCAAAATCCGCATACACAACTAAAGGGATACGGTATTGATGATGAACCTTTTCAAATGTAACGAATGCTCTGTTTTCCGAAGGTAAATTAATCTTTGCTTCATAATTATTGTTACATAATCTTTTGTGTTCTTCTAACCATTCTCTTCCTTGTCTTCCTTCTCGTTGAAAATTAAAACATCTCTTACAAATCAACTTTTTGTTTCGATTTTTTGAAAGTTGCTTATTAACAAGACGATCGAATTGCTTTATGTACACATAGTGAGACACATCTCCTCGCGTTAGTAGTAGTAAATCCGTATGATCTGGTAGCTCTTCTTTTGCAATACGTAAAGGATACACTTTGTTTGAACTATCTAATGCAAAAACATTAATAGACGTGCCGGGATTTTTCTTTTCAAATTTTGATATATCTTTCGTAGAAACGGGATATGTTATTCCTTGAAAATTGTACCTGTGTCTTGCGTCTTCATATTCTTGGTTGGGTCTACATGGATTTTGTGATACAAACTTTGTCGTCATAGCATAGCGAAAACATTCATTATCTTCATTTTGAACATTAATACAAGATTTTGTATTTTCAATTATTTTTGGCAAAGGAATGTAACTAGATCCCATTAGTCCATATCCGTGTTTGTGAACTCTTATCTCTAATACTTCAATACTTGTAAGACTCCATCCGGATCCTCTTCCTTCGTGTTCCTGAAGTTTAGTTAATATTTCTTCTATACAATTCTCGACTATTGAATCAATGTTTGAACTTTCCATGATGGTTCGGTTTTTTGTTATGAATCCTCTTGGTGATAATTCTTCTTGTGCATTTATAAACATAGCTTCTAGTAGTAAACCAAATTTAAGAAAGTTCAATCTTTTCAATTCTTCTTTTAAAGTTTTACTTACGATTAGTTTTGCTTCTCTAATAAATTCTTCTAAGTTCAAGTTTTCATTTTGAATCTTATGATGCATTACTACTTTACCGGGTAAAGCAAATACTTGTAGATTCGGTAAAGTAGTTGAAGATGTTGCTGTTATTTCTTCTTGTTCTTCTTGTTCTTCTTGTTGTTCTTGATCTTCTTCTGTGTTGTTGTGAATTAGTTCTTTATGTATATCTAGTAGAATTTCATCGTGAAACGATTCCGAACATTTATCGCAATGATACATGTTGACGATGTTTACTCTTCGAAATTTCGCCGAGAAATGAAATGGGCTCTGACGGTCCCGCTTTTATAACGGTTCCCCCACCACTATTTCATCATCATCATCATCCTCTTCTTCTTCTTCACTATCCGAGGAAAACAAACGTCTTGGACGAAACATTAATCTTCTACTAACTGATTGTTCATTTGTGTTCTCTATTCCAGTTGGGGTTTCAGTATGTACTTCTTCATATTCAAACGATGATGAAGATTCTGACATTACTACATCCATATCCAAATTTTCATTCTCCACATCATTTACACTTCCTACTTCTGATGTTGTTAGATCTACATCCATATCATTTACACTTTCTACTTCTGATGTTTCACTGTTATTATCATCTTCTTCCATATTAAAATCGTCTAGTTGAATTTTATACAATATTTCAATAAGAGGTTTCCTTGGATAATCGGTGTTGTCCACAGGAGCCATTTCAAGTAAATGAGGAATAACTCTTTGTGATTCGGCTTATATGATATTTTGATAAGTATGTCAAGGTCATTTTAGATTAAGTGAGAACTGGGAATAGATCACTAAGCGGTATGTTATTTCATTACCACAAAGTGATCTATTCCCCATTCTCTAAGAAGTGTTCAATCAATAACCAAAGTCCAAATCCATTTCCTTTTTTTTTGTTTAATTTGAATCTTTTGTTACATAGTTTATTGGTTGACTGTTTGAAATTTCAATGTGTCGTCTTATTATTTGTTCCAATTCTTCTATTTTTGCTTGTTTTATCATTAGTTCTGTATGTAACTCATTAATGTAATCAGCTGCTTTATCCACCGTTCTTGTTCGTATTTCACCTAACATAACACCAGGAATCAATCTCTGTAGTCTGTAAAACTTAAACTTTATTCTAGACTCTCTTGCCTTAGCCATTTCCCGAAGCCTTTGTTTCTTATTGTCTTTACTTGTAGTCAAGTCCATACTCGTGACAAGTTCGCTTTCAGAATAATTCGACTATAGTACACTCGTCTTTTATACACTTTCCCCCACCACTTTCAATTTCCCCCACCCTACTAATATAGGTCAAGGTCATATGGTATTAACGCGAGAACGAGGAATAGAGCACTAAGTGGCATGTTAGTCCATTACCACAAAGTGATCTATTCCTCGCTCTCTATTCTACATCTAATTTTTTTGGGTTTTTGTTATTTTTATCTTTTTTTTTGGTTTTTCTGGGGGAATGAGTGTTTGAATATTACTTGGTAGAATGTCCATTTTTCTTCTTCAAATCTTCAATAGTTTCCAACAATTGTAACAAATATGCGTTAGTTTTTTCTAAAGTTTTCAGTCTGCTACATCCAACTTGAATGGAAGGCACTATTAGTTGCAATTTTGCAAATTCTATCTTTTCTTTCTTGCACCTTTCTCTCATTTTTAGGTTTTTCCTTAGTCTTGCCGAAGATGGTGTTATAGGCTCGTACATACAATCTGGATATGGTTTTGACATTTTTAACACTGATGTTGAAGTACAATGAGATACTTGCGGCCGTTGAGCTTGATAATAATTTGTTGTTGGAGTATTGCAATACATCTTCGGTTCTAAGTTTTGGTGGCAATCTGTAGTTGAAAGTACTGGTGTTGCAGAAGGATCAGTCATCTTTCACTGTTGTCGTACAGAGTGAACTCTTTTTTTAAGTTTTACTTCTTTTATCACATTTCCCCCACCACCGACTTATAAATTCTTCCCCCCACCATAATTATTTATACTTGTTTTTCCACATTTCAAATTTTATACCATACTTCCAATGTGACATCTGCGTCTTCCTCTTTCAAGTATTTGACAAATTCAGGACTCCTCGACGATACATTCGGTCTGTTTAGATAGCTCATCACCTTGTGATGGCTTTCCTCATTTTCTATGTAACAATAAACTTGCATTAACTTGTTTTCTTCTTCTTTCGATGATATGAAATTTGCAACAGAGGTCCACTCTTCATATTTAATCTTGAAATGACGCACTTCGAATTCCATAATGTTTCTTACAATGCCGCAACAATAATAAAACTCTCTTCAAACAACCTGCATTTATACACGTTCCCCCACCTAGTTATAACCCCCCACTCTTTTCTCCCTCTCCTTTATATGTGGAAGGGGTATTATGGTTTGAATGCACGATACTTAATAAATTCAAACAAACACTGTGCACAAATGTCGCAGGTGTTATTACATGTTTCGAATTTCATTATTTGACCTTTTACAAGATGAACTAACCTACCTCCATCATCTTGGAATTGTTCAAAATCTAAAACAGACGCTTTTCCACAATCATGACACATTTTTGTACCATCTTTAAAAGTATAAGCAAGATAGATAGCAAATCCATAATTGTCTCTTTTAAATTCAATGAGCATTTCACGAATTGCTTTAGGTATTTTACACTCATTTGATCTCATAATATAATGGTAAAGAAACCCATTATTGATAATTTCTTGTAAACACAGAACCAACAACCTATCCATCGTGTTAGACTTATACTGATAGTTACATCTAAAACCTCTTTCTTATATGATTTTCCCCCCACCACTTTTATATAGGTCAAGGTCATTGTATATCAAGCGAGAACTGGGAATAGATCACTAAGTGGCATGTTATTCCATTACCACAAAGTGATCTATTCCCATTCTCTAAGAAGATTGTTGATAATTTAGATTCCTAATATTTCTTTTCCTTCTTCTTCACCTTTTTGAACTGTAGTATTACCAGACATGTGTGATATTAGTTTCTTCATTTCTCGATTTTCCATTTCCACTTTCTTCAATTTTAAATCTCTTGCTTCGATTTGTAGTTTTAAATACTTGATGTAACTTCCAGCCCAGTGTAGGGTTTTCAATTTTGGTGCTCCCATTGCAATTCCAGGTATTTGAAATTGTAGTCGATTGAACTCCATGTTCATATCTTGTCGGTCTTGTTTTTCCTTTTCTAGTCTTTTCAATCTTTGATTCTCCCTTAACAAAGAAGTTGGATCACAAGGAATATGACGAAACATTTTGGTCAACGATATCTCGAAGAATAAGCTTCTACGCAGAAAACCAACACATTTATGCACTCCCCCCTCCAACTTTAGGCTAGTGGTGGGGAGAATTACATTAATTTAATACTTATTTCCACCGTTACACTTGCTCCATTTTCAAAAAGGTATCTGTAAAATGGTTCTGGATACTGGTATATTTCACGTCCTATATTTTCCTTAAGAAAGTTGAAAGCTATTCTTTTCGAATAGTCATTATGATATACTTCTCTTAAATTAACAAGAATTCCATCTTCCAGAAATTTCACTTGAATCATTGGTATTTTGCTTACATCATCTTTGTCTATCAGAGGTAGCCTGTAGGTGAACGTATTTGGTGGTAAACGTAAGGTTCTATCAAGTCGAGAACAGAATATTTTGAACAGTTTTTGATCATTGATTGCAATCTCATGAATACCTATCATTTTATAGTACGAAGGTTCAAAAGGTACAGCACGAAACGTTTTTACTAGACAGTTACTCGAAGAAGGTTCTGTAGGTGCGTTAGGATTGAACATTTTTAGTCGACAGTTTCCTGACGAATAAGCTTCTACGCAAATAACCAACACATTTATGAACATTCCCCCACCAACTTTAAGCTAGTGGTGGGGAGAATTTTCCCCCACCACTTCTTCAGAATTAATAGCTTCAATTTGAATTACAACAAATATATTTGACGCAAATTCCCAAAAAACTGAATATGAAACAGTTTCTTCCACATCTTGAGATTCATTTTGTGTTTCAACCATTTCCATCATTGAAGGTTCTTGATCAATTTCTGTTACTTCCATCGCTTCTTCTACAGGATTTTGTATTGTGTCGGTTGTTTCAACTTCATCTTCTTCTTGAACTAACGTAATATTTCGTTGTCTCACAATTTCAATTAATTGTATAAAAGAATTATCTCTAGGAGACATTATTAACCATACATGTAGCTCCAACAAATGCTGACTTACTAATGACAAAACTCTCAATTTATAAGACTTGTTTGAATAATAAAGTGGGGGAACTACCTTAGTCCAATTCGGATTCGGATTCAGAAGACAATAAAGGTGATATGGGTGAATCCAACGATGAATCTAATATAAATGTATCAATAGCTTCCTTAACTATATCTTCGTCACTATCGTTTATCATTTCTTCAAAAAGTTCTTGTTCAAACTGTACCATTTCTTCTTCCATCGTGGAATCATTATCAGTTTCGTTATAATTTTCCTCTATATTGTCTTCTTCCATTTCATTTGTATTAATATAAACATTTTTAACTTCAAAATAATTAACAAATGGAGTATCTTTAGACAACATATTTGTTCACCACTTCTTTTACCTCGAATAACAAACTATGTATCGCTTACTTAGTCTTATATACTTCTACCCCCACTTTTTTTTTGCACAACGTGAAGGAAGGTGGGGAGAGGATTTTGTAGCTATTCTTCTCTATCTAGGTTATATTTCATTGCTAGCACATCTACTATAATTTTCTGCTTTTCAACTTCATCACGAATAAATATTGTCCAGGGAAATAGTTCATTAATATTGTTGATTGTTACTTTTATATCATACAAAAAATCAATATGTCTTAGTAATGAAACAATAACAATAACTCCTATCCCATTGTTTGCCATAATTGTTTCTTCAATTTTAATACGCAAGTTTGTTATCAAACTCCATATATTAATATCATTGGCTATAAAACCATCAAGTCTAGTACTCATCTTGACGGTGCAAGTACAGACTAAAAACCTGGAGGTTCATAGTCCGCCCTTTTATTAGTTTTAAAAATGGGGAAGGGAAGGAATAAGGATTGGGAGGGGATAGGGTGGGGGGTGAGGGAAGGGTAATGTGAGTTATTAGACCACTTGTGCGACAAAGTAGCCACCAATGCTAACTTCGAGCTCATAACACTTCATAACATCAATCCTGCCAAGTCAACATACGTTCTCTAGTATTTGGTGTTACACAGAAGAACCTACTGTCATTATACACAATAGCTGAACCAATTATAACATTGAATCCTAAATTTAGCCATTTGTGTGCTTCCGTAATAAATCTTTCTATTGTATCAAAAGGAAATTGTTCATCGATGTAGATTGGTCTCATTTGTTCATCAAGTTCAATTACATCTTCATCTTCACTGTCACTGCTACTATCATTTTCATTGTCACTGCTACTATCATAATAATCTATCACATCTTCTTCAGGCTGTTGGAAAACATCAGCAATTTCGGAAGGATTGAAGTTTTCACTATGGTGAGGAAGCATTTTAAAGCAAATAATAACGGCAGAGGACGAAACAACAAGTGTGGCGCGTGAAAGCAGAATGAAGGAAGTGTGAACAATGCTTGCTTCGCTTTTATAACGATATGCTAATGAGAGGGGTAAGAGGTGACCCGGGAGGTGGGGAAAAAGGAAGGAGAGGGGATATTTATTTTTAAATAATTTGCATAACTTTTGACTAAAATAAGATAACCAAATTCTTCTATTACTAAAATGTTCGTCTTACATAGACCTTTTCAATGATGTATCGCTTGTCGTAATCGATCAAACCATTATCGAGTTATAGCCATTTGAATTTTCGGGGGGGGGGGGGGTTCCGCTTGAGTGAACACGGGGGGGGGGGGGTCCGCTTGGGTGCTCATGCGGAACTGATCTTCTCACGAGATAGTCGTGTGATAATGAAGACAAATGTTCATCGTGCCGCGACCACTAATTAACTCGCATTTGCCGTGTTCATATCTTTCCTACTCATTATATATACGTTTCCTACTTCATTATTTCAAGACTAATTAACTTGCAAAACAACAGTCTCTGTCTTTGAATGCTGATGAGATTTCATTAGGAACCATTCTTTGCACGCTATATGAAGCTACACTGGCTATGCAAGTCAGAGCGGTCATATAACTGTACAACAACCTCTGAAAAGTAGGTCACGAGACTTAGAGTGTTAAAAAATAATGGGGGAGAAACACAACGCTATAACGCATTGTGTTTCTCCCCCATTATTTTTTAGCAAAATTTGGAAAATCTATGTGAATTTACTGTTTACGTCCCCACCTTGTAATACGATCCTTTTTATCCCTGAGGAGAAAGTCTTGAGAACTTAAATTGTTAAGTCTCTTCTCTTTACACAAATTGTCAGGAACTTTAATTTTATATTTATTGCCGTTACATTTTGCCAATATGTGTTGGTGGTCAACAACACTTAGAAAAAAATATCTCAAACCTTTCTTAAGCCTCTCTCCTCTGACGGATATTATTTCAGGATCGTCTTCAACAGTGGGGATTTCTGTCAGTTGTGGTTCGGAAAGATGTTTTACGATATGTACACGGCAGAAATGTTCGTTCTTAACACATTTCCTACCACAAGCTGATCCTTTCTTAATTCCCCTAGCGAGCACTTCAGGGCAAGTAGTGGGACGGCTAAATGCCCTACGACGCTCTTCTTTTAATAATTGGAAACGCTCTGAAGGAGCAGACTTAGGAGATTTATTTTTAGGATAGGCGTGATCTTTAGGAATAGTAAGTGGTGGGGTAGGAGGCAATGGTGACAGTGGAATGACAGGTGTACTAAGACAATGAAGCAAGGTTTCAAATGAAGGGGTATTAGGACGAGGAGCTGGCTTCTGCGGTGGTGGCATGTTAGTTGAAGGCGGTGTGGAGTCATTTGAAGACGAAGGCGGTGAAAATATGCTGCGACGTATGGTATTGTTGGCCGGGGGAAGAGGAGCTCCAGAAGTTGAAGGTTTCGAGTCTAGTTGCTTCTTATACCAATCGGGAGCATTTTTCAAGCGAAGAGTTTTCTTGACTGGAGTTGAAGCCGTAGTAGAAGTAGAAGTTGAACTTGTAATAGAAGAGCAGGCTGTAGTGGAAGTTGTAGTCGGCAGGGATGACATCGTGGTAGTTCTGTTCGCAGTTCGCAGCTTAACGTCTGGAATCAGAATGAAACGTTAGCCGTGGTCGATGCGTCTTTTATAACGGTATGCTAATGAGAAGGGTTAACAACCGTTAGGTGGGGGAAGGTGGGAGAGAAGGAAAGAGAGGGGGTATTTATTTCAAATAATTCGCATAACTTTTGACTAAAATAAGATAACTAAATTCTTCTTTGACTAAAATGTTCGTCTTACATAGACCTTTTCAATGATGTATCGCTTGTCCTAATCCGTTAATCCATTATCGAGTTATAGACATTTTAATTTTTCCGGGGGGGGGGGTTCCGCTTGAGTGGACACGGGGGGGGGGGTCGGTCATTGACCCTTCCGAAAGTGGGTCAAGGTCATTTAAGACTTATAAAGAACCAAGGTGATGGGAACAGTAGTAACTGTTCCCACCACCCTGTTTGCCTAACGGTTCCCACTCCCAACCCACTAGTTACGTTCTGCGAGGGACATCGACGCAATTTTGTTTGGCCCGTCCGGGTCCATCCGTAACGGGCCGGTCCGGGTCCATCCGTAACCGTGAATTCGAAGGGAAACTGGAACAGCTAATGCAGAAACGCAACTCTAACACCCACCCAACTAATCCCACCCATCATATTCCTAAACAAAATGCAAAAACCTAGTCCGCAATTTGCGGATGTCCCACCCCTTCTAAGTGAAGTTCAACGGAACTTCTGAATTTACAGTTAATCTACCCCCTATCATCTAGCTGAAAGGCAAAACAACAACATTAATTATAAATACCAACACTTAAAACTAACAACACATCATTATTAAATATCAAATAATTCAACACAACCAAATACCATCATTATTCTTAAAATTAATACACCTTTAACGCTAAACACAACTTATAACTAACATCGCAATGCGCAAATTAATTCTTAAATTAAGTGCAACTTACAACTAATATTTACACACACACACACACACACACATACCACATTGCATTAAAGAACGCAACGTAGTATAAGAAGTTCAAATATATATAGGCCTACTATATATTTGAACCTCTTACCGAGTCGCCAACGACTTTTCGCTATGAAAACTCGTTGACGACTGACGCGAAAATCGGGCTCGTATCGCTCCTCGGGTTTTCGAGTGGTGGGGGTAATTAATGCAGTGGTGGGGAAATTGTTTCACTCCAGTACGGTCTTCAATCCACTCCAGTTCGCAGCAGTGTAAAAATGAAACGAAGGAGTGGGGGTGGCGCATGCGCAGCGACGTAAAATCCAAGGTTTGAGGTTAGAACTTTCCGTGCACAGTAGAGCTAAATTGAGTAATACAGGACTCGGCGCATGCGCAATAGCGAGGAGTGATTCCGATCCGGAGAACTCGTTGCATTCGCAGCAGCGCTAAAGTGAGTAATACAGACTAGGCGCATTCGCAGTAGCGCTAAAGTGAGTAATACATGACTAGGCGCCGTAGCGTGAAGTTGGCTCACTCCAGTACAAGTTATAGCAGCATAAAAATGAAACAAAGGAGTGGGAGCGGCGCATGCGCAGTGACGTAAAACCAAGGTTTGAGGTTAGAATTTTCCATGGTGGCTGCCATGTTTAATTCTGTTTCATTCAAACAATAGTAGTTCATGGCTGGCATGGGATGTGAAGTGTGGTAATTAGATGGGGTTAGCAACCGGTCGTGACCGGCCATTGACCGTCATCGACCCGGCGGGGTTCCGCTTGAGTGACCACCGGGGGGGGGGGGGTTCCGCTTCATTAGTCACGGGGGGGGGGGGTTCCGCTTCATTAGTCACGGGGGGGGGGGGGGTTCCGCTTCATTAGTCACGGGGGGGGGGGTTCCGCTTGAGTGAACACGGGAGGTTCCACTTGGGCGCTCATGCGGAACTGATCTTCTCACGCGATAACCATTATAAAAGGAGATTGTTCATCGCGCCGTGACCATTAATTAACTCGCATTTGTGGTGTTCGCATCCTTCCTACTCATTATATATACGTTTCGCCAACTTCATTATACAAGTCTAATTGCTACTAACCTGAAATTTCATTTACATTAGCACATGTCGTCCTGTTTGAATCACCTTCGCGTGCTCGACGTTATATCTCATTCATTTGTCTTGTTCTCACTTCTACACGTCTGACATACTTCTTGTGATGGATACGCAATGTTTGAAATTGAAACTTTTGCGGACACAACATATATTACGAAATAATTACAAACCATCGGTTTCAAAGACTAAAACAAATTTAACAAAAGTGAGGAAGAAATTAAGTTTTAACCCGTTATACTCTGTTAGAACTTCGCAGGTTCACGTTGATGATAATGTTATTCACAACATTTTGCGTTCGATGTTACGTTTCCACAACTTCGAACTTGTTACACCTATCGACTGTGTTCAGCAGGTTTTCATATTTTACCCCCACCCTTCTTTATATAAGTGCGCTCACGACAATTCCTGTTTCATTCTTCTATACGCTCTTCGACCGACAACTACTCCGCTCTAAATTACACACTACAAGAAGATGGATACAAACCAAGAACAAGTACAAGTTCACGAAATATCGTCTACTACCCACCCGAGAGAGAATCCTCCAAGAACTTCGCCTTCACCGAATCCACAGAACCCCGTCCAAGTTTCGGATGTATCTTCGACGGCGAGGAATGATCTTGAAGCTATTCTTCGGTCGCTCGTCGGTTTCGACTGACCTGTACGACGATCGATGTTAAACTGAACTCTTAGAAGTTCAGTTTTTTTTTTTTTAAACTTCCTCCGGATGACCTTGAAGCAATTATCCCCTCTCCCTTTTCAACTAACTTCTACTTTTGTTCAACTGTTGAATTTCAGTTTTGAACTAACTTTTAATTTATGCGATGTTTTAGTTGAACCCGGTTAATTTATGCGCGCATTTAGTTCACTCCCAAATTGTTGAATTTCAGTTTTGAACTAACTTTTAATTTATGCGCAAATCTACTTCAACCGCTCACCCCACCTCCTCACCCCTCATTTAATATACGACCGGAAGCTATGTGCCCCGGCACGTGGCTTCCGGGGCAGCTGACCTGAGCCAGAAGTAACCAAATCTAACTACTGAAAATGGAGTATTTAAATTGCATATTAACTTCATAAATGCAATAGCGTGATTACCTTGAGAGGAAAATAATGAGTTACTAATGGATCGAAGTTAATACGGGTATGTTGTAATTATCTATTACAAGGTATTTACAATAATGAACAACATCACACGAGACTAGCGGAGTATGGCCAATCTGTTACTGTGTACCAGAAAGTAGAATAAGCTATCTACGTGAATGTAAGGAGGGCCAGTTAAAGGTTGGACACGAATTTGCACTCAGACAGAATTAACAGTAATTATCCTAGCAGGAAGGGACGAGTCATCTGTATGTTGATTACGGTTTATGTTCTCAAGGGTGGGTTTCCTCCCCACTTTCAACAATGTAAGGGGGGGGGGGGGCATATTATATGGGGATGTTACAAAAAAACATATGTATGCAGTAATTAGCTAATACTGAATAGTGATTAGTGAATAGTGATTAGATTCTTTAAATGGCGAATCATTTAGAATGCTTCAATAAATATTTTAAAACTTAGTAATTACTTAACCTTTAATAAGTAACGGGTTAATCGAGACTTGCTCGTTGGTTTTAACTCACGTTTGTTATAGTATCATAGTAATCAGGCTTTGAAGTTTATGCCAACTATACCATTTCACAGGTGACAGCTATTTCAAAACCAATGCTTGAAAGTAGCATTCTTTTACTTTTGAGTATCGTTCGTTGTTGTTTCGTTGCTTTAAGGGAAACCCATAAGACCAATGTTAAAAAATTACAGCTATGAAACTTATTAAAAAAAAAAAAACTATTTTTCCTTTAGTTGCGGCTGTTCCTGACATAGTTTTGAATAAAAACACTCTCAAATGCGAGGTTTAGTTAAAATTATAGATTTCGAGACCTATGAAAAAGCATCGCCACAGAATCTCATCGTATTATAGAGTAGGATTCAACACATTAAAATAGTAAGATAAATGTAAAATAATTAACCAGAAAGACAGAGTGAAATGTGAATCTACCTTGTCAGAGCAATCATTCATCTCCGAGACAGTTCCTTCCGCTCTCGGCTGACATCTATTGAGATGGATCAATTTACAAATTGACTTACTGAGGGTACAGAATGTTTAATCGGTGCTAATGCCATTTAAAAATTATACTCGTAACTCTTTAGTTATTAAATAGGGTATATAATATTTTTACCAATTGCTTTATCGCAGTGATTACAAAAAGAATAATTTACATTTAAAGGAGCCAATTAACATAATATACTCCTATCTTTCGTGTCTTTGAAGATCATATTCAATGAAATTTCTCAACGGAAGTGATGAACATCTCACGATAAGTCACGAACATCAATTGAAACAGAAATGTTTTCAATATATATCAATTGAAACAGAAAATGGAGAGATATTATCCGACTTAAACCAAAATTTTTATGTTTTAAATGTCGGTAGTTTTTGCAGGGTGTGTGTGTAGGTCATTAAATTCAACCTCCCTAGTAGGATGAAAAAAACATAGCTTGGACGATGGCATACAGGGTGTCCCAGAACTCTCTGGAACCCTTTTGTATATTTGTTCCTTGCATCGAGACAAGAAAAAAACATCATACAAATAGGGGTCAAAAATCCATCGTTTAGCCGCTAGCCGCCATTTTGTTTTTTTTTCACGTAATAATTTTTATTTCCGTAATGGATGGTTGTCTTCAGTTCATATTTCGTATAAATCTTTATCATACTAATGTACATTTTCAGGAAAAAAATTATTTTTTTCCACTGTGTATTGTAATAGAACAAATAAGTATAGCTAATAGTAAAGTTTAATTGTTTCATTTGTTCATTAGGCCTAGCCTATTCATAATTTAGTTTGATCTAATTATTATTATTATTTAACTAAAAACAATATCACAATAGGCCTAGCCAACATTTTATTTGAAACAAATTATATATTGTTATTGAGCAGCATTAAAAGTAAGACATGCCTAGCCTAGATTTGATGTACCTACATCATATCTTTTGATTCTAGTAATATAGTTACCTAATTAATATAGTAGAATCATGAATAAGCATAGCCTATGTCAAAATTTAATAATGTTTTCTTAATTTTTATTAATATTTGTCAGTTATTGTAAAATGTAAATTGTTACCTAAACCTAGTGGTATAGCCTAAGCTATGTTTAGCCTTAATCATGATATTTATAGTTTAGGATTATAGCCTTTGTTTCTTTTGTTAATAGACGTTATAAATGGTCTAGGAATTACAAATATATGATAAAATAATAATAATATTAATAGATAATAAAGATTTACACTTGTAAAATACTCACGACAAATGAAGCTGATAGGTGTTTGTTGTAAGTTGTCGTTGTTAGGGTTTATTGTACCATTTTAAATGTAATCTTATGGACACTATAATATATAAATACCTATATAATAGTTAAGAATAATTATAACATAAGAAAACAAACATTGTATTTGTCAAATTTGTTTATTTAATGAAAATGCTTGTAACGGGGCCACTGGACTCGATTAGACGTTTGTGACCGGGCCGGTGTCGCTATCCCAGTCACGTGACACCCCGGCCGGCAATTCGGGTATAGGGGGCAGTGTAGCGGCAGCTCATGGGCATTGTTTCCGTCGCTGCGTGCACGCCGAGAGGTTGTGCTGTGGCGATAAATATAATTAGGAAATTTTATTGTAATAAATTAGTATCCCTTTGTATTTTGTCCTGTATCCCTTTTGTATCTTGTCCTACGTAAAGTTAAATAAAAGGTCAGTAACATTTAATCTGTCTTACTCTTTCATTTCTTTCATTAAGTTAATACAGTAAAATAATAAAAGGTTACATTGTCCAAATAATTTTTTAGGCTTTCCTCAATTTTCAATTAAACATATTCACTTCACACCAACATTAACATCTACACTTTACACGGCTGCGTGTCACGTCTTCGGACTGTGCTGTGGACCGATCACTAACATCTACACTTTACACGGCTGCGTGTCACGTCTTCGGACTGTGCTGTGGACCGAACTCTAACACCTACACTTTACACGGCTGCGTGTCACGTCTTCGGACAGTGCTGTAGACAGAACTCTAACACCTACACTCTACACGACTGCGTGTCACGTCCTTGGACTGTGCTGTGGTCTAAAACTTACAAAAAACACTAATTTTCCTTTCAATTGGATCAGCCTTGGCAAAGAACCGCCCTTGAGATCTTATTGCTCAGAGTTTTAAGAGCTAGTTTGAGGCATCACAAGTGATTTTTTTTTTTTTTTTTTTTTTTTTTTTTGAGGGAGAGGCGGAAAAATGCATTACGCACACAGGTGGCCAGCCTGTAGTGTGGGGCTCCCCTAAAAAACGGGTTTACCCACTAAAAAACCTCCTCTACTCTTTAGGAATCTAACCTGGAATTTTTTATCACATTACGTCAGGCTAGGCCTAAATTTGGCTTACACGCGTGGGGCTCGCTCCTTATCCAGCCGCTCGATCAAGGGATCTGGGCCATTTCGCAGTCCAGATCGGTTTTCTTTTCCAGGAGGATGCCCCGGACGAACTGTGACAAACAATCCCTGTTGCCCTCATCCTCCAAAATCTTTTGGCAGACCGAGTCCACCGAAAATGCACCAAAGATTTGTGTGGTCTCCAGGCGGGGCCCTTCCCAACGGGGACAGCGGAAGAATGTGTGTTCCGCATCGTCGGGAACACCCGGGCAATAAATGCAGTCCGGTGAACCGGTCTTTCCCATCCGGTTCAGGTACGACCGAAAATAGTCGTGACCTGTCAAAAATTGGGTCAGGTAGTAGTCCACCTCCCCATGCCGCCGTTCCACCCATGGTTGGACCTGCTTGATAAGTCGCGCAGTCCATCGTCCTCGGGTGTCGTGCTCCCAGCTGTGTTGCCACTGCTGGAAGGTTCGGGAGCGCTCTTCTGTTCTTGCCGTGTCCTTGCCGATCTCGCCTTGTCTCTGATAAATCGCTTTCCTCTCCCCTGCCAAGAGCTTGACAGGGATGACTCCGGCGACCACCAGGACGGCAGGCTCGGACACTGTCCGGTAGGCGGAACACACCCTGAGCGCAGCTTGACGCTGAACCCGGGCGAGTCGCAACCTGTAGCACTCCTTATCTAGAGCGCCTGCCCACACCTCTGCCCCGTAAAGGAGCACGGACTGGACCGCGGACATCAACAGACGTCTTCTGATGGATCGGGGACCCCCGAGATTGGCCATCAGCCTACTAAGGTAAGTGACTACCTTAGCGGCCTTGTCCGCCGTACGGAAGATCTGATCCCTCCAGCTTAACTTGGTGTCCACCATAACCCCAAGGTATTTGGCGGCACGAGTTGATGTGACCACCTCCCTTCCCACTCGGAGTGGGACGACGGTGTCGATCCTCTTTTTCGTGAGGATCACAATCTCCGTCTTACTGAGAGCAAGCGAGAGACCGTGATCTGACATCCAGGTGTTGACCACACGCATGACTCGGTTCAACTTTAGTTGGGCCAGCTCAAGGTTGCGTGCAGCAATGAGAGCTGCGACGTCATCGGCGTACCCAACCAAAGTGGTTTCCTCAGGCATCTCGGACCTCAGGAGGCTGTCATAGGCAACGTTCCAGAGATCCGGGCCGAGTATTGAACCTTGTGCGGCACCAGAAGTGACTTCCATCGTCCGCATTCCGTCCCTCGTGTCATAAATCAGGCTTCGAGAGCGTAGATAATCCTCGATGAGCCGCAACAGATATGCAGGAATACGAAAGGTGTTGCGAAGCGCATCCAACATATCGACCCACCTCGCCGAGTTGAAGGCATTCTTGACATCAAGCGTAACAAGAAGCACTACTCGGCGGGAGAAATGGTTGTGGCTCTCGGCTCTCTCCACAGCTCTCTGAACTTCGGTGACAGCGTCGATCGTTGACCGTCCCTTTCTGAAGCCGTACTGACGGGGGCATAAGTCCCCGGCAGCTTCCACGGCAGAAGTCAGGCGGGAACGTATCAGCTTCTCGAACAGCTTCCCAGCCGTGTCCAACATGCAGAGAGGCCTGTGGGACGACGGCAGCTCGGGTTCACCTTTGCCCTTGCTGATCAATACAAGCCTGGCTGTTTTCCAGGGAGCCGGAAACACCCCTTCTACCAAACAGGCGTTGTACATTCTCAGCAACAAGTCAGCGTTGATTGAAAATACTTTCTTTAAAGCCTCACTGGGAATCCCATCCGGGCCAGGAGCCTTGTTGCTCTTCAGGGAGAGAACGGAGGTTTCCAGCTCCTCGAAAGTGAAAAGTGGAACGTCCTCTACCCGTCCGAAGTCAACCGGCGGTCGCTGTGGATGTTCAGGAAACAACGCAGCGACGATCCTCCCCATGGTGGCGCCCTCCATGATGGAAGGTGGAGAGCGGGCGCCGAGTTTCTGTGTTACAAGTTTGTAACCCAGGCCCCACGGGTCGGAGTCAACGTCGTCACGAAGTCTCCTCCAGCTATTCGCCTTGCTCCTGTTGATCGCCTGGCGGAGAGATTTTCTCGCAGCTTTATAGGCCTCCGACTTACGAACTCTGTCTGCGGGAATTCTCGCTCTTGTGGCGGCTCGTCTAGTTCTTAAACATGTTCTTCTGAGTTCCGCAATCCCTTCAGTCCACCAGTAAACGGGTTGTTTGTCGCGTCGGGGTTTCCTTCGCGGCATAGACTGGTCGCAGGCCGAGACGATCAGTTCCATCGTGGATGTTACTAATGCCTCGGCCCCAGCCTCACCAGGATTCCCCTGCGCTCCCCGAGAGATGACTTCGGTGAACTTGACCACGTCCAGTTTGTTGGTGTTCCACCGGCGTGGCCCTTCCCGAAATGCGGAAACTCGACGATTTGCCTGATCATGCAGGTCAAAAACGATGTATTGGTGGTCGCTACCCGTGTAGTCCTCCACAACCCTCCAGCCAGAGATCCTCGGAAGGAGTGACTCAGACGCAAAGGTGACGTCAGGGATCGTGCCTCTCAGCCCGGGGCGCCGAAAAGTAGGTGTGTCGCCCTGGTTGAGGACGACAAGACCGGCCCGGGCGATGAAATCCAGGATGTATTTCCCCCGGGAGCTGGTAGAGGGCATTCCCCACTCGACGGCCCTGGCGTTGAAATCGCCACCAACGACGACATGCCCGGTGGTGCCGAGAACGCACTCCTCTAGGCTATCTATCTTGTCGCGGAAGTCCTGGACGGCCTCGTTGGGTGTGAGGTAGCAACTGAAGATAGTCACGTCCCTGAAGCATAGCCTATGTCAAAATTTAATAATGTTTTCTTAATTTTTATTAATATTTGTCAGTTATTGTAAAATGTAAATTGTTACCTAAACCTAGTGGTATAGCCTAAGCTATGTTTAGCCTTAATCATGATATTTATAGTTTAGGATTATAGCCTTTGTTTCTTTTGTTAATAGACGTTATAAATGGTCTAGAAATTACAAATATATGATAAAATAATAATAATATTAATAGATAATAAAGATTTACACTTGTAAAATACTCACGACAAATGAAGCTGATAGGTGTTTGTTGTAAGTTGTCGTTGTTAGGGTTTATTGTACCATTTTAAATGTAATCTTATGGATACTATAATATATAAATACCTATATAATAGTTAAGAATAATTATAACATAAGAAAACAAACATTGTATTTGTCAAATTTGTTTATTTAATGAAAATGCTTGTAACGGGGCCACTGGACTCGATTAGACGTTTGTGACCGGGCCGGTGTCGCTATCCCAGTCACGTGACACCCCGGCCGGCAATTCGGGTATAGGGGGCAGTGTAGCGGCAGCTCATGGGCATTGTTTCCGTCGCTGCGTGCACGCCGAGAGGTTGTGCTGTGGCGATAAATATAATTAGGAAATTTTATTGTAATAAATTAGTATCCCTTTGTATTTTGTCCTGTATCCCTTTTGTATCTTGTCCTACGTAAAGTTAAATAAAAGGTCAGTAACATTTAATCTGTCTTACTCTTTCATTTCTTTCATTAAGTTAATACAGTAAAATAATAAAAGGTTACATTGTCCAAATAATTTTCTAGGCTTTCCTCAATTTTCAATTAAACATATTCACTTCACACCAACATTAACATCTACACTTTACACGGCTGCGTGTCACGTCTTCGGACTGTGCTGTGGACCGAACTCCAACACCTACACTTTACACGGCTGCGTGTCACGTCTTCGGACAGTGCTGTAGACAGAACTCTAACACCTACACTCTACACGACTGCGTGTCACGTCCTTGGACTGTGCTGTGGTCTAAAACTTACAAAAAACACTAATCACACAAATTTTCCTTTCAATTGGATCAGCCTTGGCAAAGAACCGCCCTTGAGATCTCATTGCTCAGAGTTTTAAGAGCTAGTTTGAGGCATCACAAGTGAATTTTTTTTTTTTTTTTTTTTTTTTTTGAGGGAGAGGCGGAAAAATGCATTACGCACACAGGTGGCCAGCCTGTAGTGTGGGGCTCCCCTAAAAAACGGGTTTACCCACTAAAAAACCTCCTCTACTCTTTAGGAATCTAACCTGGAATTGTTTATCACATTACGTCAGGCTAGGCCTAAATTTGGCTTACACCCGTGGGGCTCGCTCCTTATCCAGCCGCTCGATCAAGGGATCTGGGCCATTTCGCGGTCCAGATCGGTTTTCTTTTCCAGGAGGATGCCCCGGACGAACTGTGACAAACAATCCCAGTTGCCCTCATCCTCCAAAATCTTTTGGCAGACCGAGTCCACCGAAAATGCACCAAAGATTTGTGTGGTCTCCAGGCGGGGCCCTTCCCAACGGGGACAGCGGAAGAATGTGTGTTCCACATCGTCGGGAACACCCGGGCAATAAATGCAGTCCGGTGAACCGGTCTTTCCCATCCGGATCAGGTACGACCGAAAATAGCCGTGACCTGTACAGATGACCGTACAATATTAAAGTCAATGCATGGAATCGTCCGCTGAAAATCTAAACATAGAGGTAGGTGATACAGATGACCGTAGAAATTAAAATATTACAATCAATGTAAGGTGAGGACTGTCTAAAAAACTTAAGGGGCGTAGTGGTACAGATCACTGTAAGATGTTGGTCAAGGTAAATAAATTACAACTGGAAATTAAATCAAGAGGCATAGTATTATAGATGACTTACAACTTACAAGAGTCTGGTGGAGGGAAGGTAAGGCCGATGAAAGCCAATCTTAAGGGGATATGTGTTACATATGGCCGTAGACTTTAAAATATTACAGTCAAGAAAACAAATTACCGCTGAGAAAAGAAACATAGGGGGCTTAGTTATACAGGTGACCGAAGGCATTATATTGTTACAGTCAAGCTAGGAGAATACCGCTGAAAACCTATCATTGGGGTATTAGTTATAAAGATGACTACGACATACTGTGAACCATTACTGTTATGTAAGGAAACTACCACTGAAAACTAAATTTGAGGGGACTTGGTGATACAAATGACCGAAGGCAATATAATTTTACTGTTATGTGAGAAAATAACCGCTAAAAACTAAATCAAGGGGACTTAGCAATATAGATAACTGAAGGCATGACTACTTTACAGTCAAGCTAAATAAATTACCGCCGAAAACTAAATCAAGGGGACTGGAGATACAGATGACCGTAGAAATTAAAATTTCACAGTCAATGTAAGGTAAGGACCGCTGAAAAGCATTCAATATAGAAGAAGTAAGGGGCTTAGAAGTACATATGACCATAGACTTTACAAATCTACAGTCACAACAAGGAATTGGACGCTAAAACTCAAAAGGCTAGGCATCGATGATACAGGTTACAGTACAAATTGAACTTTTACGGTCACAACAGCGAAATATTTAATGAAAACATACAACTCGTGAACCAGAGGATCTGCGTAAAACAGCTCACAGCCATGGTATAATATTCTCAAATAGCACAAATCGCATGAAATATAGGCAAATCTACAACATACGATGTTGAGAAAGGCGAATCTGTTTCCACCTCTCTATGAACTCAAGGAAACATATCACTTTAATTTAATAACTAATTCATATAAATCTGGTTCATTAATAAAATATTTACATCATTAGGTACGGGGTAATACCTTAAAAATGCACACACCATCTCCTTTTGCCCTCTTAGACTTGTTTTTATGGTGTCTTTTTCAACCCTGATACATTCATATTCTGTTAAACCATACTGTTTATAGTACACGTCCTTCTCCAGGACACAGAATACATGTTTCAAACCCGCGTCTTCTGTCATGACTGCAACTTTAGGTGCTTGGTCAACTAGTTTTTTGTTGTTGTTTTCCAGTGATAGATTCAAGGACTGTATCAGTTCAAAGTTTTCTCTTTTTAATTTATACTCCCCATACTTATGAATTGTAGGTAGGACTACTTCAAATACCCAATCCTGGAATCTTTCAGCTACTTTCATTTTGGATCTCATAATTAATGCATACAGACCCGGTTCACTAATAAGAACTGTGTCTGGGTGCAAGTGTAACTTTTCGTTACACTTGAAATTTTCGCATTGTATTTTGTGTTTTTCCCTAACATGGTCGATAATTGCTTTTCTAGGATTGGTATACTCTAGTATCTCACATATATCTTTTGCTTTAAACCATGGATTGTTTTCAGAATCAAATAAGACACCTACACGGTGATTATCAAATATGTAGGAATGTAGTACTGATATCTTTACGGTTAGAAATTACAGCTAGCACATGTCCCCTTTGCAATAAAAGTAGGTTGCATACAAAAGAGGATTATCATAATTATTGCTCTGTTTACTGCACAGGATGAAGTAAGTGGATCTTTTTATTATGTTTCCAGTGATTTAAAATGTACATTTATAAACATTAAATAGTAAGGGAGTCTGCCAGACATCTTCAACATAAATAAAAATTGAATTATAGTAAAAATGCAATGTCTCAAAACGTCACGTCTGTTAAATATGCATATATTACTTGTGTTTTTTTTGCGATTCAACTGTTTTTCACACCACGGTAGGCATGTATGCCAGGCCGTACAGTTGTAGGCGCGTTGGTGTATCTTTAACGTGGGCACCTCCCTGGTAGGCCTACCCCACGGATTTCACATGTAAAACCAGACTTAATATTTCAAGGTTTACCCTGTGTTATAATTAAAGAATTTAGACTTCTAATCATTGCTTTAGATTCATTAATGAAAATTATATGTGTTCAATATATGTTAGGAAAGGCATATCGCCTTTACTAAAAATTTATAAATTTACATTCAATACTGCCATAAGCATGGTTTCTAATTGCTTTGTACAGTATATTGACAGCATATATACCTCTAAACACGGATTACTTTTTATATTAAATCATAAAATTCAATCACTGTAAGTCAGGTGAGTAGAGTAAATGACTGATTTTTGCTCCTATTACTGTATAATATGGGCGAGTTTAGCTTTTTATTTTCTGTAGGTTTAACCCTAAATCTAAGCGTGATATTTATCAAGTGTAACTTTTCGTTACACTTGAAGTTTTCAACTGTTTTCCACACCACGGTAGGCATAAATACCAGGCCGTACAGTTGTAGGCGCGTTGGTGTATCTTTAACGTGGGCACCTCCCCAGTAGGCCTACCCCACGGATAATTTTTCAATATTTTTCTCTAACATGTTTTCTGCTTGCTTTATACAACATATTTGCAGCATCTCTACCTCTAAAACATCAATTGCTGTTTTATTTAATCATAAAATTAAAATAAATATTGTAAGGAGTGGGTAAAGTGAATCAAATATCCACTCGCTGTACAATTTAAGTATTAAGTGTATTGAAATGCTGTGTTATTTTTATAATAAAAAGATAATAGAGCGGGGTTTGAGACCGCCCGTGTATAGCACCCTCGACAGTAATATACCTTGAGAGAGAACACAACTCTGAGGTATTTCTTACCACCGAGAGCTTTATACACCCAGGTTAAACATTATTCTATGCAAGAGTCATCCAGAATATAGCTGGCTTATACTCTGCACAGATTAATGTCCTCTCCCTTTGAGAATTTAAGAAACCATGGCTCCACCACCGCCATGGTCCGTGGAGGCCTTCCAAATTAGTTGCCTCCCCCGTTATTTCTTTTTTAACATTTTTATACCATTCATACAGGTTTACGGGCCTTTTCCTCAGCCGCGCCAGGGACCTTCATTTACACCGGGCTTTTCGAAGGCGAAACACAAACCCTCCTCGGGTCTGGGCATCTCAATCTACTAAGCCCTTAGTCCATGGCGGTCGTGGGGAACACAATGTTTTACGGTTTTTAAGCCAACCCACTCATCTGTCAGGACTTACCAGGGGCTAACCCAGCCTTGACAGGTGACCTCTCCACGGACACACACACACACACACACACACACACACACACACACACACACACACACACACACACACACACACACACACACACACACATTCACACATTTTTGTTTGTTTTTATTTTTAGTATTTTTATAAGGGGTCAAGATAAAAATCAGAGTTATAATGTTTACTCTGTTTGACCTCCTTAGCTTTTTTACAATGAATACCTCATGAAGTGAGATACAAAGCCTTATTAAATTATAGTTAAGAATGCAGTACCATCAATTACAACAGATATGGGTAATCAGTATGTCACAAGTCTGTAAACACCTATCGAATGTAGCATCTTGGAATTGTGATAAGTGATACTTCCACATTCAATGTACCAGATAGTTTTTCAACTTCACAAAATATTTTTTCAAAGTGATCATCAAAAACCGGTGGAGTTAGATTATGTAAAGGCATAAACGGAATATTGCCTGAACCATTAGCATGGGTTATTGTTATTCCAACATGAGTATTTGAAGAACATCCGTCTGAAATTGTATCTACTATGTACTTTGAAAACGCTAAAGGCCATTCACATGTCTCTATTGGGCCTGTAAGAGAAAACTCATACTCAAAGGATATAATGCAAAATTTTGTATTTTCATTCAGTTTTCTTTTAGACAAAAATTTAAGGAAAACTGCCATAGTTGGAAGAGCAGCTTTAGAGCACATCCAACCAGTACGGTAGTTAGAGAGCAAATGATGGTAATAAGATGAAAACACCATCTATTAGGTGACCACGGTGTAGGTCCGTTGATACTTAAGCAATTCTTTTAATTTTACTGAATCCATACGGGAGGGTATTGTAGTTATCATCGAGTTTTCTTTTTGGGCCAGTAATCTTAAACTGTTTGGTTTCAGTGACTGTTACAATATTTTTATCTTTTGTACGTCTGATTCTATTCTCTTCGACTTGTAATACTTGAGCGGATTCGCTCAATACCATTTCTTTTAATGTTTCAAAGTTTACTAATTTAGAAGTTTTAAGGTTCAGTGTTAGGCCTTTAACTTTACATACGGGAATTAGCTTCTGTTTGTTGGTTGACCAGACAAGGTATGCGTAGGTTTTCGGCCCTCCAGATACGAATTCTACTATATAGGACCCGGGCCCGTACTCTACTAACTCATCTGTCATTTCCCCAAGGTAAAGTGCCCTGTAGGCACTTTATACAAACTGCCCCGGAAGTAATATATGCAACTTTCTGTATCATAGTAAAGGACTTGAGCTCCTAACTTTTCAAGGTGTTCATACAATTTGAGTCGGGCATGAGCAGTAGTGTAGGCTGCAATCACAACATTTACTGACCGGAGAGATTCAGTAGCTTCTTCAATATTTTGCCAATTAACAAGTAAAACTTCTTCATTTATAATCTGAACTGATTTTACTGTAGTTCCTGGTTGTGTCATCAATCGAAAGAAATCTTTCGGATTTCTTATAATTGAAGCCTTAGTCATATCCTCCCTCTGTCCGAATTTCCCCCAGAAAGAATTCAACATTAATTTAGCCAAAGACCTTAAGCCCCCATTCTTAGCAATCTTGTCTTTCTCCAGTTTTACCCCCTCATGTACAAAATAGTCTGCAATATATTTTTCTTTGTCCTCCTCAGTCATACACCAACTAGGAAAACCTGACGCCTCCTGTTTCATTTTCAAAAATTTATTAATAAAATCGGTAAACAATCCCCCATTTTCATAAGTCGCTACTTGGTATTCCCAGAGTTCGTACATGTCCAGAATTACATAGCCCTTCTCTACTGCCTTTCTAATCTCCTGCATTGTCCAAGTCCCTACTAGCGCCCTCTCATCACTGTTGTGGCAACACTCTCCTTGGTTCAAAATATCCCCACAAGTTTGACACAAGACAAACATTAATTTATTATTAATCTTCGCAGGAAGAACCGGGTGGTATAGGTCCCGAGGTGGCAGAATTTTACATTTAAGCAAACCTTCTACGCCAAGTCCCCGCTCTCTGCACTCCCCATCCCCCACGAAAATTTCAGTTTGACCAATGGGGTAGTTGCAATATTTATTAACATACGGATAAAGAGAGCAAACATCTACATACTGGATAGTCTCTCCCTCCGCACATTTATGATAAGTCTTTGCATTACCGGTCCTACCTCCAAAGAAAGAATCTCTAGGATTAAGCGGAAGGCTGTTCAATATCGGCAAACTTTCCAAATGTTTAAGGTTTTCATCTTTTTTAATTTTCCTAAACTCGCACTCCCACATTTCAATAACATTACTTCCAAGTTTCTCAATTTTCTTCAGAGTTCTCTGATAGCGCAAGTGAAGTGAATCAGAGGGATCCTCCTTCAGAGGAGCCTCTCTTTTGTAAGGGAAGCATTTAGGGCAACCATGCCAGTAACACCCGTGGAATTCATAAATATTTTTCCCATCAAAACCATCTACTTTCGCCCCATTAATTTTTACTTCTCTCCCCTTTCCAGCATGTTCAATCCTAACACCGCGCTTCTCCTCTTCCCACGATAGCCATTGTAGGGCTACGGCTGACTGATTGTCTGTTAGCCTATATCCATTCTTTGGTATAAGACCGATAGTACTGGGTCTTAGAAAATTACGGCGAAAAGCCAAGTTGCACGCACTAGCAATGGTTACAGCCTCGAGAAACGGATCAACATTACATTCTTCAAGAAGCAAAGCTCGGAATTTTATACACGCTTGGGCCAGGATTTCTACATCCGAAATGCAATACTCCAAAATCTCTTTTTGAAAGTCAAACACATAGTCGCTATTTACTTGTTCATTATACCAATTTTCAAAGTCATTGTGGGGTTTTTCAAACATAGTCTCCGGGCAATAGAACTCTTTCGCGGGCATCGGACCTACATAATTTTGATTTGCAACTGTGTTGAATAAATGAGGGAAATAACCCTTCTTTTTCTCTGGGGGCAAGTCAAACGCCTTAGGGAGTGCAGCAAGAGGCATAGGAAAGTAGCTCAAAGAATCAACAAATCTAACGTTATCCATCTTCATCAAAATAATCTTGGATCCTCTCATTATAAGTTCGGGTGTGAATTTAGTCTCTTCCAATGTATACTTTAAAATAAACTGAAAGTCAAACCCCTGCCCGTTGTGTGCAATCACACAAACATGTTTAAACGTTTTCCTTACTTGCATTACATAGTCCATAAATTGTTTTACCGGGTCTTCAACAAATACTCTCTGCCTCTCAAAACAAGTTTCACATTCATTTCCCTTAATACATTTGAAACAGTACTGTTGGGATACGCACAAATTGACTTGATGCAATTTTTTCTCTGGATCAGAGGGAAGGTTTTCATCTTGCCTAGTTTCAAAATCAAAGAAAATAAACAAATAATCCTTTTCCTTTGGTTTTTTCCTGTCTACCTTCATGAAACATTTATGGTTTTCAGGCATGAACTCCCCACAAGTGCTACAAAAAACCTCTCCGCACACATGTACTGATTTACGTTTATCTAAGAAAATCATTTTTTGACAGTCACGGCAAAATTTAATCGACTTACATATTTCCCCTTTATGCGCAATTAAACATCTCTCATTTTTAAAGTGGCGGCTACAAAGACGGCAGGTAAGACCACCATGCTCTAACTTACAGGGTGGGGAGATGGAATGACAAGCAGAACAGATATTAGAGCAACGGTGATGCCCTTAATGGTCATAGGGGATATGGCACGCTTCACAGAAATAGGTGCAAGCAAAGGCAGCAGTTAGTGAGATAATAACATTATAATGGCCTCTGTGAAAAAGCAAGTTAATTTTGAATTTAGCATCTTCATTATCCCCAGAGAAATAAACATTTCGTCCTTTAGAATTGTAACTATACACGGTAATTTTAAAATCTTTCAGATGTTCTTGGAATTTCTCAAGTTCCGGGATGCCTGCACCATCCTCCGGCATTTCCACACGCGCTTCCGCAACTAACTCCCGAGCCTTACTTGTCTGTTTTTTGCCTTTATCCCTACGAATCGAATAAGTCTGAGGATCTTTTTCTGCGTAGGCTTTACCCACCACCAAAGCTCGGGGTAGGCACAGGTTATCTTTATTATTAATAACTATAACTCCCCGCCTTGCCTTGCACTCTTCATTGAAACTATTATACAATCCAAGCCTAACTTTTCCTTTACCTACAGGGAGATTAACTCGGGAACATTCTACTTTAAAAGTGTCTGTCGACTTGATAGATTCCGAATTACTTTGAATAATTCCTCCAAAAACTCCCCACAAAACATCTGCATCTACATCTTTAGCTGGTCGAAAATCAACATACCCCGGCTCTTTAGATTTTAAATTTAGACTCTGCAATGTAAAACCAAGCATATCATTTTCATGGGACTGTTTCTTCATATCACTAACAATTTGTGCAAAACCTTGCCTTAGCCAATCAATTTCATTTGTTTCGGGTGGAGGGTTAGTGAATTTAAAAATTGTTCTAAGGCCATACAGTCTGAATTTCTTTATGTACGTCTGGTCCTCACTTAGAACTTTAACAGGTTCAGTGATTTTTGGTAAACCCATTTCAGAGGACAATTCCATGGTCAAAATTAATTAAAAGTCAACGCATAAGACAAAAAAGTGAGGTTATGTTACTCGCGTCCGAACAGTATGACAACTGAAATCAGACTAAGACATCACAACTGTAAAGCTAGTTATATAATGAACAATTACTACGTGAGTCAAAATAATACTAACCACAAATAGGTATCACAACATAAAACCGGAGCTAAGCAACGCAGTAAGCAAGTACACAACACACGGGAGCTAGATAGGTCCGTTCGCTATGAGAGTCTGGCGCAAAGAGAGCAAGGACAAGCAGCGGTCGGTGGAGGTAGATAAGCCCAGCCAATCAGAGCGTAGCGCACCCATTATCTACCAATGACACGCTTCCGTATTCTGACCAATAACAGGGCTAGAATTGGTCACGGTGAGACACGATTGTTTCATCACCAAGATAAGGATGCTTGCTCAGCTATTATGAAATTACGGCCTACATCAAAATTAGTTCAGCTCCTAAGAATTAAAGACTTTAATTTAAAATGCATAAGTAGGCTTTCAACAACACCAAATAATGAGAATTTTACAAGTAAAATATTATTAAAGTGTTATTCACTCAACAAACACAACAGTATCGGGTATGTTAATAATCATTTTACTTTTTACTCTTCATGCTAGTCTCATAATTTTTTATTTTAAATCAATATTGATAATGTCGAAATTTGTAAGTCAATCCAGTCATACCCAGAACTTTGAAACAAATAGTTTGTCTAACAGAATATAACAGAGAGTTGACAGTGGAACTCCACATATTATCAGAAAGGAGATAAAATGCTTAAATTTCTAAGATTTAAAAACTAAATTATAAAAATAATGATAGACTTTTTTACGACACAAAATAATAAAAGTTAAGTATAGATACAAACATTCTGCTTTGTTTTTAGTATCTTGAACTAAAGTAATACAGAGAACTCTGAAAAATGGTGCATTTAAATAAACTTTATCACAAATATACCAGGTCAGACCCACCAAGAAGACAGGCCTAGTTAAATTTACAATAAATGCTCTACTACTACTCCAAGTCAATATAGTAATGTCCAGTACATTAAAACAAATTACATAAATTAAATAATTTTTATAATATAACTGACAATTCCTAGCCTTGAGACTGGGACACCGCAGATTATCAGAGCGGAAGTGGCCGGTTGATAAACTGTAGGACAGAGACGCTGTTTCAGTTAATTCGCGCGCGCCTAAAATAATCAAAGTGAGTTTACTAGTGCATAGGATATATTACCAAGTAAGTGATATTTCCCCAAATAATACAGTTTAAAATTGTTAAATTACTTTAAATTTAATTCTTTACACAATAATTCTCCTCTCACCTCTATCTACCTTAAAATATTACTTCCCAAGAAATGGTTCAGTATTATACATGACAAACATAATATAATGTACTTCAGTATCAGCTTTCATCTGTTGCAAAATTAGTCCCAAACTACTTTAAGACCTACTGTTCAGATTACCTACATCTTCGCAAGAAATATTCTCTCTAAATCATTAGATACAAAATATATTTTACTAGAGTCTACTAAATCTGTTGCAAAATAAGTCAGACTATAACTAAAAAATCTACACTACACAAACCTCCTTCATAAGGACTTTCCTGCAAAAATTATATAGTTTAATTTTTAATATAAAATATTCAGAAATAAAATAGCAGAAACTCATAGTCAAAATATAACTACCAGTGAGGAAAAGTACATCATTATCTTAATTACCATGTAGATAGCAAAAATATCCAAGTGTAAACATTTCTTATGGACTACATTAAAATTAAGAATATTTAGAGAGTAAAAAACAACAGGTGTATATATTTCCCAGGGACTACAGTGTTTAAAACCAGTATAGTACAACAATAATTTAGGTACATTAATGTAGAGGACACAGCAGATACCTTGGAGTGTTGTAAAAGGAGTGCAAACATTTCATAGGGAACGCAGGTCTGGGTATCTTAGAGTACAAACACCTACAGCATAGGGACTAGAAATAAATACCATTAAAGTAATAGTTCTTGTAATTCAATATAAATACCACATTACAGCATTATACATCATTGAAAAATAAATAGCCAAGTAGAATACAAGTTGCTCCAATAATCCACATTAAAATAAACAAGAAAATATAGAGAGAATGCATTGTACAGTAGTACTGTACAATGCCACGCACCAGCCACTACCACAAACCGCAGATACCGCGTTATCAGACACATTTCCGCCACCTTCCTCCAAATACCTTGGTAGCTCACAGGTAGAGCATTGGCGTCATACGCCAGCGGGTCGGGTTCGAAACCTGTCCTCGCCAAGTGTAAATTTTATTCATAAAAATATAATTAATGCTACACTATAATGCTTGTTAGGTTAGAAATAGACTCCAAGATGCTTGTTGGGTTAGAAATAGCCTCTAGGGTGAGGTTGTAAGTGCATGGTACCTTAAATTTATTTAGCTACACTAGCGCCCTCTGGCGGGGCCCAATGGGCCCCAAGTGACGCCCTTACTACTACCGTCCTAAGCCTTTAAACTAAAAGGCACTGGAAATTATATGGGCCTAATGCAAAATTCAAAACCTACAGATATAAAAACGAACAAATTTCCAGTGCATACGGAAATAGAAAACAATAGGCCTATTAATAATATTTATTGTGACAGAGAGGTTTTATTAAAAGAGGAAAACGACCGAATATATACAAAATCCATGCACGCAATACCAGAAATTGAAATAAAATTTGAAAGAACATGCACCAGATGTATATTAGACACCGGTAGCACTCCCCAACAATACCAAATAACAACAAAAAATAATTTATTTCTATGGAAATGGCATAGAAATAACTATGCTTTAACCTGTATGCAAAAGGACTGGTTCTTGAAAAACAAACATAAACTTGGGAAATATGAAGAATTTCCACTTACTAATACAACAATAACTACAGCAGTAAATAAAAAGTCACAACGCATTGGGAGCATAATATTCGTAAACGCCAAAATAAATCAAACTAATATTAAAATATAATGCCTAATAGTACCCAACTTAATTAAAGATATTGTCATTGGAATTGATACTATGCAAGACTTGAACATGGTTTTAAATTTTAAGGAAAATCATATACAGATAGAAGAAGAAATTATACATTTCAATAAAGGAATGATGTCAAGTATAGGCTGTAATATTTTACATACTGAGGGACCCACCATAAGCTCAGCAACAGATAATAATGATGAGGATTTAATAAGCAAACAACAGTTTTGGGAAGAAATAAATAAAAATGAAAACTTAAATATGGAACAGAAAAATCAATTATTAGATTTATTATGGCAGTACAAAGATGTTTTCTCTAATAAGGCCGGCAGATGCAGGTTATATGAACACAAGATTGAAATAAATGACACTAAACCTTTTAAACAAATTAATTACCCTGTGCCATTTAAATGTAAGGAAGCAGTAAGGAAGGAAATAAACAAAATGATGGAGGAAGGGATAATAGAAAGAAGTAATAGTCCTTATATAAACCCAAGAGTCATAGTAATAAAGAAGAACGATGAAATAAGAATATGTTTGGATGCAAGGAAAATAAATAGTATTATAATCCCTGATCACGAATGCAATAGGGGAGTAAATGAAATTATTTCTAAAGGTCGAGATACACAATGCTTAACAACATTAGATCTTACCTCAAGTTTTTGGCAAATACCATTGGATAAGGATTCAAGAAAATATACTGCTTTCATATTTCAAGGAAATGTTTATCAATTTAGGGTAACACCATTTGGGTTAGCAACTTCATCTGCAGCATTAATTAGAGGATTAAGCATGGTACTGGGAGAAGAAGTGGAAGACTACACAATGATTTATGTTGATGACATTTTATGTCATTCAAAAACTTTCTCTGATCACTTACAACATTTAGAAAATGTTTTTAAGAAATTTAGGTATGCTGGAATGACTATTAAATTTAAAAAATCAATGTTTTGTAGAGACCAAGTTCCATTTTTAGGTTTTATAATTACTACCAATGGCATCCAAGCGGATCCAAGTAAATTAGAGGCTATTGAAAATTTTCCAAGGCCTAAGAACTCCAAGCAACTTAAAGGATTTCTAGGAATGATTAATTATTACTGTACAGTAAATTTACAGAAAAATACTCACAAACAATACAGCCCTTGTTAAAACTTACGTCTAAAAAGACAAAATTCATTTGGACGGATAAAGACGAAGAAGCTTTTTTGAATGCAAAGAAGTTATTCTTAAACACTTGTGTACTTAGCCACCCAGACCCTGATAGAGAATATATTCTTCAAACAGATAGCTCACATTATGCAATTGGAGGTCACTTATATCAAATAGATGAACAAGGAGAAAAGAAAGCAATCATGTTTATGAGTAGGACACTTAAAGGATGTGAATTTAATTACTTTACCAGAGAAAAAGAATTACTTGCAATAGTTTATTGTTTAGAAAAAACAAGACACTTATTTTTAGGAGCCAAGTTAAAAATACTCACAGATCATCAAGCTTTAACCTTTCTCAAAACTTGCAAATTATTAAATTCCAGATTGACCAGGTGGATTTTAGCTATACAGGAGTATAATTTCTCAATTGAACATTGCAGATGTAGCGACAATATAGTAGCAGATACACTAAGTAGACAAAGTTATGATGGATCATATAACAAGGATAAAACAACTCCAGAATTGATTACCACATTAATTATGAACCAACCAAATGCAGAACTTATAGAAGAAATTAGGAATATTAGGGAATACCAACAAGAAGATCCAAAACTCAAGGGAATATATGACAGTAAGATAAACAGCACAGAAAGTAATGATAACTATTTAATCCATAATGGAATACTGCTGCAGAAAATTAGAGATGACTGGAAGATAATAGTTCCAGAACAATTAGTAAATAAACTGATATGGGAATGTCATGTATACTACTTACACTGTGGAGCCAAGAAATGCTTTTAAACTTTACAAGAAACTTTTATCTTTAAAAATATGACTAGAAGAATAAGAAAATTATTAGCAACCTGTGATATATGTCAAAGAACCAAAACAGCAAATTATACTAATCATGGAATAGCCAGAGGAGTCAAATGTGAAAATAAAGGAGAACAGTTAGCGATAGATTTTATTGGTCCTTTACCTACAAGCAGATGGGGCGTAAAGCATATCCTTGTTATCATCGATATATTTACTAAGTTTATTAAATTATACCCAGTTAAAAGAGCTACAACTGTAATTGCGATTAAAAAATTATTCGAAGAATATATTCCTAACTATGGAAAACCGTCAAGGATACAGACTGACAATAGAACACAGTTCAATAATGAAAGGTGGATAAAGAAACTTGAAGAAAATAACATTTTAGCAATATTTTCCGCAATAAGGAGACCACAAAGCAATCTAGCAGAAAGAGCCAATAAAGAGATAAACAGATGTTTAAGAACATATTGTAGCAATAACCAGAGGAAATGGGCTGAATACATTCCTATCATAAATGAATTTTTAAATGAAATAACACATGAGACAACCGGATTTACACCGAATGAACTTCAATTTAAAACAAGAAATAAAATATTTTGGTCTGACATTTTGAATTTGCCTTTTAATACCGACATTCCATGGGAAGTCAAATGCGAAATAGCTAAAGATAGAATTATTAAAAAACAAAATAAACATGCAAATAAATTAAACTGTAAAATCAAACACACACATTTTCAAGTAGGGGACAAAGTATTGTTAAAAAGTAATTTGAGTTCAAATGCTGGATGTGGTGAAACTGCAAAATTATTTCATGTATTTGAAGGACCATATGAAATAGTAGAAAAATTTGGTCACAACACTTACAAACTTTATTGTCAGTTTACAGGACGCTATAAAGGACCATATCACATAAATTTGTTAAAGAAATATATAGAACCCACACACATACAGTAAACATTCTATACAATAGAAACAATCCTTGTAATTGTTTATCACTGACGATTGTATTTGTATTTCTTTTTTGGAAATAAACGAAAAAAAAATACCTGTAACATGCCCCTCCTGCGTGTCCTAATCCTTTTATTTCCTTCCAGTTGACGATGGTGAGAAGATCAGGAAAAAAAGCATTGGAGAAATAAAAAGAATCTAAAAAATGATCGAAGTTTTGCACAACTCGTTCATACAGTGAAGTCCCCATCAAACAGAAACGTGACGTATGAAGAGAAGACAAGGATATACCATGAAGAAAGGGAAAAAGCACGTTTGGAACGTAGAAGAATGAAAGAAGAGTTGGAGGAGTGCTTAGGTTGGAGGATAGAATGGGAAGAGTCTGAAAAGATATTGGACAATAAAGAAGTAAAAGAAATGCAAGATGAAGTAAATCGATTACAAAAGGAAGTGACAGAAAAGAAAGAAGAAGTAAAGAAATCTGAGTTGAAGGAAGAGAAGACGAAGGACATCAAAGGACATAAAACAGGGAAAGAAAAGAACAAAGAAGTGAAGAAAATAGAAGAACATCAGGTGGAAAAAAGTAGTACAGAAACAAAGGAAGAAGGAATGAAAAATGTGGAAGAGAAAAACAACAAAGTGAGTAAACAAGAACGGCATGTGGACGATGAAATACAGAAGATTTTTGACGAAATGATTGTGAACGTGGAACCAGTGGAGTGGTTAGTGCCAGAACTAAAAAATTATAAATTAATCCCGATAGACTTTGATGACAACATCAGTGACATTTTAGACTTATCTGAAAGTTATATGGACATAGAAGAGTAAAATCAATTTTGTAAATATCCTGTATATATGTTTCTAAATCAAATTTTGTAATTTTCATAAAAATTTAAGTTTTAAATTTTTATTCAAATTAGGGGGCAATGTAATAGTACAAATAAGTATAGCCAATAGTAAAGTTTCATTGTTTCATTTGTTCATTAGGCCTAGCCTATTCATAATTTAGTTTGATCTAATTATTATTATTATTTAACTAAAAAACAATATCACAATAGGCCTAGCCAACATTTTATTTGAAACAAATTATATATTGTTATTGAGCAGCATTAAAAGTAAGACATGCCTAGCCTAGATTTGATGTACCTACATCATATCTTTTGATTCTAGTAATATAGTTACCTAATTAATATAGTAGAATCATGAATAAGCATAGCCTATGTCAAAATTTAATAATGTTTTCTTAATTTTTATTAATATTTGTCAGTTATTGTAAAATGTAAATTGTTACCTAAACCTAGTGGTATAGCCTAAGCTATGTTTAGCCTTAATCATGATATTTATAGTTTAGGATTATAGCCTTTGTTTCTTTTGTTAATAGACGTTATAAATGGTCTAGGAATTACAAATATATGATAAAATAATAATAATATTAATAGATAATAAAGATTTACACTTGTAAAATACTCACGACAAATGAAGCTGATAGGTGTTTGTTGTAAGTTGTCGTTGTTAGGGTTTATTGTACCATTTTAAATGTAATCTTATGGACACTATAATATATAAATACCTATATAATAGTTAAGAATAATTATAACATAAGAAAACAAACATTGTATTTGTCAAATTTGTTTATTTAATGAAAATGCTTGTAACGGGGCCACTGGACTCGATTAGACGTTTGTGACCGGGCCGGTGTCGCTATCCCAGTCACGTGACACCCCGGCCGGCAATTCGGGTATAGGGGGCAGTGTAGCGGCAGCTCATGGGCATTGTTTCCGTCGCTGCGTGCACGCCGAGAGGTTGTGCTGTGGCGATGAATATAATTAGGAAATTTTATTGTAATAAATTAGTATCCCTTTGTATTTTGTCCTGTATCCCTTTTGTATCTTGTCCTACGTAAAGTTAAATAAAAGGTCAGTAACATTTAATCTGTCTTACTCTTTCATTTCTTTCATTAAGTTAATACAGTAAAATAATAAAAGGTTACATTGTCCAAATAATTTTCTAGGCTTTCCTCAATTTTCAATTAAACATATTCACTTCACACCAACATTAACATCTACACTTTACACGGCTGCGTGTCACGTCTTCGGACTGTGCTGTGGACCGAACTCCAACACCTACACTTTACACGGCTGCGTGTCACGCCTTCGGACTGTGCTGTGGACCGAACTCTAACACCTACATTTTACACGGCTGCGTGTCACGTCCTTGGACTGTGCTGTGGTCTAAAACTCACAAAAACACTAATCACACAAATTTTCCTTTCAATTGGATCAGCCTTGGCAAAGAACCGCCCTTGAGATCTCATTGCTCAGAGTTTTAAGAGCTAGTTTGAGGCATCACAAGTGAATAGGCATAAAAGAAATACAAATAATACTTAGGTATCTTTACAGTATTTTCAAAATGGCGCCCATTTTAAATTTTCAAACTCAAATATCTCAAATTTGATAAATTTCAAAAAAATTTTACATCGTACAAAAAAGTTGCCAAATTAAATTATCTAACCAAAGGTACCAAGTTTGCAAGGATCTGATTACAAATAACGGAGTTATTGCGATTTTTCTCCAAAAAAAACATTGATTTTGAATTACAATTAATGCAAATTATGGCCATTTTACAGAAAAATCGCAATTACTCCGTTATTTGTTATCAGATCCTCACAAACTTGGTACCATTGGTTAGATAATTTAATTTAGCAACTTTTTTGTCGTAAGTAAAATTTTTTTGAAATTTTCCGAATCTGAGATATTTTAGTTTGAAAATTGAAAATGGCCGTCATTTTGAAAATACACAGTGGAAAAAATTAATTTTTTCCCTGAAAATGTACATTAGTATTATAAAGCTTTATACCAAATATGAACTGAATACAACCATCCGTTACGGAAACAAAAATTATTACGTGAAAAAAAACAAAATGGCGGCTAGCGGCTAAACGATGGATTTTAGACCCCTATTTGTATGATGTTTTTTTCTTGTCTCGATGCAAGGAACAAATATACAAAAGGGTTCCAGAGAGTTCTGGGACACCTGTATATTCTGATTAGATCTTTTAAACGCTTCAAAACAGCTAGTACATAGATTTTTCACTCCTAGTTTACTAGTCATGTAACTGATTTCACTTAGGTGTTGAAAAGTATAATTAACCACTGTTAGTCTTTGTAATTAGGTGGTTTATAAACTTGGGATAATGCCATCTTATAATAATCATCAACCAATTAACTTCATTGAGGTCACCATTTCTGTTACATAGTTTACTTTCTAGAGACTGCCAGTAAAGCTTGCAGATTGTCCTTTATTTACATATAGAATTATTTGAAAGAAACAGTAACAATACGTTACTTAAAAAATATATAAAATTAAAAACGATTTCTTATGTTTGATTTGGAGTAAATATCTATAGGTTTGTAAATTTGTGGAGTGAAAAATATTGATTCTCTATGATTTGAATTAAACAGTTTTCTTCATTCATTTAAGAAGTTGCTCTAAGTTAGTTAAATGGTCGTGATTATACGAGTATTAAATCTAAATTATATTAAATACTATTATAAAGTACGTGAACTGTATAATTTCAGAAAAATTTTGTTGCAACATTTTATTTTTATTTGTCTAACTTAAAATGTTGTTTGTGAAGTTACAATTTCATTTTGATTTATAACTACTATTTATGTTTTAACATATTATTATTTTATTGTGATGGTTTACAAACGAGTTTCGGTAAATTTAGGAATTAGTACAGTGCTCCTACCCATCATAAGATTCAAGAAGGATCAGTGTATACAAAAACACTACTTAGGTTTAGTTGATTTAACTATTCAATGAGTCAAGAGTGATCACTGTTTGAAAGGAATCATTTATTTTAAATTGGAACATACTAATCCTCACTACAGTTTTAAGTTCCAATTTTTTTCTGCCAAACTGATTCTACTATTCCCTGTTCAAATCATGTGCTGTATTTAACTTAATTTGCATTTGTCTTTTGCCTAATTGGGCATCGATGGGTGTACTATATAGATCTATTAAAAAATAGAAGATCGGACAAGAATAAAACTAATAATAAAAAATAATAATAAACCCAAACTAAATACTAATTATCAATTAAATACCTAGTAGCAGATGTTAAATTGATCGGTCACAAAACTGTCCCAAAAGTAAACCCCAGTTTATGCAAAGTTGGCCCAAAATGGCATGGGAATGGAAACTTCAGCGAAGGGGATTTTATGATATCAGTATGCCATTTATTTAACGGCAACCTCCATTTTACCAAAGCTGTACATGGTAATATGATACATGCGATGGATGAAAAACATAAAAATAAACACAATATTAACATGCTGAAAGAGTGTCCAATGCCGTGAGGTGAAGTACACTGTAGTTAAATTGAAATTAATCAATAAAAATCATTGAACTGACATTAATTAACAAAAATAAATAACAACAATTAATTCAACAATAATATAAAACGAATTAACAACGTAGATACTACAAAACAATAAACTATGACTACGTAACAGCAAAGATTAACTTTAACAGGATTTACAAGAAGCTCTCCTCTCCACCCCATGCACAACACTGCCGTCAACAGTGGAAGTTGCCCTCCGAAGACACCACCTAGCAACCGAATATCACCTCAAAACGCTGCACTGTACTCCCACATTCGAGTGGCTGTGGCCCTTTAAAGTCACCACCTAGTAATAGAAACATCCAGCACCCCTGAGGAAAAGTGTCAAAGAGAAGTCTCTGGACTTCGTGACCATTCCTTTAAGGTATTTAAAAAAAGTTAAATATAAGATTGTTTCACTAAAACCATATGAAAATCCTCACTGCCTTAATACAAATTGTGTCAGAAAAATATCTAATGGTTTCTAACAATGTGTATTCAGTATCGATGGTCATCAAAAAAACTCGAAAAATAAAAGTATAACAACCAAAGCAGTTGATGTAAACCATGACAATAGGACCATGGAAAAAGTGAAGTCAGAATACAGTATCAGGGTAAATAAATTACTTTTCGAAGTTATAACATATGATACAATGTAGTAACTTTTGTCGATAGAAAATTTTTTATAGCCATGTATAAAACAAACATAAATCATAAATTGTGTATTCAGTATCGATGGTCATCAGAAAAATGCGAAAAATAAAAGTATAACAACCAAAGCAGTTGATGTAAACCATGGCAATAGAGCTATGGAAAATTTTAAGTCAAAAGACAGTAGCAGGGTAAATAAATTACTTCTCTAAGTTATAACATATGATACAATGTAGTAACTGTTGTCGATAGAAATTTTTTATAGCCATGTATAAAATAAACATAAATCATAAATTTTCATTTTAATGGCTCATTTAATTTTCGTTTGTATTCAATCATTTTAATTTAACTATTATTTAATTTAGATTTAAATAATGGTGAAAGTTGTAAAGGAGATCTGGGAAGCATCTCAATTCGGGACACATTTCAGTGACACGTAAAAACACTCTACCGAGAACATCTTCACTCAAATCCATTTCCAAGAAACCACAGTAAATATTTCTAAGTATTATTTTTTACAGTTATATTCTTGTAAGGTTTATATTTTTATTATCAATTACGGCAATTATGTTTGTGAATTAAATACATTTGTTACATTATATTACCTTTACATTAAAAATTTTACTAATTAAAATAAAAAATGGTAAACATTTTAGTTAAAATGTTTTACACATATTTGTTTATTAAACACATACACAACCAACATAGATTAAGGAACAAAAAACCTATAATAATATTTTAAGAGTTATTTAGCACCAGCAAATCTGCACAACTTTGTTGATTGATGTGAAAATAGAATTTAAAGAACTCTCATTAGATCAATTAGGTCTTCTGTCAATAGCGATTACGATTTTATTGCCCTATTAAGCAATTGAGATAATTTTTTAAGTGTAATTATTAGTTTACTAGTTAAAAAAAAATAATTAAAAATCCAATACTAAAACAATTATTATATTATAAAAATTAATGTAATGTGGATGCACTTAGTAAAATGATCATTTTTAATGATTATGAATGATGAATATGAATGTTACGTAAAAGATCTTCTAACTTAAATATTTTTTATTTATTTAAAGTTGTGGCAGACATACATACAGCTTAGAAACAAGATTATAAAAATGGAAAGAAATACAAGTTCGTTAAAAACCAATAATTTTGCAAATTAATACATCGTTTGATAGTACATTTGAGTGTTAGATAGGAAATATTCTACCCATTTATCAGAAATTTACATGCCAATAATATCTAGTAATTGAAGCACACATAAATATTTTATAATATTCTATACAAATATTTGACAATTAAGTACCATATTCCAATTTCAATTTCAGTGTTCATCATTCGTTTTTTTTGTAACAATGGATGTCTTTTGAAGTTAAGGAACAGCTTAATTGTGCTTAACGTGCCAATTGTTAGGATAACCAGGAAACAATAAAATAAAAAAATATCTAACTAATATGCGTTCATAGATGTTAAGACCAACTAGGACTTCGGGACTCAAAAAAGTTTTCATCTGATGCAGTGTGTGGTCAAATGAACAAAAGAAAATTAACAAGACAATTAGATGAATAAACTTTTTTGCACAACGTTTGGTTTATTTTACTATTAAAGATCAAAACTCGTTTAAAATTTTTTTAAACATCATGAGTTATTTTGAAATAATTGTATTATTAAAGTTAGTTTGAATTAAACATCTTTAAAACATCAAAAGGTCCACATATAATCCCTAAATGCAGAGACTCAAATGTTGGCAATGCTGTTATCAGTAGAGTAGCACAACTCCCAGGAGCGGTGGAGGGGAGTATCGGTAACTAGCGACAGGAGCTGATGTACTCCCTCGAGGCGGCCGATATGACGTGGATATTGGAAAGGTGGCCCATGTTTGCTATACATGAAAATCAATGAAAACACTGTATAACAACATTTATTGTATTATTATTTTAATAAAAAAATTATAAGACAGTTTTCAATTCATTAAAATGGATTAATGTAGGTTTTTTAGTTTAAGCCAAATTAATTGTAAATTAAAATAATAGAATATCAATAGTTTTTGTGAGGGATTTTTTATGTACAATCGATTTATCTATATCTTCATTTTCATTTAAGATCAACCATTGTTTTTCGGTTTAAATTATTAAAAGGGCTACAAGAAACAGGAACGTTATGAGTTTAGGTATGTTAAGACATTGCTTCTCTTGTAATTTGTTTTATTACACAAGTTTGAGTTGTCGTATTTTCCTTGATACTAATAAGATGTTTTAAATTATATTTTTGTATACATTCAGAAGGAGGTTCATTGGATTCATTGGATCTACAATATTATATTCTCTACAATATTATATTCTCGTATGTTGAGCTAAAATTATAATATTTCAAGAATTTTTAAACCCTTAGATTTCAATATTGCACGTTTTTCTGTTAACTAGTTATTCATTGTTATAGATTTATATTGAGAGGAAATTGAAGTAGGAGAGTGTACATTCCATAAAAATGTTGTCTTTAATTATCTACAAATATTGCCAAGTTTAAATTTATTTTTTATTTCAATAACATCATTAACGATCTAAAAATGTTCGTTATTATTTTTGTGGTTTCCAAATAATCAAATATACTAAAAATTATTGATGGTATAAAGAAACACGCAGCATAGCTGGTTATGTTAGTAGTGGGGTTTTGCCGGTTCTGGCCCAGTTCAAGGCCAAGTGGTTCGAACCGGCAGGTGTGGATGACAGTGATGGATGTGTTTTGTAAGTGGGTCAAGGCCATCCGGAGGGAGTTTTAAAAAAGCGGAGCCGCGAGGGGCTCAGTCGGGGCGGGGACTCGGGACGGGTCGGATCGGAGCGGGCGGGCCGAGGGAGGGTTATTTTCTTTTTTTATTTTTTTTTAGTTTATTTATTTTAATCGAACCCCATCAGTGACCGTAGAATAGCCTCCACGTCGTTTGCAGCAGTAGTGGTCACCGCATCGCTCTGTACCGGGCGGGAGCAGGTGTTAGTTGTAGGCGTGGAGGAATTGTCTGTGGGACTTGCTGCAGTGTTAGTAGTAGTAGTATCCATAGTGGAAGTCACTTCAGGGGACTGCACCGGTGAACCCTGTTGTGTGTCCATGGTTGCAAGAGAGAGAGAGAGACGAGAGGTCTTAGGTGTTTACCGTGTGAGGCGATAGAGAGCAATGAGACACGAGTCGGAGGATGTCCGATGATATAGACCCGGTAAGATGGTGAAGAAGAAGAACTGGACGGGACCGTCAATAGGCGTGACAAGAGGGAAATGTTGGTACTTCAGCATGTCAGTCAAGACTGTCTGTAGAATAGTATCAATAGTACAAGTGTTGCCAAGGTGAGGTGGTGCAAAATACAAAGGGTGAAACCTGAACCATTTCTTAAGTCTAGCCACCGTACTACGCGGTTTTGAAACTGCAGGTGTAGAATGCTGTTGTAAAATGTGTTTTGTGCGTAAAAGTTTCAGCTGTAAAGTGTGGGAAGCCATGATTTTACATGTGCACCGCTTGAGAATAAGCTGACGAATGGTCAGCGGCCGCGATTGTGTCTGAATATATAGAAACTAATTAGCATATAAAGCGGAAACACATTTTAAAGTAACAAGCGTTAGTTATAAAAGCGCCAGAGACTTACGGATAGTACCTCACCCGACCGATGCCGCCACCGAAATGGCACGCGCGCGGCGGCAACCCCTCCTTTTTATGCGATCGATGAGTCACGTGCGACGCCCCTCCAACCCCCTCCCCGAGAAAACCGCATAAAAGAGCGAGGTTTGCGGGAGCTCGGTTATTTGTCAGTCGGCCGCGGCTACGGTCACAAGAGTCGGAGGAAGAGACGGATAGTTTAAGAAAAGTATCGGTAATAGCGGAAGTTAATTAATTATTCAGTTGTAGGATTGCGAGTATCGGCCTGTGGATAAGCAAGTGGGGCCGCAACTGTGATTGAACAGGTAACTACCGTATCATAGCAATAATTGTAATATTAGACGGTAGTAAAGTGTATAAGGTGCAGGTGTGCAAGAAATGCTCCGTGCACGATGAAGTAGGATTGCATTAGCCATGTGTACGGCTTAATCTTATGGTGTAGTGATAACTATAATAGTAGCCGGTTGTAAAGTGTATAACCTGCAGGTGAGCAAGAAATGTCTCTTGTACTGTAGCAATAATCATAATAGTAGACGGTTAGCAAGTGTATTATCTGCAGGCGTGCAAGAAATGTCTCGTGTAATGTAGCAATAAGTATAATAGTAGACGGGTGTAAGGTGTATTACCTGCAGATGTGCACCATTGCACAGGTAAATCCTGTAGTGTAGCACTAACTATATTAATATGACCGAGAAGTAGCGGTTAGAGTTTAAGTGTCGCTAAAGTAAGAGAGTAATTTGCATAGTAAGGAGGAAACAGGTGTGTAAGAATGGAACCTGCAATTAATCAGTGTGAGTTGCCTGCACGCGATGTTAATTAGCATATTTAGTTAAAACAAAAATGGAAAATAGACGCGAAAATAAAAGTGTGATTTATAAAATGATTGTTGTAGTGTTAAGAAATAGTGTAAAAAAATTAAAATGTTAAGTGTTAAAAATAAATCATATGTTATAGTACTATGTGCTATAAACTCACGGATTTGTTGTTTACCGCTGGGGTGCCAGCCCTCTATATGGGCGGCGCGCGAGCTTTCCTTCGTTTATATGCACGCGGATGGTTACTCATGCATGACCCCCCCCCCTTCCGGACCGGAACCGGAAACCCCCCCCCCCTCTGACGTCACAACGTCTTAGGTGTAGCGTGTAAGAAGTACTGACCAGGCCAAGGATTATGTGTGCATTTGCAAACAATAGTCTATTGTATGTTAAAAACAAGTTGCGTGTACCGGAGGTTTACTTCCGTTGCAACTATAATTAAGCGTCGGAAGAGGGTGGATAACAATCGACGATAATTATGCTGTCACGCGATGGGGAAAGCTGCGGATGTAATTTGATGCTATCAAATGCAAATTGAGAGGTACAAGGCTCCTACTTGTCAGCGGATGTAATTTGATGTTATCTAATGCAAATTGAGAGATACAAGGCTCCACCTGCGTTTTGCCCGACCCACATGTAACAAAGCACATCCGTTTGGAATTTTCCATTGACGTTGCTGGAAGGTTCCATACCCCCTTAAACCCCTACCGCTGCCCCCACCACTCTGCGAACCGAGAACCACCCCGACGACTATTGCCGCCGCAGTTGGGCTCGGAACTCCGGACGCGGCAGTCCGACCCAACTCAGAGGGCAACTCAAATGTATAAGCGGCCGATATATATTTGAGTTACTCTTGTTGTTAGGCTATTACTATTTAATATTTTGTGTGTGTGTGTGTGTGTGTGTGTGTGTGTGTGTGTGTGTGTGTGTGTGTTTATGCAAAGTGTTTTTTGGTTTTAGTCTTAAGATGTGTTAGTTTTAAGGTTTAACTTGCGCATTGCGATGTTAGCATTAAGGTGTGTTATGGTATTATATATATATATATGTTTAAGAAATGTGTTTTTAATTTTAAGTATTGGTTTAGTGTGTGTGTGTGTGTGTGTGTGTGTGTGTCTGTGTGTGTGCCTATGTCTGTGTATGTGTCTGTGTGTCTGCCTATGTCTGTGTTTATATGTGTACTAATAATTTCCACAGCTAGCTGTTAGGATGGGTAGATTAAATTAAAATGTAAATGTAAATTAAAGAAGTTCCATTGAACTTCATTAAATATGGGTGGGACATGCGCGTTGTGCCGTAGGTAGCGCATATTTCTATTGTTTTTGATTTTTGTTTTTAATTTTGGTCAGGCAAAAATATGTTTGGGTGGGTTTAGATTAAGGGTGGGAGGTTAGAGTTGCGTCTTGCACTAGCTGTTCCAGTGTCCCTAACTACCACATGGTCAAGCCCAGTGCCAAATGGCCCGAGACTGGCCGCCCGTATCACAGCTCACCAAACTGGATCGCCAAAGTGCGTGCGGGCAAAAAAAATCGGGATCCCTCGCAAGACGTAACTTTGTGGGTTGGGATTGGGAGTGTTTGAGGAACACAGGGTGGTGGAGACGGTCCTGGCCGCCTCCATCACCTTGGATCATTATTATTTTTTGGTGACCTTGACCTCGATTCACTCATGCATAACCCCCCCCCCCCCCTTCCGGACCGGAACCGGAACCCCCCCCCCGAGGTCACTTTCACTTGTTGCGTGTGGTTATTTAAGCGAGGCGTTCTAACGGGTCTGTTTATTCTGATTCCAGCCGCCAACGCTGCCGCATCAGAGCCATGTCGAGTACTACCAGCACTACTACTTCCAACACTACTAGCACTACTACCACATCAGCACCTCTCGCACCGACTGCACCGACGAAGAGACTCCGTTTGAAGAATGTGCCGGAGCACATGTTGGAGCGGATGGACACGCCACCTTCCACATCCAGAACTCCTGCTTCGCCCAACATTCTTCTGCAAGCGATGACAGTTCTTGGGAGCATCTTCTCGCCACCTCCGTCACCAATCCATGCGGAGCAGCCGTCAGAAGATGGATCTGCAGTGATGCCACCACCACCACCGCAGAAGAAAGTGACGGATGTCCCAAGAACTGGTGAGCCTCTTCGTCCGGACACGCCTTCATTGCTGAAATCGATCCACAGCTACATATCCTTACCACCACTAATAACACCTATCGTTGAACCCAATCCTAATAGTCCTACTATTCCTATTCTAAAAAGAAAAAAGAAACTTTTCAAAATTGCTCCTTCAGAGCGCTTCCGATTATTAATGAAAGAGCGACGCAGGGCATTTAAAAATCCCCGTAAATGTCCTGAATTGCTCTGTAGGGGACTTAAAAAAGGATCGGTTTGTGGTAAGAAATGTGTTTTAAACGAACAGTATTGCCGTTTGCATGTTGTGAAACATCTTTCTGTGCCACAACCGACTGTGGTCTCCAGCAAGTCTTACCCCCTCACCAAATTGGATAGGCTGGCAAAAGGTTTGAGGTATTTCTTTGTAAGCAAAACAGATAAGCATAATAAAATTGTAATTTCATGTAACGGCTATAAATGGGTAATACAGCTATCTGTACCTCTAAGAAACCTGAAAGCGATCAACAGACTTGATGCGAGAGACTATCTGATAAGAGGTGAGGATGGTTGGACTCGGTGGGGTCGTAGCAAATCTTAAAATAAATTAGCTTTTTTCAAAATTTTTTTTGGCAAAAAATAATGGGAGAGAAACCAGCGCTGTGATTAGTGCGCTGCGTTTCTCTCCCATTATTTTTTGGCCGCTCTAAGTCCTGTGACCTACTTTCATGTGACCTTGACATTGACGCCCCCCCCCTTCCGGACCGGAACCGGAACCCCCCCCCCCCCGCTGATTTTTCATTGACTTGCCTATATAAGAGTGTGGCGGTTTGTGTTGGAGCCATTCCTTGCTAATAATAGTTAGAGCGAACATGTCTCCCCGAGATGTTCCAATATTTTATAATAAATGCACAAAGATTGGAGAAGTATTGGAGGTGGACGAAGAAAACGACGAAGAAAACAATGAAGAAATTGAAGTGCCCTTGTTAAGTGAAAATGTTGTTACAAGAATATTTTTGGATATTAATTCTCCAATGGATATTATAGGAAGGTTTGTAATTGAAGCTATGACATGGATAGAAAACGGAAGATTAGTGAACATAGCATCTCCAATTTTAGTTGATGATAGACCCACCTTTGGTGTATATTGGCGTAACATTGATCTGTTATGGCTATGGGCGGAGGCATATGTGGAGTATTTGCAATTAGAAGAAAATATAGGGTTTAATCATTACTTTTCGGCTTTGGTTTTAAACTACTAATTTTTAACATCCCACTAAAAAATCATATCCCCCCCCCAAAATTTTTACTGTACTGGCGAACGTTATAAAAGCAGCTATCACATGTGTTTGCTCATTATTTGTCTTGTTGCTATACGTTAAACATGTATAAGAGACTGGATTCGTTTTTTGCTGAGCACACAGAAGTTTGGCCGCTATTGTATAGGTTATTTTTGAAAATTGAACAAAACATAATGAGGGATATGGGCATGGGGGTTAGTGTGTTTGTGTACCGTCGTGATGCGTACGAAGTATTGTGTGCATGTCGAGTAAGGATTGAAGTTTTAGAAATACTGTTTCCATGGATGCTGCATGTACGTAATCTTGTAGAAGGCATGAAGATAGAGGTGGAAGTGGTTGCAATGCAATACAAGCTGTCTGCGGAAGAGTAATTAGAGCAAGGCAAGTTACAAATTTTTATAATTGACTTTACCCCCCCCCCCTTTCCAGTCTCCTATATAAGCGAGGGTTCCACACAATCCTGTTCATTTTTCGTGTAACTGTTACTGGAGCCACATGTTCTTTTTTTAAACCATGTCTCCGAGAGATACCACTTTTATTTACATCACTGAAATTGTTATAGATCGTGAGATGGCAGAAGATGAAGAAGTAGAGCAAGAGGTAAATATTACGTTTGGACAGTTTTTGGAAGAAATAGTTGGAGAATTTTTAAATTTAAATGAACAAATGAACAATGATATTGGACCCGCTTCAAATTCAAATGTATCCTTTATGCACCAACCGGAAGAATTAACAGAATCTGAAGGTGAAGAAGAACAGAAGTCACAACTCTGGAATGCCGCTGCCCATGTTATTGATACTCCGCAACATGAGGAAACAAATTTGGAATAAAAATGGTGGGGGGAAAGATGAGGTAGTAGGCTATTTAAACGGTAGTCTGGCATGAGTAAAAATCATTTGAAAATGGATGAGCGAGCGAGAATGTACAAAGTGTTTTGTGAAGAGTGTGATAGAGTGTGGGTACCACCGGTGAACTCCTTCACATATTATTTTCCAATTCTGGACATAGATGATTGTAAGAAAATCCCAGACATTGGTTATAAGTTTGAAAAGGCTGGAATTCTAATTAGTGTTCATGAAAAATTCCATAATGAATATTCAAGGAAATTAGCATTTGATTTCATGTTGGCAAATGAAGATCTTAAATCTTGCGACTATCCTTATTTTCTTTATAACCATCTTGTTAAAAATGGTGCTAGCGTGACCGTTGAAATATGTATTCGTCATCTTTGGGACAACCGGTAAAGTGGTGGGGGAAAGGGGATAAATATGATGTAGGAGTGAATTTAGTTTTATTTTTACAAGAGCAGCCAACTACGATGCAACGTCCAATTTTGTATCATACGCTTATTTCTGATGCAGAAGAGGAGACCAGAAGGAGAAGAAGTGAACAATCAAGACAAACCCAGGCTAATATCAACATTGAATATTACAGACTTCAATTTCAAATTCCCGGAATGCGACTTGGAGAAAACCGAGTGAAAACTGTCCACGTAGCCGGTAGTTACATAAAACATTTAAAGCTACTATTGGAAGAAAAAAAAATCAAAAATTAAACAATTGGAAAATGAAAACAATAAAATGAAGAAAGAACTGTTAAGTTTGAAAAATGTGTGTAGTAATGAAGGTGTGGTTGAAGAAGGCGAAGAAGAAGGAAATGAAATATTAGGATTTTAAGTTAAAAAACATAAAATGATAAAAAAATAATAAAATTAAAAATGTAAAAAAAAGTAGAGGTAGAGTAGAGAGCGGGGAATAGATCACTTTGTGGCAATGGAATAACATGTCACTTAGTGCTCTATTCCCCGTTCTCGCGTTAATATTGCTTGGCCTTGACCTATAAAATAGTAGTGGGGATAAGTTATTTAAGCGGGTGGTAGGCAGTAAAACAGTTTAGTACTAATGTTACTCTCATCTACAACACGATGGACAGTCTTTTTGTTATTTGTTTGAGAAAAATAATTTGTGATGATTTCTTATTTAATCACATAATAAGATCAGGAGAATGTGTTATTCCCAATACGGTTAGAAATGCAATACACGAGTATCGAAGAGAACATTATGGATTTGGCATTATTGTTGCTTATAAATTTGCAGATGGGACCCGGCTTTGTCCAGATTGTGCACGAGCAGCTATAGATGATTGGGACGAATTTGAAGTTGAAGGAGGGTACGTTGACCATCGTGTTAAAGCACCGCTAATAAGATTTGAAGCTATGCGGGAAAGATGCACAATCTGTGCACAGGTCTTATGTAAATTTATTAGGTGTAGAACATACTAGAGTAATGGTATGGAGGGGAGGTCTAACGAAAAGTAGTGGGGGAAAAGTAGTGGGGGAAAGAGTAGTGGGGGAAAGAGTAGTGGGGGTATTGGTTATAAATGTTGCTTGGTAAAGGTTGATTTCATTACTGTCACAGAATAACTGGAGTAAACATGTCTTTTCACATGGAGATAAAAACTTTTAAAATTGTCGATGAAGATTGGACATTTGTTGCAAACTTTATAAGATCGAAAGAAGATGATGGAAGTTTGATGAAAGTATTTTGCTACATATTAGAAGGGAAAGATGAACAAGTGGTAAAAGATTATTTAAAAAACAGTCAAATATCAACATCCAGCTCGCAATTCATTAAATTTCTAAAAGACAATAATGTGAATGCAAAATTGGAAGTTTGGTTTTTTGTTTAAACAACATGGTGGGGGAAAAATTGAAATGGTGGGGGGAATTGTGTATAAAAGAGGGTTAAAACACAGTAGGAGGTTCATTTATTTGCTAAAACTCTTAAGAAGAACATTGTGGGAAAAATGAGTGAACCAGTGGAAAATTCAACCCCTTTAAAAAGTAAAGGAAAACAAATAACACATCCAAAATTGAGTGCTTTAGGTAAGGAACGGTGTAGGAAAGAAAGAATGGCGTTCCATCAATTGCAACTCATAGTGCCTTCGTTGAATGTGTACAATACCAGGATACAAACATTGATGGGTGCAAAGAAATATATTTTGGAACTGTTGGACAAAATTGAAGTGTTAGAAAACAAACTGAAGACGAATAAAACTTCTGGTGTATGGAATTCGCCTAGTGAAATTCCTGTTTTAAAGATCGAGCCTAATGAACTTCCTGATACTTGTGCGTGGAATGCATTTCATGAACCTGATGAAGACTCTCCTATAAATTATGAACCTCCCGCTGTGTAAATGATGACGGGTAAAAAAAATTAAAAAAAAAAAAAATAAAACAGAAAAAAATACAAAAAAAGTAGATGTAGAATAGAGAGCGGGGAATAGATCACTCTGTGGTAATGGAATAACATGCCACTTAGTGCTCTATTCCCCGTTCTCGCGTTAAGTTTATTTGACCTTGACCTATAAAAAACATGGAGGGGGAAAGTGTTTTGGTGGGGGAAAGTGGATAAATGAGGTTCGACGCGTTGTTGTACTCATTCCGCTCATAATATTCTTGTTTCTAACATCTCGCAGTAGAATCAGAATCATGGCAAGTGGAGACAATGTTTTGGACCTTACTGCAACAAAAAAGGATGAACAACGTTTGAAAGTCCAGAAAAGTCATTTTAAAGAGTCAGCTCAGGTAAGAGAGGCGAGAATAAGACAAAAATACTACAAACTGCAAAGGCTAATACCAGGAGTGCGATTGGGAGAAGTAAGGACTAGAACTATCGATATGGCCGCCGACTACATCAATCAACTACTTGTTGAGTTGGCCATAAAGAATGAAAGAATACAGCACTTGGAATATGAATGCAAAAGAATTCTACTACAAGAAGATGAAGAACCTATGAACTGTGTAATGAAAGACAGTCAATAAAGAAGAAGTGGAAGAAGCTACAAAATTATTTAAAATTTTATGTGTTAGTAAAAACAATTGGTTATTAATCGGACTTGATATAAACAGTGATGAGGTTAAAAAAAAAAAAAAAAACAATAAAACAATAAAAAAAATTGACATTTAATAATTGGCTGCTAATTGGATTTACATTAGAGAGTGGGGAATAGATCACTTTGTGGTAATGGACTAACATGCCACTTAGTGCTCTATTCCCCATTCTCGCTTTAGGGGGTGTTGACCTTGACCTATTAAAATAGTCATATAAGTAGCTACACAAGAGAGTCTCCTTTATTCATTCGGAATGGCTCCCGTGGATAACACTGACTATCCTAGGAAACCTATTTTTGAAATATTATATAAAATTCAACAAGAAGATCTCGGCATGGGAGATTCGGATGACGACAACTCAGAAGTGGAAAGTGTTGACAGTATGGAAGAAGAATTAACAAGTGAGGCGCCTGAAGATGTGCAAATAGACTTGACAGAGAATGAATACCCACCACCATTGGAATTTGAAGATGTCCATCATGAAACTCCAACATCTAGTCGCGATCCTGATGTAGAACCAATACGTCAAAGATTGGTTTTCTGCGCAAGACGATTATTCCCGTCAGATAGCGAAGAAGAAGAAGAAGAAGATTAAAATTGGTGGGGGTAAGATGGCATAAAAAGGCGGTATGAAGAGGACGCGTTTCATTTACCTGTTAAATTTCAAAGGGTAAACATCGCTAAAATTCATCGTTGTGAGATATGTTTAGAGACTTATGAAGATGAAATATTGTTAGACATTCATAAGGAGTTGTATCACAATAGAAATGAAAATTTTACAGTAAGAGAAAATAGAAACATATCTACAGAAGAAGTAACAGCAGGACCATCTAATACACTACCAAGTTTAAGTATTTACGCATTACCCGGTAAAGTGGTGATGCATCACAAAATTCAAAACGAAAATCTGGAATTAGAGCAATTTGTTGCTGAAGCTAAACCAATTGTGATCAAGATTTTACAAGGAGAACTAAAACGATTAAACTTTATTAAATTTGGTTTGATCCTAGACGCCATGTTTATCAATGTAGAAGAAGAAATGTCACCAAGAGGATTTATAACAAAAAATCGAACCATCATGGCTAATTCGGATATAGATTCAATAATAGAAGATTGTTTTGAAGAGATTTTGACGAAAATTCAAGAACACGAAGGAAGAGGATCAGGTTGGAGTCTGGTTAGCGTCGTAGGTATGGACATAAGAGTTCACAAGCATGGTTATGGGCTGATGGGCAGCAGTTATATTGCACTCCCGAAAAGGATCAAAGATACAAAATCATGTGTAAATGTGGAAAATGAAGATATGGAATGTTTTCGATACGCCATGACCTCAAAATTTGTAACACGCCATGCGCAAAGACCTGGCGTCGAATATGAGAACTACAGATATAGATATAATTTTCAAGGTATGTCTTACCCGGTAGGGTTGAAGGGTATTTCAAAATTTGAAAAACAAAATCCCGGAATATCAGTTAACGTATTTGCTTTGGACAGTTCCAATAAAGTTTATCCTTTAAAAGTGGTGAAGAACGAGCTTGCAGATCATACGGACTTGTTGTTACTTACAAAGGATGAAGTGTCACACTACGTATGGATAAAATCATTTGAAAGACTTGTCAACAAGCAGCTATCGAAAAATGAACACAAAAAAGTAATTTGTAAAAGATGTTTTTGTTTTAAAGAAGAAAGAAATGGAGGGCGAAATTGGTTACAAGAACATAAACAACTGTGTAATGAACACTTTGAAGCGAAGATTATCTTACCACCATTAAGTAAATCATACTTACAATTTGAAAAGGTGTTCCATCAGTATCGCATTCCTATAGTGGTATATGCTGATTTTGAATCAACACTTGTCCCTATTGAAGATGAAAATGTTGAAGCAAGGAAGAGTATAAAATATCAAATGCATAAGCCTAACAGTTTTTGTTTATTGGTTAAATCTACATTGGCTGAAGAACATTTAAATGGGTACGGATTAACGTCAAGACCCGTGGTGTACCGTGGTGAAGATGTTGCTGCGACATTTCTTGATCATCTATATGAAATAGCTAGGAATGTAGAAAATTTGTATAGTGATATTGTGCCAATGATACCTATGGATGAAGAAGAAGAAATTCAACATGAAAATGCCACCCATTGTTTTTTATGTAAAAATGAGTTTACTTTGAATAACTACAAAGTTAAGGATCATGATCATCTTACAGGATATTATAGGGGTGCGGCATGTAACGGATGCAACATCAATTACAATATTCCTAGAAATATACCTGTAATACTGCATAACCTTAGCGGTTATGATGGTCATTTTATAATACCAGAATTGGGGAGAGATGACGGTGCGATTGATGTTATCGCGGAAACAACTGAAAAGTTTATAAGCTTTAGTAAGAAGATTGGAAATATAAAATTACGATTTTTAGATTCGTACCGGTTTATGCCGTGCAGTTTATCGAGACTTTCAGAAAACCTCAGGAAAGAAGATTTAATAGAAACAAGAATGATTGTGAATAACGATAAATTGGATCTAGTTCTTCGCAAAGGTGTTTTCCCTTATGATTATATCGACAGTTTGGAAAGATTTGAAGAAACCTCACTTCCACCTAGAGAAGCTTTTAAGAGTAAATTATATGAAGAGGACATCAGTGAGGAAGATTATCAACACGCTTGTAAGGTATGGAATGAATTAGGGATGAGAACTTTGGGAGAATATTCAGATTTCTACGTTAAATTGGATGTGACACTATTATGTGACATAATGGAAGAATTTAGGAATACCTGTTTAAAAGCATACGGATTAGACCCTCTTCATTCGTGCACAGCTCCCGGATTGGCATGGCAGGCCATGTTAAAAGAAACAAACTGTAAACTTCAACTACTAACCGATATAGATATGGTGTTGATGATAGAGTCTGGTATCCGAGGAGGATTAACGCAAAGTGTAACCAGATATGTAAAAGCCAACAATAAATACCTCCCCAACTATGACGCGTCACAACCAAGTACATTTATAGGTTATTTTGACGCAAATAACCTATATGGATGGGCTATGTCAAAACCCCTTCCATATGATAATTTTAAATGGGTTGATCCAAATTCGATTGATAACATCGCCGATATCCCTAAACACGGAGATACTGGTTACATCTTTGACGTTGATTTCGAGTACCCCGAACATCTTCACGACCACCATTACGACTTGCCGCTATTAGCAAAAACAGAAGTATCTCCGACTGGTAGATGGCCGAAATTAATGATGACACTCACCAACAAGACGAGGTATGTAGCACATTATTGGACAGTACAACAAGCGTTAGAGATGGGATTAAGAATTACCAAAATTAATAGGGTGCTACAATTTTCTCAATCCTGTTGGTTGAAATCCTATATAGATAACAACACTAGAAGAAGAACTGCAGCGACGTCCAATTTTGAAAAGGATTTCTTTAAATTGATGAATAATGCTATATTTGGCAAAACATTAGAAAACAAGAGGAATCACAAAGATTTAAGATTGGTTAATGATGCAACAAAATTACAAAAGTTGGTCCAAAAACCAAACTTTGCATCTTCAATAATTATCAATGAAAACCTTGTTGCCGTTTCTATGAACAAAATTTCAATTAAGATGGATCGCCCTGTTTATGTCGGAATGTCCATTTTAGACATATCAAAAACTCATATGTACGATTTTCATTATAATAAAATGGTGAAACATTATGGAAGAGAGAACATTGGAATCGCATACATGGACACTGACGCATTCATCTATTGGATTATAACCAATGATATGTATGAAGACCTACGCACTTTTGTTTATAAAGATGATTTTGATTTCTCTGACTATCCGCAACACCATCCTAACTACGACAATGGAATAAACAAGAAAGTCTTAGGAAAATTCAAAGATGAGACCAATGGTGCGCCTATGGAAGAGATTGTGGCTTTGATGTCCAAGCTTTATTCGTTTCAACTATACATAAGTGAAAAAGAAGAACATCAAGTTGTGAAGAAGGCAAAAGGCATTAAAACATCATATCTAAAGAAGAATGTACAATTTGAACATTTTAAAAGATGTCTGTTTGAAAATATAGAAACCACAGCAACTTTTAATACGATAAGAAGCTTCAACCATCAAGTTTACAGTGTTAAACAAACCAAATGGGCACTAAGCTACAAGGATGACAAGAGGCATATCCAGCAAGACAATATACACACTCTTCCCTTTGGACATTATTCATTAACTCCTATCGACCAATAAAACCTGTTCTTCGTCCTTTCACCTACTTCCTTTTTCCTTTCCGTAAAAAAGAGGGGAGCATGGCAAGCCCAGTGCCATGCCCCCCTCTTTTTTACACAGCTATTATTCGGCCTTGACCCATATTTGTTAATAATATAAAAGAAGACAAACCACTCTGAGGATTAGTATTTTTTCAACCGGCGTGGAAACAACATCTAAGAATGGAAGGACTGAAGGATAAGATTGTACATGAACTTCATAAACCGGCAAGAAGAAAGTTTCCAAGAAGAAATACAGTTATTAAAGGAATGAACGATCTCTACCAAGCCGATCTCATCGAAATGATACCGCATAGTAAATTAAATAAAGGATTTAAATACATATTAGCGATTATAGACTGTTTTACCAAGCTCGCTGACGCTTTACCGCTTAAGGACAAGAGTGGGAAAAGTGTTACAAAAGCTATGGAAACGGCTATTAAAAGAAATAAACTTGTCATAAAACATTTACAAACTGATGATGGAAAAGAATATTTCAATAAGGAATTTGCAACATTAATGAAAAAATATAACATAAATCATTATTCTACAAATTCGGAAGTCAAAGCTTCGATAATAGAACGATTCAATAGAACGTTAAAAGGAGCGATGTATAAAACATTTTCCAAACGAGGATCGTATGTGTGGTACGATATATTACCGCAGCTTATAAAAGAGTACAATAACAAATATCATCGCACTATTGGTATGAAACCTATCCAAGTAAATAGCGGCAATGCTAAGCTTGTTTTGGAGCGTATTAAAAAAAATACGGCTCCCAAAATTGAAAGATTAAAACCTAAAAAGTTTAAAGTAAACGATAAGGTGCGTATAAGTAAATACAAAGGGGTTTTCAGTAAGAGATATCTACCAAACTGGACTAACGAAGTATTTACAATCTACAAGGTGCAGCCGACAATACCAGAAACGTACATTTTAAAGGACAACAAAGGTGAACTACTTCAAGGCGGATTCTATGGGCATGAACTATTGAAATCAACAGTTGGTGATGTATATCTTGTCGAAAAGGTTTTACAAAGAAAAAAGGATAAAGTTAAAGTCCGTTGGTTGGGATTTGACAAGAGTGAAGATTCTTGGATTCCTACAAAAGACTTGGTATAATACTTTGATAACTCATTATGTGTTCAACCTTTAAACAAGATGGATATTGTACAGCAAAAGGAACGATTTAATATTAATAACATAGATGAATTGACAGTGGATAGTGACAAGTTAAACCGTGGTAAACATGGGGAATTACTACCAAACTCCATAAGATGTTTAATAACCGGTCCTTCAAATTGTGGGAAAACAAATGTTGTTTTTAACCTTATAACTAATCCAAAAGGACTACGTTTTAACAATATATACATTTTTTCAAAATCTTTGCAACAACCTAAATACCAGTTGTTGGATAAAGTATTAGCGAGTGTACCAGAAGTAAATTTCTACAAGTTTAATGCCAGTGAAACAATTATGCAACCAAACGAAGCTAAACCATTTTCTGTATTTATATTTGACGATGTATCATGTGAGAATCACGACACAATCAGAAGTTATTTCGCAATGGGAAGACATCATAATATTGACAGTATTTATATTGGTCAAACCTACAGTAAAATTCCAAAACAACTTATAAGGGATAATGCTAACTTGCTGATAATATTCAAGCAAGATGAAACAAATTTAAAACACATATATAACGATCATGTCAATGCGGATATGACATTTGATAAATTTGAAGAGATGTGCGGCAAAGCGTGGGCTGAAAAGTACGGCTTTCTCGTCATTATGAAAGATGAAGCTATAAAAGATGGAAGATATCGGATAGGGTTGGACAAATTTGTATTAATCCATTGATTGAACGGCGGTACGTCTAGTAATGAATCAGACTTCACAGTGTAAACATGGTGAATCAGGAAAAACTATTGAAAGAAATAAAATCACTCAGCGATTCTATTAGGATGAAGAATCGCGCATTAAGGATGGGTTTAAGTGAACGAGAAGAATTTCTGGAGACTACATTTAAACCTATTACGGAACCATTAAAACAGATATCAGAGACCATTGGTAAACCTCGTTATGAAGGAGATGTTTTACTACCAGTTTCTAAACAAGAAGTACAAGCTTTAAAAAAAGACGACGATGATTCATATACAAGTGCTAGTGAATTTTCGCAAGAAGAAACAAAAGAAGAAGAAGAACCAATTATTAAAAAAGAAGAAGAAGAAGAAGAACACCCAATACCTGAAGCAGAACAATCGATTCCAAATCTAACTCAATTGAGTAGCGATATATTACAACATGGACCTCTTGGAAGGAAATACATAATGAAAATGTTACATGACATGAAAGCTAACCCTAATTTAAGCAAATCACACGTATACGGAGCAAGGATTGATGGGAATGAATTGAAAATCGGTGATTCAAAGCTTGAAATAACTCAGGACGATTACATCATTATCGGCGAGCATAAATATAAAGGAACAAAAGGGTTGTATGAATTAATTTTTAAAAACATATCACTAAGGTATTCAATCAAAGATTTAAATGTTTTTAAAGAAATTCTACAAAATACCAACGCTCATAAAAGGAATTACTCAAAGGATACGATGATTAATCGTTCACGTGCAACGAAATATAACATCGTTATTAAAAAGCTATTTCCACCACGAAAATTGCCAACATTGCGTACCGCACCGGCGCTAAAACAACCGCTAAAAAGAAAATCTTTATCACTTATGGATTTATCACTTCTTGAACAACATGGGAAAAAGAGTAAAGGAGATACTTCAACATCTGGTAAAGGACTTATGAAAAATCTGTACAACACAAATGTGATCTACTACAGAGACATCAATAAATTGGTTGACAGGATGAGACTATTACATGAAGCCATGGAAGCCGGTCATACGGGATTAAATAATGAATGGGTGGCTCTGGTTGATGAACTTAGGAATCGCGGCGTAGTTGTATAATTGTCCGCGGATATATATATAAAAGAATTGTAAGCGTATAATGTATCAGTTCTAACATGAGCGTCGACAAGTTCGGACGGTACTCCGCGTTAGGGGTGCAGGTTGGAGAAGACAGAAAAAGAAGTGGATTACCGCAAACTCCTGAAGGTGACTATAACATAAGTAATAAACGTCTAAAACTAGTTAAAGATCCAGAAGAAGATACCGATGGAGCAAATTTAAAAACAGTTAAAGAAGCTACTTCAACATCGTTGAAATTGGACAAGAATACTTACGATGTCAAATCACATAGAATAATTAATGTTGGTAAACCAAATGACAGTTCTGATGCAATTAATAAAGAGTATTTATCATCTGAACTTTCAAATACTTTAAAATTGCAGTGGGGTAATAATTTAAAGGATGGACAAACATACGACGCTGGGAATCATAGAATAACAAACGTGGCAAATCCAAAAAATGATAAAGATTCAGTTAATAAAGAATACCTACATTCTATAATACCGGAAAAGACTCAACGCGGATTTTCTTTTTATAAATTTATTATAAATGACATTGGGTACCCAAAGGAAGACGGGGATGCTGTAAACCTGAAATACATGAAGGACAACTGTATTTTACAAGATGGTGATAAAATCGATTGTCATGGGAAAGTGTTGTCAAATGTAAAGTTCGGTTCCCAACCAAAAGACGGTGTTACTATGGAACAACTATCTAAAGAATTAAAAAGGGGAACATCGAATTTTGTAAAACATGAAGATGCCGTGCTAAAGCGAGGAGATACATTTATACATGGAAATGAAAAGTTTAACTTAATGCAAGGAAGTAATGATGAATGGAATGCGGGAGGTAAAAGAATAACAAATGGAAGATTTGGTGAAAAAAGTTCGGATGTACCTCTAATGGCACAAACATTAATTGCGAAAGGTCCTTTATTAGGTACATACGAAGGTCATAATAGAAGAATAAAAAATATTGTACCTGGTTATGAAGAAAATGATTGTGTTACAGTGAAACAAACAATAACTTGGGATAAACGCGATGGAACCAAATTTGATGCTAAAATGAAGAAAATAATTAATGTTTCACCAGGTGAAGATTTCAATGATGCTGCTACTATTGGCCAAGTCATAACAACATCAAAAAGTGATTCGACCGCTTACACGTGTAATGATAAACGTATTATGCAGTTACACGATCCTCAACATCCGAAAGATGCTGTAACCTTAGATTGTTTAATAAAATTAGTGGGCAATTTAATTATCGATACTCACAATCATATAGCTAGTACAACGAGTCATGTGATGATTCAACCCGATGAACGAGAAGCTTGGATTAAAAATAGAATCATAAATCAGTATATAATTAATTTGAATAATTAAGTATTTAAATATAAAAATTGTGCACGAGTTATTCATTCGTGTAAAGCATCTCGTAGAGTAAACACGCCGGCTATATAAGACGACACAATGAAGACCGCACCGCTCAGTCGTCGTCAAGACAGCGTCAAGAAAGGACGTGGTATAACATCAGCCGCGTTATCCCTGCTCAGACGGATTCCTGTTGGTGCTGTTCTAAATCGAGCGATAGACGCTCTACCATACGAATTTCATCTGCCCGGAGGTTATCAATATTGTGGACCCGGAACTAAGTTGGCAAAACGTTTAGCAAGAGGGGATCCTGGAATTAATAAATTGGATCAAGCCTGCAAAGAACACGATATAGCGTATTCCAAGTTTGCAGATTCAACGAATAGATCGATAGCGGATAGAGTGTTAGCGGAAAAAGCTTGGCAAAGAGTGAAATCAAGTGACGCAAGTATTGCAGAAAAAGCAGCCGCTTGGGCAGTTACTACAGCCATGAAGGGTAAAACAAAATTTGGTGGCGGGAAACGTCGTAGAGGACGGCCTGCAAAGAGAAGAGCTCCCAAAAGAGGTGGAAACATTAGAAAAAGACGTCGTAGGACTCGTAAAGCAAAGGCGAAGAAAACTTCCGTTTGGTCGATGGTAAAAAACGGAGCAGGTCTATACCTAAGACCGTACCGTGTATACTAAATAAGAACAATCAATTGATAATTCCAAATAAAGCCTTGACAAATTATCAATTATCAAATTATGTGAAATGTTTAAGAATACCATTTTTTAGAGGAGTTTTTATGAAAGACGCATTACCAAATAAAATATGGAAAAATGAAACTGGAATAGTAAATTTGGATTCCACTCATGGTCCAGGAACTCATTGGGTATGCTATAAAAAACTCGGACAGAACGTTTACTACTTTGACAGTTTTGGCAATCTACCACCGCCGAAAGAACTTCAACACTATTTTCGGAACTCCGAAAATATATTTTACAATTACAAAAGAGAACAACCCAACAATACAGAAATATGCGGACATTTATGTTTGGAGTTTTTAGCGAAAAGCGTCAGTCAACTTTGAGATGTCATCGTATACAGTGTCACTGAGTGGAAATTCATCCACACTGAAAAGCACTCTTTTCCCGGCACTACGTTTATCCAAGGATAGACTGTGGGAAGCTGCACTATTGGATTTTACTACGTACAATTCAATTCCCAACGTCACGGAGGGAAAAAACAATTTACTACATTATTACGAGAGTAAAGATGAAAAAGGAAATTATTCGCAATTGAAGGTAATAACTTTATCTACCGGATCGTATGAAATAGACGATATAAACCAAGTATTACAGAAGCAGCTAGGAGAAGAAAATATCAGTATAAAAGGAAATAACAATACTTTAAAAGCGGAAATCACTTCAAAGTATTATATAGATTTAAGTTTAGAAAATTCAATCGGTAGTTTACTGGGATTTTCAGATAAGAAAAGAAAAATCTTAGATCCCGGACCTACTCATACAGGTGATACTACAGTAACAATATTAAAGGTTAATAGTATTGATATAACATGCAATATCATACACGGATCGTATAGAGACGGGGTAAACCAACATATTTTACATACATTTTATCCAACAGTGGCTCCCGGTTTTAAAATAGTTGAGAAACCACAAAACCTGATATACCTACCATTGAACACCAGTTTCATTTCGGACATCGTACTGAACATATCGGATCAAGACGGTAACAGTGTTGATTTTAGAGGAGAAACCATTACAATACGGTTACACATAAGAGCGGTGTCATAAGTTCAACATGGGATTGACATTTAAACCGCAACGGAAGAGCCGAGACCTCAGTAGCTCTTCAACATTGGACGAGTTAACACCGGACAACATTCGTTTCCTGCAAAAGATCGGACTAAGACTTACCAACGATGGATATCCTGGATATATCTCAAGGGCCGACGTTCGACGAAACACTATGGGAGAAGGAATATCACACGCACAACCCTTACACTTCATCAAAATTAAACAATAACGATGAAATAAGGATCCCCATTCAACAACAGGACATTTACACGTTACCGTGTGAAAGTTACTTGTACATCGAAGGACGGGTATTAAAATTGGATGGAAAAACCGCTTCAACGGTTCCTTTTATAAATAACCCGATGGCATATCTTTTTGATGAAATAAGATATGAAATATCAGGAGTGACGGTTGATTCGACAAAAAAGGTCGGTCTAACAACGACACTGAAAGGATTAACATCATTAACACCGCATGAGAAAAATTCAATAGTCACCGCCGGATGGGTTGCTCCCGATAAAGACACTATAACACCGGATTCCAATGGTCATTTTGACTTTCATGTCCCTTTACGTTTGCTTTTGGGATTCGCTGAAGATTACAGACGGATAATAATAAATGTCAAACAAGAATTGGTATTACTCAGATCTTCAACTAACAAGGACTTGATACTTGCAGACCCTGGAACTACGGAAGCCAAACTGGAATGGCAACTACAGTTGGATAAAGTCGTGTGGAGAGTACCGCATGTCAGATTAGCCGATGAACACAGAATCGTATTGTTGAGAAAGTTGAAATCTGACCGTGATATCGTCATGCCGTTTTGAAGTTGGGAATTCCATGAATATCCCACACTACCTCAAACAGAGCGTCAAACATGGACTGTCAAGACGTCCACTTATCTAGAACGGGCACGGTACATAATACTCGGTTTCCAGACTAAACGAAAAGATGTTATAACTTCGCACGCCGGTCAATTTGACCATTGCAAGATAAAGAATTGTAAAGTTTTTCTAAACTCACAATTCTTTCCTTATGACAATCTAAATGTCATGTTTAGTAAAAAACGCTATTCAATCTTGTACGATATGTATGCGAGGTTTCAATCGTCATATTACGGGAAGACAAATACACCGCTATTATCACCGGAACAGTTTTTCTCCAAAGCCCCAATAGTCGTTATCGATTGTTCAAAACAAAACGAATCCGTGAAATCGTCCAGTGTGGATATAAAAATCGAAATGGAGTTTGAAGAAGCAATACCGGACGGAACTTCGGCATACTGTTTAATTATACATGACAAGATAGTGACTTACACTCCATTAACAGGAATTGTTAAAAATGTGTTGTAAAAAAGCTGTTTTTTTTGCGGTCGACGCAAATGTTATAAAAGGGGGGAAAGAGAATGAAAATCTCATTATATTTCTGACCGTCGTATGGGAAGCATCGTCCGCAAGATGAGCTCTCCTACTGCAAATACTAACGAAGAAGAAACTACTCCTCCCATGGGTGACAATAGTTTTGATATAGAAAAACAAGTCGAACAAGAAATGGACGAGTTCCTCAAGTTTAAACATAAGAAAAAAGAAGAGGAAGTTGAAAAAGGAGTAAAAAGAAGAAAGATCGATGACACCATCTCCACCAATATTTTGACAGAAGTATTTCTCAGGATCTACTATCCCATCTCTTCTTGTATGACAAAGAGCGTGTCCGCCGGAGTTATAAAATCATTGGATTATTCGCCAACTGTTATTTTAAATCACGGATCTAAAATGGTGGCCTTCACTGAAATTTCCTGGGAATCGTTTAGAAAACATCTACATCTTTTGGAATGTTATTTGAGTAACAACACATTTGGAAGAAGGACAAAATTAAGTCTGCTGGAATCCAATATCGAAATCGATATAGTGAAACATCGAGGTGGACAAATCGTCCGCTTTCGAGATTTAACCAAGCATGAGATGAAGATACACCTGACAAAAGATGAATTCTACAGTCTAAGTTGTGCTACCGGTCCTATCACAAGATATCTAAAACAGCTAATATTTTCAAGTGCAATTATAAAAGAGTATCTAACCGATACATTGGATAGGCAACCGTATGTGCCGATTCTGTACGGTCCCGTAGATACGTCCATCTTCAATAGGATACCTCATGAAGTTGACATGTGGAGACAGTTGCACAACTATCAGACTAACTACAGTATAGATGAGCAAGCCCAAGAGGTGAACGAAGAAGGCTCATTCAATAATTGATAAGTGTACACCCTCGGGTATAAAAGAGAGTGCGCCACGGTTTTGCAAACAGTCGTTTACCAACCTTCGTCATGAACAAACGAGTTTCGTTTTCTAACAAATCGGAAGTAATGGAAGTGAAACGAGGTATAATTGAATTCCAAGCGTTCCGCGGTAACGACGGAAGTTTTATCATAAAAGAGTTAGTAGTTTTAGATATGAACACATCTGTAGTTTATCACTATTTATTCCAACCGCCACTACCGTTTAACAGATTAACTACCAAAGCGAGAGTAACGAACAAGTGGTTGATGAAATACTTTCAAAACTTGAGATGGGATGAAGGTTTTGTACACTACAGTATGATGCCGCAAATCATGAATCATTACTGTAAAGAATTTAAAATTATTTACACAAAAGGAGTGGAAAAAGCCAGTTGGATACAGAAGTTTACAAACCACGAAGTGTTAAATGTCCAGGTGGACAGGGATTTCCAATGTCATTTCGGCAACATTTGTATTTCATCGAAAAACTTTAAACATCGTCAATCGCAATGCGCCTTGAAGAACGCTTATCGCTTGAACGCGTATCTCCAACAGAGTGGTGGGGGATGGGAAGGGTATAAAAGCGAGGGGACAACCATGACCGGGCATGAGTATTACTCTAGCCACCGAGCAGTCAACACCTCACACGCAGATTCGCAAGACTAAGAATATTATCAACGAAAAAAGAAGAAGTAAAAATGGCAACGCAAACATTTTTACAATCGCTTGTCGATCAGTTCAACAAACATTCCAAGTCCACAATCCTACCCACTAAAAGATGTTCGGAATTGAAGGAAGAAAAGCATTACATCATCCACACCATCAAGAAGATGGAAACAACTGTCGGAGACGCCATCAACTGCACGCTGAGTGAAGCGCCCTACTCGCCTGGTGATGAACCGAAGTTTCAAATCTTTCTTCCCAAACGCTTCGTCCAACTTCTGCAGAACGAAGATCTACGCCTCATCCATCCGGAGCTCTCTAATAGGGCGTCCCACGGTCCGAGCGGAAGTAATTCTACAGAGCTCACGCTTCACGTCATGCCTAACGCCAACAGTTAATCTGTAATTTCATATTGTTCTTGTAAACTTTTGTAAAATATTTCTAAATAAATGAATAACAATAAAAAAAAAAAAAAAAAAAAAAAAAAAAAAAAAAAAAAAAAAAAAAAAAAAAAAAAACACATATAAAGCAGCATATCGGTATGTGTTTGTACACATATCGGTATGCTGCCTTATATAAAAAACTATTTCGGGTGACCTTGACCTAGTTTCAAAAACTATATAAATGGAGCAATGTCCGTAAGAATTCCTCAGTCTACGACTACCTTCAGTGCTGTACACATCTCCGTTGGTGATAGGCACAATGTCTCTCAAGATCAAGTGTGCATCATAAGATACCTCCACTATTACAACTTTTGAACAGCTCGACAATTTCACTAATGAATTGCGAGTGCTTCTTGCCGGTGGTTATCACTTGAACGTTGACACCTATGTAACAAACAAGAGGATGTTCTCCAAACAGAACTTCTGCGATGAAGAATTGTTCTTTCCCACACAGGGCGACAACATCCGCTCCATTTACTCAAACCAATGTCAAATTCCACAAATACTACTAAATGACAAAGCATGACGGCAACAAGGGTTCGCTGTAAAATTTCGCTATAAAACGAGGGATCAACTCCAACAAAATCATCATTTGCTCTCCTACGGTCGCAGCGATAACAACCACTGCCGCCATGTTATAACCGAATGATGATTGAATTCAATGGAAAGATCTACGGAAAGGACTATAGAACCGTAGAAGAGATGAGCGCCGATCTCAGTGTATTGACTAGAGAAGGGTTCCAACCAAAACTGATCCTGAAGTTTCCAGAAGTGCACCCGCTATCCACTGAAGAACTCATCGCCATGGCTAGAGCGAACAAGCAGGAACAGGAACAGAATATTAAGAAAGAACCTAAAGAAGAAGAAGAAGAAGAAAAGGACAAGCCAGCATCATAATAAAAAAAAAAAACATCTTACATTTGTAAGATGATCTTTTTTAAAACTCCATTTGGATGACCTTGAGATTACCCCCACCACTTTTATTGATCTATAAAACACGCTATCCTACACTGTACAACTTCATTTCTTGCCAACACTTGGAAGCGGCAACATGGAGGAGAAGAAAAACGAGGACGCACCGCGCTACTGTTGTGAACAGAAATGCACAGATTTAGGAAGATGGATGGTAGACGGATTAGCTTGTACAAAGTGCGAATTCTTCGGATCCTGTTACTGCAAGTGCAAGACAAAGCAACTACCGCCACCGGAATTGCGAACCTTCAAGATTTATAAATCACGATACTTCCACACTTGCTGTCCCCAGAGGTGTATCAAATTTCATCCGCAAAAACTTGCCACTTGTCGAAAGTGCAATGCATATTATAAAGACGACTTTTGTACATGCATCATAAGTGCGTGCAAGTACAGATCAGATTGGTCTTCTGATCCTGTTGAAGCTTCAGATGTATAGCTGTAGTCACTGACTGCAGCCCTTTTTAAAATTCCATTTGATTGACCTTGAGATTACCCCCACCACTTTTTTTTACAACATATATTCTACGGATCATTCCATACGCTTCTCATTCTTATTTCATTACTCGCACTGACAACAACATGGATGATAAATTCATTTCCTTTCAACATTTAATTACCAACAGAGAAGAGATGGAAGAACTATTCCAAAACTTACTGACACTCATTGATAGCTATCCTTTAAGATGGATCAACATCACGGTGCAATATGTCAATCCTACCACAATATTTTCATCCTCGTCATCTTCTCCTGGCACCTCCATGTCTTCATCGACGCAAAGTGCAGAGGAAGAGGAACAGACTACTAATGGTGTTAAAATTGTTGAATTAAACGACGAGGAACAAGAAATGCAAGCTCTGGTTAAATATAAATTTAATATTTAATTTACAAACAAAGTATTACTATTTTCTACATTGTGTTACAGCTAGCGCTTATCTTCGTACGGCTCCCACAACCTATCCCGACGGCGTTTCGCGGCGAACTGCGATGACCGAAGTTCCCTCGTTCCCCACCCGGGCTTCACCCCACCACTGTCCTCCCCCCACTCTTTTCTTCCCCCACCCGGGCTTCGCCCCACCGCTGTCCTCCCCCCACTCTTTTCTTCCCCCACCACGGTACCCCTACCGAATATAGGCGGCCGCCTCACCGCCGCTCGCCATTTGTTCGCCGACTCCCGAACGATGAGCGGCTTTCCTTTAGCGACAAGTACAAATACATTTACCGTAAAGTCGCAACAAGACTTGAAGGATATTTTTGAAACTTTGAGTGACGTAGTCAGCGCTCCCAACAACACCATCACCATGACTGTGGAGATCTCCTACAATTGTCCACAATGCGAGGAGATGGAGAGCGAGGACATCGAACCTGCAGGCGGCACTCCTCCACCTTCCGAGGCTGCACCTTCCGATACAGCTGACGATGAGGTTTAATCAAAGACAACTGTTTTTTTTTTCTTCACCCCCCACCACTCTACAATAAATATGCACCGCATTCGTCTTCGCTTCTCATTTCATCGCCGACTTTCCTACCGTCAACACCGCTCCCGTTTCTTCCTCCCACCACAAACTGAAAACACACACACGCACACACAGAGACATGATGGACGACGTTTCGCTCAGATCACGATTGGAAGAGGACAGACTCAGACTGGAGATCAACAGGCTGCAATTGGAAACGGCAAACCAACAAGGCATGGTCCGCCTGCTGCAACTGTTCAAATGCGTACTGTGCATGCTGTGCGTCTACCTCCTTTTCGCCATCACCTTCGGCGTCTACCACTGCGTCAACGGTGCACGACGCTCCAACGCCTCTCTGCACAACAACAACAACGACACTATTTTAATTTAAATTAATTAAAATAAATAAACTAAAAAAAAAAACAACCCTCCCTCGGCCCGCCCGCTCCGATCCGACCCGTCCCGAGTCCCCGCCCCGACTGAGCCCCTCGCGGCTCCGCTTTTTTAAAACTCCCTCCGGATGGCCTTGACCCACTTACAAAACACATCCATCACTGTCATCCACACCTGCCGGTTCGAACCACTTGGCCTTGAACTGGGCCAGAACCGGCAAAACCCCACTACTTATGTTGGGAAGTTTTAATTAAAAAAGGCATTTTAGACTTTTCAATGTAATTAATGCGTTTTTTTACCACTGTCAACATTTGTGGAGATATTATTATAATCCATGGAATTACAAGTGGCTAGTTGTATATTGTAAGTTTAAAGCATCAAAGCACATTTGATCTTCGTTGTTGTATTATTACGTCTTTTTTTGTCAGTTGACGAAATAAACATATCTTGTTAATATTATCTTAGCCTTTTTTTATCAAATAAAATGAAGTAATTCTTTACGTACTTATGTAAATATCAGATCATTTGAATGAACATCAATTTGGCACCCTCTAGAACATTTTGGTCCATCTAATTAGTTTTAAAGGATTTCCTTCTTCACTTAAGTTCCATATCGACTTAAATCAGCTCTCATATCTTTCTGCACATTGAATTGACTGACATTCATCATTTACTCTAATAGTTCATCATTTTTCACATCAATATGACTTTAAAATCAAAACTTAATCTGCAGGAAACAAGACTGAAGCGACTAGAAAATGAAAGATGATTTTCTTGCAACCTTATACAGGTAATTATGATATTAAGTTAGGATTCCTTTAAAACAAGTAACTCATAAATTAGAAGGATCTAAATCATCACAATTTAACTCATTCAAATGAGTACAATTGTGATGTACTCCCTCTAATAAAGAGTACAAATATTTGTATACTAATCTCATCAATGAGTACACTGGTCAAATGTTGGAAGTTGTTCTTGACCAATATTCTTCTATTCCTGTATACTACTATATAACACACCATTGTGTATTGAGACTATCTAGCTCAAAAGTTAAATTAATTTTTTTTCACCAATTCGGGAGAATTTTTAAATGATAGTGTACTTCCAGGCGGACCAAACTTCAAACCAACTTATTGGATGTTCTCACCTGTTTTAGGCTCTTTCAATTTGTTTACTTAGAACATTTATCGGATTGTTAATTTAAATGTGCACTAGGATAATAAAACTTACAGCGAATGTTTCAATTGGAAAAAGAAAATTAGGTGAATATCAATTACAGATTGTAACCTGTGGTTTATCGCATGCTTCATTTCTCGATTCAATAACTATAAATCAACTTATGATTCAAAGATTCAAAGATTTTATTTGGCCATTAAGTTTGTACAACAATAGGCTATGTCTTAATCTAAATTAATGTAAAATAATTTATCAAGAGTCATACAAATCAAATTAAAAAAAAAAATCACAGCAAACCATGCACAATCAAAGAGAATAAATACATAAATAGAATTCACTGCAAGTCAAATTAATATTTACACTGCAAACCATGCCTTAAAATAAATAACTCTAGCTACTACAGGAGAAAAAAAAATCAAGCACACTGCAAACCATGCAAAAGGAGAAACTCAATAAAGACATACCGTTACAAGCAGATACAAAAATGCCAAGGCATACAGTAGGCCTACTTAAACTAAGATGTTAGGGCCTGACTTCATGGCTTCAAAGTATTCATCAATACAATAAAAGGGGTTTGATAAAAGCCAATTTTTCAGAATCCTGTTAAATTTTGAGTTGCACAGTGATCGTACATTACTTGGTTGGCAGTTGTAAAACTTTACACCTGAAACAGGAAAGCAATTTTGAGTTTTGCACAATCTATTTCTGGTGATGTGCACATTGTTGCAATTTCTAGTTCTATAAGGGTGGACATCACTATTCAAGACAAGTTCACCCTCTTTTGCTTTAATAGCAACAAGACATTGATATACGTAAACATTGATCACAGTCATAATTTGATTCTCAATAAAAAGTGGCTTACAATGAGATAGATAATGAGCCTTACACATTACCCGTACTGCCTTTTTCTGCAGCAACAGTACCCTCTGAGCTTGAGGTGAGTGTCCCCAAAGCCTGGTCCCATACAAAATATGAGAATGGAAAAACGAGAAAAAAGCTAGCCTGACAAAAGTAGTAGGCATTAGACTTGACAGTTTTCTAAGTAGATAAATGACTCTGCTTAGCTTTCTACAAAGGTAATCAATATGGTCACCCCACCCAAGCTCAGAGTCCAGGGTAAAACCTAACAGTTTGACAGGTTTGTTATCTGTGACAGTTCTATTTAGACTAAACAATATCTCCTGAGTTTTACTTTCATTTAAAGCTAATTTATTGCCAGCAAACCACTCGGATGCTATTTCAAATAGTATGGCTGCGGTGTCCCTAGCAATATCTGGATCAGGATGCTTTGCATACAACGTAGTGTCATCTGCATAGAGTAAGACATCATTACTGACACTAAAATACAAGTCATTCATGAAAACAATGAATAGAAACGGCCCCAAAACGGATCCCTGAGGGACTCCATATTTGACCGCAAGAGCATTTGAGTTAGTACCTGCCCAACTCACAATCTGGGACCTGTCCACCAGATAGGACTTAACCACTCTGAGTGCACATTCACCCACACCATATTTCTGGAGTTTCTTTAGCAAAACTGCATGCGGAACGCAATCGAACGCCCGTGAAAGATCACACAATAAAACAGCTGTAGAAGATCTGCTCTCAAACGCTCCCAATATAACTTGAAGAAGGGAGTCTACAGCAGTTACCGTAGACTTGCCCCTCCTAAAGCCATGCTGAGCAGGGGCGAGGAGTCCATGTGCCTCAAAGTGGTCATATAGTTGGGTCAACATAATTGCCTCTAGTACTTTACCAAAAACAGGAATTAAAGATACTGGCCTATAACTGCTCATGCTATCTTTAGGCCCCTTTTTATAGACAGGCACATTTCGGGACACCTTTAGAACATCTGGAAAAACGCCTTCCAAAAGGCAGCAGTTAAATAAATGGGCCAACAAGGGGGCAATGACAGGTACAATTTTTTTGAGAAAGTCAGTGGACATATCATATATATCCCTACTCCTAGAGAATTTAAAACTATTTACAATTTTAACAACATCAAAAGCAGTAACCATATGCCATTGAAAATTTTCATGACCTACAGGAACACGTTCAAGATAATCATTGTCATTACCAGATATTTCGGTAACGATACTATCCACAGAGTCCATAAAGTAGTGGTTGAAGTCCCCAGCAGAGGCAAAGCCTTTATCCATGGTTGTGGATCTGGGTCTTCTTTCATTAATTAGGTCCCAGGCTGCCTTACATGGATTCGCAGACCTGGTAATCGTGTCAGCAGCTGCAGCCTGCTTCGCCTCGCGGAGTTGAAGTCGATAGTCTCTCCTCAATTCACGTACATAAGGTGAAAGACAAGGCCTACTCTTAGCTAAGTCATGCATCAATAAGATATAGCTTTTCAAGTCAGCTAATTCCTTTGTGTACCAATTATTTATCTTCTTTTTGTTGTTACTACTGATCACTTTTAGGCCTACATTTTTATGTTTCACTGGAAAATAATAGTCAAACTTAAACTTGAATTTGTTAAAAAACTCACCAAATGCAGTGTTTGCCGAGAGTCCACACAAGGCATCGTACCACAGAGCAGTTTGACTTGCAATGTCGTCACAAAATAAGCTCAAATGAGCCTCGTTAAAGAGTCTAAAAGAAATTGATTTGGGTTGAAGACCCAATGCATCTTTCATTACACTACTAGATTTAAGCTTGAGAAAAATGTGTTTATGATCAGCAATTTGATCATTGCTAACTGTTACATCAAAATTCCAAGAGTCAATATTAGTAATAAAAGAGTCTAGACTGGACTTGTCCCTCGTTGGTACATAAACACTACTGTAGAAGCCGAAACTACGCAGAGTATTCATAAAATCAGTTGATTCCCTGCCAGGCTTTACTAAATCTATGTTGTGGTCTGTGCCAATAACAACAGAAAGATTAAAAGAAATTAAAAATGTCAGACAAAGCTCAAGCAAATTAAGAAAACGTTCCACAGAGCCATTCGGTGAGCGATACATGGCAACTACAATAAGGTCAAACTCATGCAACAAAACAGCAGTAAACTCACCCTCAAATTCCACACAGAAGTCACTTAGGTCCAAAAAAGTAATTCCCAACCTGGATTTCACATAAATGGCAACCCCACCACTAGGGTTAGTCCTACAGTATTGAGAAGCTAGTTCAAGGCAACCAATATTGTTATAATAGGGTACTTCATCTAATACCAGCCAATGCTCAGACACACACAACACATCCAGGCTATTTTCTTCACATAACAATTCCAGTTCAATAACCTTATTCCTTATGCATTGTACATTAATTGAGCACAAATTTAGTAGGCCTAATACAGTAGTCCTATTGGTAGGTGAACTTACACTCGAAGTTAAACTAGGTTCACCCGAGGTTTTGCTAAAAAAGTCTGAGACTTTACGAAACTAGGCTTAGGCCTAGAGAATTTCTCAACAAACTCCCTGACCAAAGTTCCCACCGGCCAAAAGGCACCGTCCAGGATTTTCACTGAGTCCGTAGGTTTAACCCCCAACTTAAAGGATTTGTATGAATCGTGTTTGGGTTTAAGTTCAACACATTCAACGTCTATATTAGCTTTTTTCATATAATTCACCACATCATCATTACTAACTCCGACAGAAAGCCTGGATATAAATATCCAATCCTTTTTTTCCACAGCCCTTATGCCTATATCTGTTTGGTCAGAAATTACAGGTTTTGTACCAATAATTGGATTACCTTGCCTCTTCCTCTCACTCTTTCGATTACGTTTATTGCTAAACGTATTCCACGGTCCGTCCTTCACACGGTTAGAAGGATTGATCTCTGGAAAGTCATCATCATAGTTTGCATTGATGATTTGGGACTGCGTATCAACGCCTACATTAACCCTACTATAGTCAATCTCTGCCTGGTTATTCTCGTATGACTCAGTTTCAGAAGAGGACTGAGGCGACTTATCCTGTATTTCCTCCCCAGGCTTAAGCCTAGGACCAGAACAGTTCTGAGATTTTGGCTTAGATTTAACACAAGATTCCAAGATACCATCCAACTTATTATTCAGTTCGATATTGTCATTGACAACTCCCTTAACAATAGAGATCAAATTCTGCACTACTGAGTTTAAATTAATAAACTCTTCAACATTTCCAATCCTTGTTTGCAGCCTTTTGAGGTTAAGGTCACAAGACTCGCAGAACCATTTAGATTTCTTTCCTAATGTAGTCAACAGTTCATAATCACTTTTACACACATTTACACATGCAATGTGGTACCATCTAGCACAAAAGCCTTCACAAAAAACCGCATTACTGTTACTTTTCACCAATTTGAAACAAGAACCACAATTTGGATCCACCAACTCATCCGCCATGACAGTTCAGAAATGTCGACCAAGTCGACAATGACCATGGTCGACTATGAACAAGTCTGACCGTATCGCACAATGACATCTCGTCCATTTACCCATTCTGGTGTGGGTGAGCACCGTGTTGAATTAAAACTTCGCACGGAAGAGAAGCAAAAACCTAGAACGGTTAATGGTGTGTTCGTGCATCGACATCAACCATTCCTATAAAAGGTAGTAGAAACTTATCCGAAGGTTGCATCGCAGCTTACAAACTATTCACTGAACATCGACGTATTTGTGCCACTCTCAACGCATAGTGACTGCAGTACAACATTCGTTGGAGCAGATACAGAATTTAAGTGAATATTAAAGGGGAGAATGTTAAAAGTTACTATTTGTATATTGTAACCCTAGTATAAAATCACGTCATATTTGCTGTGTATTATTAAATTTTTGTCTGTCGGTTGAAAATCAACGTTATGTACAGATCTTTTTCTATCAACTGAAATAAAGTAACTTACTTGGTACTTAATTAAATTGCAAATCATTTCAGTTATTCGTCAATTGACACCCGCTTTAACACATGGAAAGTTAATTTATTGGTGAAATGGAGTATAAATATGGTTATTTCAGACAATGAAGTGACTAGTGGCACACACGCTGTAAAATCGATTTGAAAGAAACAAAATAAGCAGTGATCTAGGTATCTATTTATTTATTGTGTTAACATTTTGAATTTATGACCTTGATCAATACTCATGATCATTGCCACATTTAGCCGAACGGCCCCCCTAGGCACAAAAAACAGTTGCGCCCTCCCTGCGGCAATACCGGTCACGAAATGTAAATAAGATCACGATCATTTTTTCTGATGTGTATTTTCAAAATTACGGTCATATTAAATTTTTTAATTAAAATATCTCAAAACCAGTAAATTTTATCAGCATTTTACATGAGACAAAAAGTTGACAAATTTATTAAAGTATCCAACCAACGATACCAAATTTAGATACAGATCTAACAACAAAAAGCTACGGGCGCACTACGGCGGCTCGGCAAGGATAGGCTTCACGGCATGGCCCGCAGTTTAAGGTACTTAATTTCCAAAATCGGCATTTAATTTATGCTTATTTTATACAAACTTGAACCTGTAAATCATGCTTTCCCGATAGTCTGATAATCCCAATCGACATAACTAATGGGAATAGACCTAGTCCCACACCTTCATGTCAAGTTTGATAAAAATCGGACGTTTCGTTAAGAGTTTTACTAGCTTCACGGAATTTAAGTACCTATTTATATATGTATCTTAATAAGTATATATATGCAGATATGAACATTTTAACGAAAGGTGTTTTTGGTATCTGGGGACCCTGTAGTAAAAAGTTAACACGGTTAAAGGCTTATATCTAACCTTTGCCACCACCGTAATATGGTTTTCCCAACAAAAGAAATTCACATAAAAGCCCACAATTGAAAATAGTTTTAAAGAGCAATATCACCCTTATTAAAAATAACATCCAATATATATTATATATCAAAATGTGCAAAATTTCATTTTCTTAAGTTTACTAACTTACGTAATTTTGTTGTCTTTAACGGTTCAAAAGATATTCAGCAAAAACTAATAACACTACAGCTGCCATTTTGAAAAATTTGTTTATAGCAGGCGAGCGCAGCATTGGAGAGTGGTAGACTTTTCACCATCGTTTTTTCAGGTAATTTTACATAAGAATCTGTCAAAATATATTAGTTTTCAAGTACTTCCGGGTTCAGCTATTTTTTTAGCTAATTTTACTAAACTATTTCGCCATGAACGGCGCGACGTCAAAAAAGTAATAAAATAACTTGATCAGTAGGAATTGTAATAATAAAAAGTTCTTATTCTTAGGCCCCCCATACATGAAAATACCGGTCGAACGACGAGTTCTGTTCAGACGGATTAACTATGTATGTATGGTATGTAAGCGTGTATGGCGGGCCTCATACTCTTTGACCTCACACCGTCCACGGCGCACTGCAAAAAGTCGTATCATGTAAACGGGGCCTAACGAGCCTTGGATTGCGTCGCCCTTTCTCAGGTGTTTACAATCCTAATTGGAATGATTTCACTCATGAATAAGAACAAAATTTCCCTTTTTAACCCCTCAAAATTTAGCGCCCCCTAATATTTTGTGCCCTAGGCCTGGGCCTAGTGGGAAATGCGGTACTGCTCATGACATAATCTAAAAACTATTTTTAATTATATTTTTTATTTTTTTAAAGGTGGTATTAACAAACAATATTCACTCAATCCCTAAAACATTCACACACATTTAAACGTTCACACATTTAAACATTCACCCCTCATTTTAAACGGTTTATCAAGAGAAATTGAATGGCACAAACCGGAGGTCGATATCTCATTTCTAACCAAAATGGCAGCCATTTTAAAATTCGAGGAAGGTAAATTGACATTTGTTGAAATTAAATCGGAAAATAGCTTTTTTAGAATTGAGAATATCTGGAATTATTTTAAAATTGAACTTACTAGTTCATTTCTGCTACTAGGTTCAATTCTAAAATAATTCCAGAAATTATAAATTCTAAAAAGCTACTTTCCGATTTAATTTTAGCAAATGTCAATTTACCCCTCTCGAATTTTAAAATGGCTGCCATTTTGGGATCACTCAATAGGGGTTTACATTTGAAACTTTGGGACTGCCCCCAAAACACCCCATTTTGGGGGCAGGGGCAAAGTTGTGTCTTTGATGAAAAATTGCATTTGTTGTGTTGATAACATATGCCGAGTTTGGTTTTCCTACTGCAACGTGTTAAAAAATTAATTGGGGGTGTCTAGACTTGTACTTGCTTGCCCATCTCAAATTTTGAAATGGCTGCCATTTTGGTTAGGGTGAGATATCGACCTCCGGTTTGCGCCATTTAATTTCTCTTGATACACCGTTTAAAATGAGGGGTCACTCAATAGGGGTTTACATTTGAAAAATTTGGGCTTCCCCCAAAATACTCCATTTTGGGGGCAGGGGCAAAGTTGTGTAGTTGATGAAAAAGTGCAGTTTTTTATGTTGTTAACATTTGCCCAGTTTGGTTTTCCTACAACAACGCGTTAAAAAGTTAACTGGGGTAGTAAAGACTTTTGCCTAACCCTGTATTTATAAGAAAAAAGCAATTCATTTTGAATACTTATACACAAATATATAGGTATGTTATTTAAAGTTCCAGAGAGTAGATAACGTTTTTAAAAACAATAATGGATGGAATTATTTTACTGATCTAAGTGGCATTATTTTTCGAATGCCCTGTAAGTATTTGAAACTTTTTGGTGTTAGAGAAAGTTTTGAAGTAACAATTCTTTTTATACACAGATTTTCAAATAGTTTACGATAAGGATTGGTACAGTACTTTAAAATATGACAAGTATAAAGAAAAAAATTAGGTTCTTATAATATTTTAAACTGATAGTATGAGAGCATATTAATGGATTGAACAACACGATTGAAACAAGTGTATTTTGCATCACAGCATTCTGAGTGGTAATAAAAGGAAAGGTTATATTAAATTGTGGCTGGCGAGAGTGGTGCATGGCCCCCGGCTACAGAACATCACGGCGTGAAAACCTCTCTGTAACGTAGAGAGGTCCCTTCCCCATTATTATAACTCACAAAAATATTGTTTTGTGGATGAGATAAAATATGTTATGCAATTGAGATAAAAGATGGTTATTCATTTCTCGTATGCTAAAATTATTACATGTTATTGGCCCTCTTTATTTATATATTTTTTACTAAACGTAATCCATTAGTAAAAGAAAAAGAAAAAAAACTAAATATAAAATTATCGAAGTTATAAACACCATATAATATGATATTATTGTAATCTCAAGTCGCACATTACGGTACTCTAATTTTAAACCTTGAAGAATAATTATTTCATAATTCTGAATATTATTTGTTAATAAATTCTCATGAAAATAAAATAAAGACAAAATGTTATTGATAGTAGTGTAAAATTGCGGCCGCTGGCCCAGTTCAAGGTCACCTGAGGGATGACGTCATCGAGGTCAATGACCTCACCGATGACGTCATCGATGACGTCATCGATGACGCAATCGATGACGTCATCACTAATGACGTCATTTCGATGACGTCACACCCATGACGTCACAGAAATGACGTGCTGATGACGTCATCACCCCTTACGTCATCAAAACGACGTCACCGACGCCACTAAGGTCAAGGTCACGCAGAAACTTAAAATTTTTTAGCACTTTTGCCGTTTCTCGCACTACGCTCCGAGTTTCAGTCAGAGTCCCCGTGACCTTGACCACTTGGAGCGAATTTTCGACAAGAAACGGCAAAAGTGCCAAGTTAAACTCGAGTTTCTGACATGACTCTGCCTAAATGGGCAATCGGTTATCCCTCAGGTGACCTTGAACCAGTACAACGCCCGCAATTTTATGTTACTGTGACCTTGAACACTTAACAACGGAGCGCCGACACCGATGCGCACCCCACGACAGCCATCGAGTGACTGACTGTCAGGCTCTGTGTATGCTAGGTATATCGGCTTGAGAGACTAAGACTCTAAACTGTCAGGAATGGGAGTAACTAACTGAATTTTGCAAGGAAAAGTCATTTCATCCAATATTTTAAACAAATCCTCATCAGTAAAACTGACATTAGTCTGTTTTGTATAAAACTTAGGGTGTCCGCGCAACAGTTTGCGCCACTTAGCTAAAGTTGAAACTCTCTTAACTTTGGGTGGTGGACAGTGAGCAACTAATAAAGTCTTAACACGGCTAAGTTTCTTACCTAAAGTGTCCTGCGACATGGCTTCACCTCACAAAAGTCCGCACAATACTGAGAGACTGCTTGTAGCGCATGAGTCAAGGGAAAAGAGGTGGGGGAAACAGCAGGAGTGGGGGAAGGTCACAGTGGCGGGGGAAGGTGAGGTGGTACGCTGGAGTATCGCATCACTTCACCATGAGCTGTCCTACAGTCAACACACTGTTCTCTTGGCCCGAGTTGGCACTAGAAGAAACATTTCTGTACAGCTTAGGCTGTGAGAGCCGAGGAAGCAAAGTCAAAGTGGAAATTGTGTTAAACTCCAAGATGAAGAGTCTCCTAAATAAACTAATTGTATCCTTGCAATCTCCTATAACTTTAGAGAAATACCACTTTATTAAGCGACACCTTATACTTTGGCAAAACGAAGCGGAAATGGAAAAGATTACAGTAAAATTAATTTAACTTAAAACTTGGACTGGACACTCATGGCGATACCACGTGGCGTGAAAACGCCACCCTAAACATTACAAGTTAGGTTATTGAGCACCTCTGGTACGATAACCGATGTGCTAGAGTTAAAGTGTGATGAAATTGAGTCAAAACACTGAAATACTATAAGTCGATATCGTCCCAGAGTTAAAGTGTAGTGACCTACATTCAGAACTTGTAAAATTACTTACATATAGAGAGCTAGAGAACAGCGAGACGCACCGCATGGAAGCCGGAGACATACTGGCGAAGCGGTGTTGTGTAGCCTAGGGACCCAGTTGTGGTGGGGGTATAGCCAACACTTAGAGTACAAGTGTTGTGGGTGACCTTGACCCACATAACTTACCTGACCCCCCCCCCCCCCCCCGACAAAAAGTGCGAGCCCCCCCCCCCCCCCGACAAAAAGTGCGAGCCCCCCCCCCCCCCGACAAAAAGTGCGAGCCCCCCCCCCCCCCGACAAAAAGTGCGAGCCCCCCCCCCCCCACCCCCACCCCCACCCCCACCCCCTCCCCCACCCCTGATATCCTGGGCGTGGCAGCCCCGGTGGGGATATAAGGGGGCCCAGCCAGAGCCGGCTCGCAGTCCGCTCCCGCGCGTTGAACGTGAACGATCGGGACGGACCGCCATAGGCATCACTAAACATTGAATGGCGCCTTCAGTGTTTAGCGAAGTCTACTCTAACTTTAAGACTTGTATTAGTTGTAAGATATTGCGCTTGCGTTTGGGTATTGGGTATTGCGAATTGTTTTATATGAGAGTGTTTTACTTGTACCTTATGTCTACTGTGTGTCTTTTATCCTTTGTGTCTTGTTTGTTATATGTGTTTAACATGTATGTGCTTGTTCCAGCATTGACTACGTTGAGCTCAATTGTGTGTTGTAAGTGTGTTATATTTTTCTAAAGTGTATACGCTTGTTTTAGCAATCCCCCCTTGAGCTTTTGCAATGCTCAAAGTAAATTGTAAAGACAGGGAACGGGAGTAGGCCCCCGTGTAAAGTTACTTTTGTATAATTGTTAGGCTCCTCTCATGCATGCTTTAATGCGGCTGAGAAATAGGAGCGTCCGTTTGTACGCCTATATGGGGGTAATAAGCCGATGGCCTCTGCACTCGGACCGAGGACGTAAGCCACTAGGGTGTCCTCAGTTAGTTTCCCTTCTGGAAACTCAAAATTATGTAAATGAAACTTTATTAGCTATTTGTGTTTTTTTGTCCCCAAGGCCCCCGAACATTCGTGGTTCGCCATGGATGTACGGGGGCCGAAATTTTTTAATGTCCGTGTGGCCTTGACCCACATAGGACTTGTAAAAAGTTACTGCATTGCTAAATTAAAAATATTAAAGATAGGGTTACGGGAGTAGGCCCCCGTGTAAAGCCACTTTTTTTTTATAATTGTTAGGCTCCTCTCATGCATGCTTCAATGCGGCTGAGAAATAGGAGGTGGTCCGTTTGTACGCTTATACGGGGGTAATGAGCCGATGGCCTCTGCACTCGGACCGAGGACGTAAGCCACTAGGGCGTCCTCAGTTTCTTTCAAAATTATGTAAATGACATTTCGTTAGCTATTGGAAAAGTTATTAGTTGGAAATGCAGTAAATGTTTACAAGTCTCGCGTGGCGAATGGTACACGACATTGGATGTTGCCTTGTTGTCATAGTTGGGTCTCTTCGGAGGCTACAGCGATGACAACCCAAGTGCCCCACACCCCCATAGGGGGGTGTGGGGCTTAATTTTTTTAAAGTTTTTTCGTGACCTTGACCTAAATATAAAAGTTTTCAAAATCTTTAACAGTCAGATCTTACTAACACAGTTTATATATAGAGGTCTTTTAAAAGTTAACAGTTAGGTATTAGTAACGCACAAGTTTGGAATTGTTTATAGTTGGGTCTCTTGGGAGGCTTCAGCGATGGCAACATAAATGCCCCAAGTGGGGCTTCTTTTTTGAAAAAGTGTGAGCCCCCCCCCCCCCGGCAAAAAGTGCGAGCCCCCCCCCCCCCCCTTCCCCCGGCAAAAAGTGCGAGCCCCCCCCCCCCCCCCGGCAAAAAGTGCGAGCCCCCCCCCCCCCGGCAAAAAGTGCGAGCCCCCCCCCCCCCCCGACAAAAATGCGAGCCCCCCCCCCCACCCCCACCCCCACCCCCACCCCCACCCCCTCCCCCACCCCTGATATCCTGGGCGTGGCAGCCCCGGTGGGGATATAAGGGGGCCCGGTTGCACGCACTTCTCATTCCTGCTCCAGCCTTCGTTGGAAGTACTTCTCCGTTATTTGCATTTAACGCTCTTTCTACCTCAACATGCGCTTCAAGAACTATCCACCAGTTCTCCCATACATCAAATCGAATTCAACCAACACGTCTACTCCGACCAACACATCTACTCCAACTTCAACCTCCGCTGCTCCGATTCTCCAAACGTGTTTGATGAGCACAATCCTCAGCTGTTTGGAGATGCCGTCGGCTCCTTCGATGCCCAGCCTATCTCCGCTGCCACCAACGGAACCAACAAGTCCAAGTGTCAGTGGTGCTGGTGACGCTCCGTCGACTTCAAGAGGGGCTGGCGCTCACCCTGCAAGCAGCCGAGTGCTCATAGCATCACCGCCGATCTCATTGTTGTCAGATTCTGATTCGGAGTCAGCGGTCTTTGAGGAGAAGAAGTCGAGGTCCAAAATCATTCCCTACTCCCGTACACAGAAAATCCTTTCCTATACAAAGACCCAATGTCCACTACCCGTATCCCCCATGCCATCCACACCGGTCAAACCATCCTGCAAATCGATCTTTTCCCCAGACAAGTCAACCTCACCCAAAGCCAACATTCCATCTACAGTCAAACCATCCCGTAAATCGATCTTCTCCCCAGACAATTCTACCTCACCTAAAACCACTATTGATCTAACCCATTCTCCTACCCGACCCAAAATTCTTTGCAAATTACCCCTTGACCGTGCTAAACCATCACCCTCCATCCTTTCCAGCCAGCCTAAGTTAGATCAAGCGCCGCTCCAAAACACTAAGAGTCCAACACAAAAGAAACGTAATCGTGTTAAATGCCCTGCTGGCAAGCGTGATAAATGCGATTATGTTTGGTTTAGCAGAGAGGCTGTGGTTCTTTGTTGTCCGAGTTTTGCTCTTCCAGAAAAAGATCGTTGCCAACGACACTTGAATAAGAAAATCAAAATTCCGACACCAAAGCCCTATAGCCTTAATATTATGCCTGAAAAGTCCAAGTTCAAACACCCCAACAGTCCGCAGAAGCTGAAAATTAATAGGCTCAAGAGGGACAAAAAATATTATTTCATTGTTCAAGCTTATGGAGCATTTAACATAAATGTGCAAATCATTCTAAAAGGTGATGGCCGCCTTCATAGAATGAAAGTACCACCTGCGATGGTACAAAGAGAATTTTTTGTCCCCGGGGCTTATTTAATTCGAAGAAAAGGATGCCTATCTGTTTGGGAAATGGACTAGGACATGGGCTCACCAAAAAATCAAAATTGTGTTTAAAAGTGTTGGACATTAATTAAATTTCCTCGTTTAAATTAATTTTTCTAAATTTAGTCTTAACCCTCTTAAAGTAAGGGAGAGGGGTATTATACAAGTCAACTAATAAAAAAAAAAATACTTGACTTGTATAATACTTTAACCTGGCGGTGATGTAAAATCACTGGGACAATCTCAAACCGTGTCCTTGAGGGTGAAGACTAAGTTACAAAAATCTTTAACAAATAAAAAACTTACCTCCAAACGCTTGTAGCTTGCTACAAGTGTTTGGAGGTAAAAAATTTTTAAAGTTTGAATGACCTTGACCCACATAAATTACTGTTTAAAGTAAACTGCTAACCTTACAACTTATGTCGTGTATCACGTGATACCCCCCACTCTAACGCTTTTAATAAGCTTGTATGAGCCGTTCATTTGCTTCAGTCCGTTCCTATGCTCTGTGGTAAACATGTCACAGTACAATTACAAAGGTGGTGACTTCTTGATAAATGAACACAATGCTTGGGAAGTGCTAAACCGGCATAGAATGGAAGTTGAGTGTTGTATAAGACGAGATGGGTCTACATTTTATCTATGTATTATAAACAAACAAACCCACAAGTATCAACACTGGACAAAAATTAATTATAACAACATAGATGAGCTGTTTGCTTGGGTGTTTGAGGTGTGTAAAGTTATAGAAGAAACCAAAATAATGGGTGTGCTAAAGGTATGTAAAACTGATGACCGGGAAGACTAAGCAAAATTTCTTTCAACCCCCCCCCCCTCCCCGTGTTATCCCCACCACTAAAAATGGGTATATATAGGAGTGGTGATCAACCGTCTTCTCATTCTGCTTTACACTGTTTAGCTGAATACTACCATGTCAGCCATGAACATTCCAGCCTCTACCTCTGGCCCGACCGCATCCAACTCTGGCTCAAGCTCTGGACCGATCCGGCGGGGCCGCCTGTCAAAGAGTCGCGTTCGGTTCTTCGGATTCACTCCGAGCAAGACGGAGTTGTGCAGCAGTGGAGCCTCCAGAAGAGAGTCTAGCTTGTATGAAGAACTCCAGCAGGTAGTGCCAGGTGTAGTGGTTGGTGCATCTTCACAGGAAGACACTGTTAGAGCTGCTATAAGATATATTAAAGGTTGTAACGTATTGATAGAGGAAAAGGACAGGTTGTTAGAGGAAAAGAAGAGGTTGTTGGAGAGTGCACACAGTGAAATACTTTTGATCCGGAAAGAATGGGAAAAACTAATTATGAAGTGTGACAGATTGTTAGATGATAGTGATGATAGTGAGGATGAGAGTGGATAGGTGTGGGTAAAGACTCGGACTGGGACTTGCGTGTTTGTATGAATGTGTGTGTGAATGCGGAATACAGAGCGGGGGATAGATCACTCTGTGGCAATGGACTAACATGCCACTTAGTGATCTATCCCCCGTTCTGGTAATGTTTTTGGATGGCCATGACCCACTTTACCAAGGCTAGCTAGTACCCCCACCACTGATAAGTGTATATATACGGGTATTAACGTGCAGTTTGGTTATTCTGCTTTGTACCGCTTAGCTGAATACAGCACTGTAACATGGCTTTCAACTCCAAAACTTCTCAGGCTTCCTCTTCTTCTTCAAGAAGGCGTGCTGCCAACGTTCTGCCTGCTACTCGTGGACCTGCTCGACCATTCCACAGCATAACTGTTGCTCGGGCAAACGCCTGCAAAGCTCCGATGCTACGGACCTTGCTGGAGGTAAGCCAAGACGGACAAGGCTTGCTCAGTCCTGGCCAACGGCAGGAGCAAGAAAGGCGTATGGCGTACTTCAGGCTGCAGGGTGTAGTTCCCAGCTTGAAGTTAGGCGATCCGAGAGTAGCAAGCATCAACGAGGCAGCGGACTACATATCACACCTTCACAGTGTTTTAGAAGTAAAGGACCAACAAATTGAAAACTTAAAAGAACAATTGAAACAATTTAACTTTAATCCTGTGGAGTTTGTGGAAGCAGTGATGAGTGATAGTGATGATGAAGGAACTGAATATATATTGGGTATGTAATGAAAGACTTGGACATGGACATGTGTGTGTGTGTGTAGAATACAGAGCGGGGGATAGACTACTTTGCGGCAATGGACTAGCATGCTGCTTAGTGGTCTATCCCCCGCTCAAAGGGTAGCATTGGATGACCTTGACCCACTTTACAGCAAGGACAACAGGTTAACTGGTATAAAAGAGGGGGTCTATACATCTCGACTTCATTCTGCTTTGGACCTTCCAGTGGAACGCTAAAAACAATGAGTGGATCGCTGCTTGGTGCTAACTTGGACAGGTATTCTGTGATGGTACACTATGAAGATTGTAGAGACATGTTGACGGCTGTGTATGATTGTTTGGTGAGAAAAATCTTTCAAGAAAACTGCCAATTTATGTTAGCGTGGAAAAGAAACTTGTTTGTTGATGGTCATGCTACAATGCAAAGCATGAACCACCTTCATGTGTTAAAAGTAGGACATCATAATTTGGACGAACTGGACGATATGTTTAGGGAGCTGGAGTGTTTGATACATCAGGAATGTAAACCATGTGAAATTGAAATTTTTAAATTGGATATGGAATTAGAATAAAATGTGTTAAACAGGACTTGGACTTGGACTTGATTGAGGTTTTTGTAGAACAGAGCGGGGGATAGATCACTTTGCGGCAATGGACTAGCATGCTGCTTAGTGGTCTATCCCCCGCTCAAAGGGTATCTTTACGTGACCTTGACCCACATAAATTGTATAGTTGGTGGGGGTATAAAAAGGGTAAGCAAATTGGATGGATACAACACTTCCATACCATGGCTCCACTTGACAACACCGTGTTCCATCGCAACAGAATTGTCTCTATTCTGGAGGTAATACCTCTAGAAATTATAGAAGTAGAGGACCAACTACCTGCGGTTGATCAAGAAGAGGAGGAGGAAGAGATAATGGATATTGAAACGGACTCTGACGAAGCTGGTTCAACGGACAATGAGGTGGACTTGCACGCCTACGAAACATTAGAGTCGTCATCTGAGTCGGAAATGGAATTCCAATTGGAAATCGAAGAAGAAGAAGAACAAGAACAAGACACTCCCCATCGTCCAATGGATAGGATGTTAGTTGCCAGAAGAATTATGTATTGTCATCGCTGCCTATTCCGTGATGAGGATGATTCCGACTCTGATGGTGATGTTTCACCTTTGTAAAAAGTTTAAACAAAAAGTTAAAAAAGAATGTGAGCGGGGGATAGAGCACTTTGTAGTAAATGATGCTGCTTAGTGCTCTATCCCCCGCTCAAAATAATAATTCCAAATGACCTTGACCTACATAAACTTGCTCAAACAGACGTCTTTGAAAAAACTTGTACAAATTATTGAATCTAGACCAAATATCATCAATTTATCAAGCCTACTGATAAATGTATTACAAACGGTTGTGTAAAGGCTAAATTTAGCACATGAGTGATAACCTGTTTCCATATGACGTCACTTTCCCCACCTATCTGCCTCGGATATAAAGGGTCCCGGTGGAGTGCGCTGCTCATTATTGCGTGGACATTCACAGAGTGTGCATTCAAAGCCAAACTGTTTGAAATGGCTCTTTGCGACATTTGTGGGGAAATCTTTCAAGACGAAGATCTTTTCACCATACACAGAGAATTACATGAAGACGAAGATAGAAAAGAAGATATTACCATGGATGAAATAGACTTAGACTCAATTGACCGGTTTTTGGAAGAGCACCAGAAGCAGACGGACTACTGGGACAGCTATCTACAGCAAATGCAAAGAAGAAGACCTAGTGTGATCCAATTTGCTGGTGCTGGACCATCTACTGCTACAAGACCTATTGAAGAAGAGGACACCGAAGAAGAGGACACCGAAGAAGAGGATATGGAAGAAGAAGAACTGGAAGATGTAAGACAACTGCGCACCACGGCCTTGCCAGGACGAGTTGTAACACATTTCAAAATTAATAACGTTCAATTGGAATTGGAAACATTCATAACCCAGGCTAAGGAACTTGTTGGTGGAACCTTGAGGGAAGAACTACAAAGATTAAATTTTATTAAATTTGGAATGGTGTTAGAGGCTATGTTTAACAATACTGATGGTGAAACAGCATTGAGAGCGTTCATTACCAAAAACCGAACCCTTACCTTCACCTCCAACATCGATGATATTATTGAAGAATGCTTGGAAGAACTTATAACAAAACTTCAAGAACATGAAGGAAGAGGATCTGGATGGACTTTGTCATCAATTGAAGGTATGGATGTAAGGGTTCACAAGCATGGATATGGTTTAAGGGGTAGTAGTTTTATCCCTTTACCAAAGAAAATCCAAAACACTAAATCGTGTAGGAATGTGCAAAATGAAGGTAATGATGTTTTAAGTATGCAATGTTAACCAAGTATGTTAAAGATCATCCTGAAAGAGTTGGTAGAGAGTATTACGAAAATGAACACCGCTACAACTTTCAAGGCCTCACCTACCCAGTTACATTGAAAGACATAGACAAATTTGAAAAGAAAAATCCTGGCGTTTCAGTGAATGTTTTCGGTCTGGATGATTCGAACAACGTTTATCCTTTGCGGGTAGTAAAAGTTGAGCAAAGAAACCACACTGATTTGTTACTGATCACTAAGGGTGAAATTTCACATTATGTGTGGATAAAGGACTTTGCATCCTTGATTCGAAATCAATTATCAAAACAGAGGCGTAGGTTAACAGTGTGTAAAAGATGTTTTTGTTTCACATATAAAGAAATAAGACAAGGAGGATTAGAGTGGTTGATAGAACACAAAAGACTTTGTAATGAAAATTATGAAGTGAAGATTAGTCTGCCACCACCATCTCGAGCGTGTATCCAATTTAACAAAAACAGTTCACCAATATCGGATTCCAGTAGTCATCTACGCAGATTTTGAATCTACGTTAGTACCACAGGAGCTGCGGACGGTGAAGTGACTAGAAGAACAAAATATCAGTTGCATCAACCCAACAGTTTTTGTCTAATAGTGAAATCAACCTTGTCTGAAAACAATTGCAAAACTATGGTTTAACATCCACTCCAATACTTTACCGTGGTGAAGAAGCCGCTAAGTATTTCGTAGACCAGTTGTATGACATTGCTGAAAAGGTACAACGCTTGTATGGTAATGTCGTACCTATGGAACCTTTGAATGAGAATCAACAAGAAGAATACAATATGGCATCAAGATGTTATCTATGCGAGAAGAGCTTCAGTGAAGAAAATCCAAAAGTAAGAGATCACGATCACCTGACAGGTTTATACAGAGGAGCTGCTTGTAATTCATGCAATATAAATTACAAACTGCCCCACTTTATCCTGTCGTGTTACACAATCTTAGCGGCTACGACTCCCACTTCATTATTCCAGAGTTAGGAAGAGATGATGGTAAAATTGATGTTCTTGCTACAACATTGGAAAAGTACATCAGTTTCTCAAAAACCGTAGGTAAAATTAAACTTCGCTTTGTAGACTCTTATAGATTTATGCCATCTAGTTTGAGCAGATTGTCTGAGAATCTACGAAGAGAAGACCTAAAAGAAACCAGCAAGATTGTACCTGAAGATAAATTGGACTTAGTATTACGTAAAGGAGTATTCCCCTACGACTACATAACATCTACAGAAAAATTTGAAGAAACCAGTCTACCACCGATCGAAGCCTTCAACAGCAAATTAAACGAAAGTGAAATCTCCGTTGAAGACTACAATCATGCTTGTAATGTTTGGAACCAACTAAACATTCAAACCTTAGGGGAATATTCTGACTTTTATATAAAATTGGACGTAACTCTGCTGTGCGATGTGATGGAAGAATTCCGAACACCTGCTTCTCCGCCTATGGACTGGACCCTCTACACTCGTACACATCTCCAGGATTAGCATGGCAAGCTATGCTAAAGTCAACCAACTGTCGACTGGAACTTCTAACGGATATCGATATGGTGCTCATGATGAATCTGGTGTACGGGCGGTTTGACACAAGCTGTAACACGTCATGTCAAAGCCAACAACAAGTACATCCCCGGCTTCGACGAGCAACAACCATCGGTCTACCTTGGCTACTTTGACGCAAACAACCTTTATGGTTGGGCAATGTCAAATCCGCTTCCCTACGCTGACTTCAAATGGATCGACCCGGCCACCATTGGAGACATCTCACAGATTCCAAAGAATGGTCCAAAAGGCTATATTTTGGACTGTGATTTCGAATATCCAGAGCACCTTCATGACCATCACTACGACTTGCCTCTCCTAGCCAAGACTGAAGTTTCACCGACAGAAGATGCCAAAATTGATGATGACCTTGGAGAATAAGGATCGCTATGTGGCTCACTACTGGGTAGTTCAACAGGCTCTTGAATTGGGTCTACGTATAGTGAGAATTCATAGAGCAATTGAATTCACCCAGTCTTGTTGGTTGAAACCATATATTGATTCCAACACTGCAAGAAGAGCTGCAGCGACAACAGCATTTGAAAAGGACTTCTATAAATTAATGAACAATGCCATCTTTGGGAAGACCTTGGAGAACAAAAGAAAACACAAAAATGTAAAATTAGTGAGTGATCCTAGGAAATTGGAAAAATTAGTGCAAAAACCAAATTTCGGAACATCATGATTATAAACGAAAATCTAGTCGCTGTCAGTATGAAGAAAACAACAATAGTCATGGACCGTCCGTTATACATAGGTATGTCGATTTTGGATATAAGTAAAACCCTGATGTATGATTTCCATTATAACAAAATGGTTAAACATTACGGAAGGGAAAACATTGGAGTCGCATACATGGATACGGACGCGTTTATCTACTGGATAAAGACTTTGGACATGTATGAAGACCTAAGGACTTTTCCATACAAAGAAGATTTCGATTTTTTCTGACTATCCGAAAAACCATCCAAATTTTAATGAAAAATATAAAAAAGTAATTGGAAAATTCAAAGATGAAGCAAATGGAATGCCTTTAGAAGAAATAGTGGCGCTGATGGCGAAATTGTATTCATTTAAGATGTACCACGAGAACAACACACCGACAGTGAAGAAAGCAAAAGGAGTGAAGACATCTTATTTGAAAAAACACGTGACATTTGACCACTACAAGACTTGTTTGTTTGAAGATACTACGATATCAGCAACATTCAACAATATCCGAAGCTTCAAGCATCAAGTCTACAGTGTCACCGAAATTAAAAAAGCGTTGTCAGCTCGGGATGATAAAAGATACATTATGCCCGACAAAATCCACACTCTTCCTTTTGGCCCCACTACTCTCTAAACCCTATCAACTAGTAACCTATTCTTCGTCCTTCTACAACTACGACCTTATTCCTTTCTCCTTCCGTAAAAAAATGGGGAACACGGCAAGTCCAACGCCGTGTTCCCCATTTTTTTACACAAGTTTGGATGACCTTGACCCATATAAATGATGTGAATATTTAAAACAACATTCATTGTGATTATACATGTGATACAACAAACATTGAAACCTGCAATATGAAGGACTTGAAGCAACAAATTGTCAACGAACTTCATAAACCTGCAAGAAGAAAGTTTCCACGAAGAAATACGGTGATAAAAGGAATAAATGATTTATATCAAGCGGATTTAATCGAAATGATTCCTTATAGCAAACAAAATAAAGGATATAAATACATATTGACTGTTATTAACTGTTTTTCAAAAATGGCAGATGCTTTACCACTAAAAGATAAAAGTGGCAAAAGTGTTACAAAAGCAATGGAAACAGCTATACAAAGAGACAAACATACTATTAAACATTTACAAACAGATGATGGAAAAGAATATTTTAATAAGAATTTGCAAATTTAATGAAAAAACACAATATAAACCATTATTCAACCAATTCAGAAGTAAAAGCCTCAATAATCGAAAGATTCAACAGAACTTTAAAAAGTGCAATGTATAAAATGTTTTCCAACAGAGGATCGCACATATGGATTGATATGTTACCCAAAACTTATAAACGATTACAATAACAAATTCCATAGGACTATCGGGATGAAACCAAACCAAGTAACTAGTAAAAATGAAAACCTTGTATTAAAACGTATAAAAACGAATACTAAACCAAAAGTTGAAAAACTAAAGCTAAAAAATTTAATGTGGGTGATAAAGTGCGAATAAGTAAATATAAAGGTGTATTCAGTAAAAGATACCTGCCAAATTGGACCAATGAGGTTTTTTACTGTATTCAAAGTACAACCTACAGTACCTGAGACATATATTTTAAAAGATAATAAAGGACAATTGCTTGAAGGAGGGTTTTATGGACATGAAATGTTAAAATCAACAGTAGGCGATGTATATTTAGTTGAAAAGGTGTTGCAACGGAAAAAAGATAAGGTCAAAGTACGATGGTTAGGATTTAATAAGACGGAAGATTCTTGGATACCTAAAAAGGATTTGATATAACGATAGAGAATCATTTAGGTTGAACCATTACAAAGGATGGAGATAGTACCACAAAAAGAGAGTTTTACTATTAATAATATAGATGAACTCACAGTGGATAATTCAGAATTCAATAGTGGGAAGCATGGCAATTTGTTACCAAACACCGTTCGTTGTCTGGTACCGGACCTTCCAACTGTGGAAAAACTAATGTAGTATTCAATTGATTACAAACCCTAAAGGATTACGATTTAACAATCTATATGTATTTTCAAAATCACTACAACAACCAAAGTATCAATTATTGGAAAAAATACTGACTAATGTGCCTGAAGTTAAATATTTAAAGTTTAATGCAAGCGAGAGTGTCATGCAGCCACAAGAAGCTAAACCATTCTCCGTGTTTATATTCGACGATGTATCTTGTGAAAACCAAAACACAATAAGGAATTACTTCGCTATGGGTCGACATAACAACATAGATAGCATTTATATTGGCCAAACTTACAGCAAAATACCTAAACAACTCATTAGAGACAATGCAAACATGTTAATTGTATTTAAACAGGACGAAACCAACCTAAAACATATATATTTTGATCATGTAAATGCGGATATGACATTTGAACGATTTAAAGAGTTGTGTGGAAAGGCTTGGGCTGAAAAGTATGGGTTCCTAACAATTATGAAGGAACAACCGCTAAACAATGGTCGATACAGGATAGGATTTGATAAATTTATATTAATACATTGAACGTGGTATAACACATTCATTGTTGTACAACACGTCTTGCTACAAACATGGTTAACCAAGAAAAATTAGTAAAAGAAATAAAATCACTTAGTGATTCTATTCGGGCTAAAAACAGAGCATTGAAACTAGGTATTAGCGAGAGGGAGAAATTCCTTGATCTACTTTTAAACCTATTACTGAACCCTTGAAACAATTAAACAAAAAATTTGCTAAACCTGTATTGGAAGGAGATGCGATTGCACCTATTACGAAGTTTGAAAGAGAAAATGTAAAATCAGAAGATTTTAGTGATGAAGACGTGGAATCCTCTACGTATAGTGGTTTTACCGGTGGAGAACCCGAAAGAGAGCTAGAATCACCGGACTATAGTGGAATAAAAGAATTATATGAAGTAAAAGCCAAAAGAGGACATGAAGTTGTATCAACTGCTAGTGAAGAGGAAAAAGAAGAAGAGACAAGGGAAGGTCCGTCAAACATAAGCTTATTGGGTGAAAACATTCATAACAAAGGACCTTTAGGAAGGAAATACATGGTAAAAATGTTACTCGGAACAATTCCTAATAAGAATTACCATAGTTATGGAGCGAGATTAACAGAAGACGGTTTAATGATAGGTAATAGCCCGTTAAACGTTGACGAACATGATAATATTGTCATTGGTGATCAAAGGTATAAGGGCACAAAAGGATTATTTGAATTATTATTTGAAAATAAGCCTTCAGTATCGGTAGTGAAAGAAAAAGACATGGAAGCATATAAAAATATTTTGGAACAGACAAATGCATATAGGAGAAAGTATTTACCTGACCAGCCTCCTTTTAGATCTAAGTCTTTAAAATATAAAGAATTTGTATCCAAGTTAATACCAACTAGAAGACAAACAATGCCGTTAACACAAAGAAAACCTGTAAAACGAAGATTTATGGCATCCACTTTGGATGTAAGTGCTCAGGAACGAAGAAAAAGAAGTAAGTCCGTTACGGGTACAGGTTTAATGAAGAAACTATATAACACAAATGTGATTTATTACAATAATATCAATAAATTGGTGGATAGAATGAAACTAATACATGAAGCTAAAGAAGCGGGTCATACTGGATTGGAAAACGAATGGGTGGCTTTAGTGGATGAACTCCGAAACCGTGGGGTAATCTCATAAAAATGTGTTACTCCCTAGAATACTATTCAGTTGCACCATGAGTGTCGACAAGTTCGGACGTTACTCCTCGGATGGGTTATATTATGCCAATAGTTTAAAAAGAAGTGCTGGTTTACCACAAACACCTGATGGAGATTATGATATGAGTAATAAAAGGTTAAAAAACATAAAAGATCCTACGGATGAAAACGATGCAATAAATCTAAAAATATTAAAGGAAAAGATATCGCCAACATTAAAACTACAAAATAACACATATGACGCAGAAGATCATAGAATTATCAACGTTGGTAAACCAAATCAAAACGGTGATGCGATAAACAAAGGTTATTTGTCATCTGAATTAAAAAATACGTTAAAATTCAATGGGAAAACGTATAGTGCCAACAATAAACGTATATATAACGTAGATGACCCTAAAGATGCAAAAGACAGCGTAAATAGACGCTATTTACATTCTTTGATACCTGAAAAGACAAAAGATGGATTTTCTTTTTATAAATTTGTTATTAACGATATAGGTTATCCAAAAAATGAAAATGATGCTGTAAATCTCAAATATATAAAAGATCATTGTGTCATACGTGATGTGGGAGTTATCGATTGTCTTGGCAATTGTTTGGCGAATGTAAAAGATGGTTCAGCACCATCTGATGGTGCAACAGTGGGTCAAATGAAAGAGACTTTAAAACAAGAAACAACTGGATTTGCAAAACGAGATGAAGTATTATCAAAGCAAGGGGATGACTTTATTCAAGGTAATGAAAAATTTCATTTATTGACATACAAAAACGCTTATTGGGATTGCAGGCATGGAAGGTTATCAAATGTGTCATGGGGTCATGCAGATAGAGACGCGGCTGCCTTAGGACAAACAGTACATCTAGATCCAAATAATTACTATGCGTTTTTTATATGTAGTAATAAAAAATTAACAAACATGGCGCAAGGAAGAGAAGCAAATGATGCTGCAACTGTAGGACAGGCTATCACATTATCACAAATGGATAGCAAAGTGTATACTTGTAATAATAAACGTATAACAGACCTTAAAGACCCTGAACATGTGGATAATGCTGTCACTGTTAATTTTCTTGTAAAAGTTTTAGGAAATGCATTATTTGATGTATACAATCTTATTGGTATTCATTCAGGTCGTACTCCTTTGTTGGAATCTGAGAGAGGTACTTGGATTAAACGGGAAATTGTTCAAAACTATTTTATCAACCCTCGTACAAAAAAGTTTAGATCATCGGATTGGGGTGATTTTGATATTTAATAAAAGAACACAATAAACGACTTCATTTATGTCCAACTTGTCATAGAGGTAACACATAAGTTGTACATTGCGATTATAAAAGGACAATAATGACGTTCCAGTACATCAGTCCATATAGAGACACTGTAAGGAGAGGAGGTGGGATCACGTTTACAGCGGTTTCTCTGTTAAGTAAAGCTTTAAAACGAATTCCAGTAGGATCCATAGTAAATAGAGCAATAGACGCATTACCATACGAATTTCATATACCGGGAGGTTATCAGTATTGCGGACCAGGAACTAAATTGAAAAAACGACTGGAAAGAGGCGATCCTGGCATAAATAAGTTAGATCAGGCTTGTAAAGAACACGATATCGCATATTCCACGTTTGCCGATTCAAAAAATAGATCAATAGCTGACAAAAAGCTTGCGGACATAGCTTGGCAACGAGTAAAATCAAGTGACGCTAGCATAGCAGAAAAAGCAGCAGCTTTAGCAGTAACAGCAGGTATGAAGGCTAAAACAGCAGTAGGAGGTGGAAGAAGGAGGAGAAGGAGAGTAAAAAGGAGGTCAACCACAAGAAAACATGGAGGAAATATAAAAAGAAGACGACGATCTACAAGAAAAGGCAGGAAGAAGCCCACCGTGTGGTCAATGGTAAAAAACGGGGCAGGTCTTTACCTAAGACCTTATCGTGCATATTAAATGAAAGAAATCAATTGGTCATACCACATAAAGCATTAACCAATATTGAATTATTTAAATATATTTCCTGTTTAAAAATACCATTTTTCCGCGGTGTGTTTATGAAAGACAGTTTACCAAAGAAAATGTGGCAAAATGAGACTGGAATTGTAAATTTGGATAATACTGAAGGGCCTGGCACCCATTGGGTTTGTTATAAGAAACTAAATAACAATGTATATTATTTTGATAGTTTCGGTAATTTGCCACCACCAAAAGAACTTCAAAATTACTTTAAATCTGCTAAAAACATATATTATAACTATAAAAGAGAACAACCTGATAATACTTCAATATGCGGCCATTTATGTTTGGAATTTCTAGCTAAAAGTATCAGTCACTATTGAGATGTCTTCCTATACGGTATCATTAACAGGAAAATCGTCCACTTTACGAAGTATCCTTTTTCCAGCGTTACGCTTGCAAAAAGGAAGGTTTTGGGAGGCGGCACTATTGGATTTTACAACTTACAACTCTATCCCCAATGTTACGGAAGGTAAAAATAACGTATTGCATTATTATAAGGGAAAGGATGCCAGTGGAAAATTTACAGACTTACAAGAGTGCAGGTTACCCACAGGTTCTTATGAAATTGATCATATAAATGAATTTTTGCAAACTAAAATGGGAAAAGACAATATAACATTAAAAGGTAATAATAATACGATGAAAGCTGAAATTACTTCCAAATATTATATAGATTTCACTCAACCAAACTCAATTGGTGATTTATTAGGATTTTCCAACGATGAGCCTGTTTTAGAACCAGATGTAACACATTCCGGTAAGAAAACAGTAACAATATTAAAAGTCAATAGTATAGACATAACTTGTAACATTATACAAGGTGCTTACAGGGATGGGGCTAACACCCACATCATACATACTTTTTACCCAAGTGTACCACCTGGATTTAAAATTGTTGAAAAGCCACAAAACCTGGTATATCTACCGTTGAACACCACTTTCATTTCAGACATCGTGTTGAGCGTATTGGATCAAGACGGTGACTTGGTAGACTTCAGAGAAGAGCCTATTACGATTAGATTACATTTAAAATCGACACTTTAATACAAAACTATGGGTTTAACATTTAAAAGCGAACAACCTACGGGAAACCGCATTAGTAGCTCTTCAGCTGTGGAGGAGTTAACACGCGAGAACATTCGTTTCTTAGAGAGAATTGGATTAAAATTAACCGAGTATGGATATACTGGATATAGCGCAGGGTCCAACATTCGACGAAACCCTATGGGAAAAAGAATATCACACCCACAACCCTTACACTTCATCGAAATTAAACAATAACGATGAAATTCGTATTCCCATACAAAATCAAGACATTTACACACTACCATGTGAAAGTTACTTGTATATTGAAGGACAAGTTACTAAAAAGGACGGTACTACTGTTGGTACAACAGTTCCATTTATAAATAATCCTATGGCTTTCCTATTTGATGAAATTAGATATGAAATATCAGGTGTAACAGTTGATTCCACTAAAAAAGTAGGTATTACGACAACTTTAAAAGGATTAACATCTATAACACCCAATGAAACCAATTTACTTAAACCTGCCGGATGGGTATTACCTACGATTGACACGATCACTCCAAATCCAAATGGATATTTTGATTTTCATATTCCATTACGTTTGCTGCTTGGTTTTGCTGAAGATTATAGGAAAATAATATTAAACGTTAAACAAGAATTAGTTTTGTTGAGATCTTCTAACGATAAAGACATTATTAAAGCTGCAGATGCTACTACAGATGCGACTTTAGAATGGAAATTAAAATTAGACAAAATTGTATGGAGAGTTCCACATGTTAAATTGGCTGACGAGCATAGAATGCTACTTTTAAGAAAATTAAAAGCCGATCGTGATATTGTTATTCCATTTAGAAGTTGGGAATTTCATGAGCATCCCAGTTTACCTACTACGGATCGACACACTTGGACTGTTAAAACATCGAATTATGTAGAACGAGCCAGGTATATTATATTTGGTTTACAAACAGGTAGAAGAGACGCCATTACTAAACATGCAGGACAATTTGATCATTGTGACTTGAAAAATATTAAAGTTTATTTAAATTCACAATTCTTTCCATACGACAATCTAAATGTGTCATTCACTAAGAAGAAATACAGTATATTGTACGATATGTACGCGAGATTCCAAAGTTCATATTACGGTAAAACAAATACACCTTTATTACCACCTGACAAATATTTCGATGCCTACCCAATAGTTGTAATCGATTGTTCTAAACAAAATGAATCAGTAAAGTCTTCAAGTGTGGATATAAAAATAGAAATGGAATTCAACGATGCTATACCGGCTAATACAACTGCATACTGTTTAATTCTACATGATAAAATCGTAACATACACACCTTTAACTGGAATTGTTAAAAATGTATTGTAAGAACCGGTTTTGTTTCATTCCGCGAGTATAAAAGCAGAGCGTACAGACCGCTCCTCATCAGTTTGTTGCCTACTGTTGTATGGGTAGCATCGTATTCAATATGGCTTCTCCTAGTGGTACACCTGAAAATGTGGTAGATATTGAGAAGGAGATATCTGAGTTTTTAGATCCTCAAGGTCACCAGGAAGGAGGTGAACAAAACGTTTGCGGACAACTTCACGCCAGTAATAATGTTGAAGAAAAAGGTAAAAGAAGAAAGACTATACAAAAGAGAAAAAGGGATATTGAAGATAATATTTCTCCAAACATATTGAGTGAGGTATTTTTGCGAATATTTTACCCAATCTCTTCCAGTTTGGATAAAAGTGTTTTAATCGGTGTTATGAAATCTACAGATTATTGTCCTACTGTAATTTTAACTCATGGACCCAAAATGATTTTGTTTACGGACAGTGCTTGGGAATCGTTTATGAAACATTTGCATCTGCTAGAATGCTATTTAAGTAGTAACATGTTTGGAAGAAAGACAAGGGTAGGACTTTTGGATTCAAATGTGGAAATTGATATCATTAAACAACGTGGTGATCATCAGCTACGGTTTAGAGACACAACAAGACATGATAACAAAATTCAACTTAATCGAGAGGAGTTTTTCATTTTAACTTGTGCTACTGAACCTATAACAAGATACTTGAGACAACTGGTGTTTTCAAGTTCGATTATTAAAGATTATCTGGAAGACACTTTGGACAAACAACCGGACGCACCTATATTATACGGACCTGTGGATACTTCTATATTTAATAGAGTTCCTCATGAAGTACAGATGTGGAGACAATTGGAAAAGTACGCTCAACTACATAAGAAATCAGTAAAACAGGAAGAAGAGGAAGATGGAGGAGAAGAATCAAGTTTTAGTGATGAAAATGAAAATAAGGAAAATATAAAGATGGAAACTTAAATGACAATGGTTAGTTTTTAAAACAATAACCAACATTTTGTGGGGTTAGGCCTATTGGGGACGGTGCCCACGTTAAATATACACCAACGCGCCAACAACTGTACGGCCTGGTATAAAAGTAGTACCTACCGTGGTGTGGAAATCAGTTGACCTCCTGACTTCGTAATGAGCAGACGTGTGACCTTCAAAATGGACAAGGGAGAAGAACAACAAGTAAAGTCCAAGCCTGGTATTATTGAGTTTCAAGCGTTTCGTGGTAATGATGATAGATTCATTATAAAAGAACTTGTGTTTTTGGACATGAATACAAGTGTTCCTTATTCGTTTTTATTTAAACCACCATGTTCTTATTCGTCTTTAACTAGTAAAGCCGCTACTACCAACAGATGGATTTCAAAACACTTCCATCATATCGATTGGTATGATGGTTTTACAAGTTACACGGACTTGTATCACATTATGCATCACTTTTCAGACAAGTTTACCAATATTTACACAAAGGGGCTGGAAAAGAAAAGATGGATCGAAGGATTTACTCATGTTCCGGTTAATGATGTGGAATTGGATAAGAATTATCAATACATGCTGGAAACCATATGTATTTGTACAAAAAGCCCAGAACATGATAAAGATAGACATTGCGCTTTGAAAAATGCCTATAAACTCGCCTCTTACCTTCAAAGTGGGGAATTGGGGAGTGGTGGGGGTAACGGAGAGTATATAAGTGGGGAGCAGACAGGGACCTGGCATGAGTATTACTCGAGATTCCGAGACGACAACATCTCCGAGCAAGAAGACGATCTGTAACCTGACCATGGCATCTCACCAGTTCCTTCAGACTTTGGTCGAGCAGTTCAATGCTCACTCCAAGTCAACAATATTACCTGTAAAGAAGTGCTCGGAACTAAAAGACGAGAAGCACTACATAATCCATGCTATGAAGAAGATGGAGACTACAGTTGGGGAGGCCATCTGCTGCAGTCTCAGCGAGGCACCGTTTACTCCGGGGGATGAACCAAAGTTCCAGGTGTACCTGCCCAAGAGATTCGTCCATCTTCTACAAAACGAGGATCTTCGCTCTATTCAACCCGGGTGTCTATACCTGGTGTCCCACGGCTGCACGGGTAGCAATTCTACAGAGTTGACCATCCACATCGCTGACAAGCAGCAGTGTTAGATCTAAGTTTTAATGTTGTACATATGTTGTTGTTGTAATGTTTTATAAATAAACGAATCATAAAAGACAAAAAAGATAAAAAAAAAAAACAAAAAATGCAACATATCAATATGTGACAGACTTCACGTATTGATATGTTGCATTTTTTTTTAAACTTCGCGGGTGACCTTGACCTTTGACCTTTGCATTTCACAACTACCCCCACTACCGTAATTACCCCCACTACCGCACTAGGATTCAAACCTGCTTGGATGCGAAAAACGGTCATTCTGTTGCCAACTAGCAAACGATGAGCACCTTGTACGAGCTTTGCTTACAACGAGTTATAACTGACGCATCTTTATTCCAGATGGCTTTACGAGATAATATCCCTATAACAGTAAAGCAGGATATCGAGGAGTACAAGAAAGATAATAGAGGGTATTCGGGATACTCCTGGTATAGGTTCCAAGACGGGGAAAAGTTTTGTAGGCCTTGTGGCAATGCTGCCGTCAGAGACCTTCGACGGTTCGTACAGGAAGGTGGTAGAAAACAGTTTGGATTTCTAGCACCAATGTTTAGATTTGAAAACTACAAGGACACCTGTGCTATTTGTTCCATCCCTTTGTATCAATGGAAAAGGTTTAGAAGTGTTTAATTGCATCTTCCATACCCCCACCACCATCACCCCCACCACTTTTCCATGTACCTCCAAACGCTGTGCCTCGGCTTCATTTCTACTCCAGCAGCCAACCTAGCAACATCAGGATGTCTCTCAACGTCAGTTGCGCAAGTTACGAGGAGGTGAGCATCAAGACTCAGCAGGAGCTAAACGACTTATACAAGGAGTTGCAGCTGATGGTGGCACGAGGCTACCGTATAAATGTGCAAGTTTACGCTTGCAATATACGGAACACCCGGCAGTCAAAGGAAGAGCCTGGACACTCCTCGACGGCTTCCTCACCAGCGTCCATGAAGACCGAGCCAGACAACTTGGACTACTTCAGCTGACTAGCAGTTGTATTTCTTGTCCTAACCATTGTAGAATATGTATATTTTTTCATTATATTAAAGAAGTAAAAGAGCAAAAACACCTATCTTGTTACTGACATATAAGCTCAGTAACAAGATAGGTTTTTTTAAAACACAATTTGGATGACCTTGAAACTTCCCCCTCCACTGCTTTGTTACCCCCACCACTTGACTATTGGTGTACATGGCACATCGCAATTGGAAACCTCATTCCATCTTCAACAGCCACACCGACAACATCAACAATGGCAAACCTACCAACAGATGAAAGATGTCCTCACGCATGTTGTGACTTCGTCCACGAGTTGGAGAAGAGGATGCAGGAGAGGGCGATAAGAAGAAAACAGATCCACTCAGAAAATATCATGATAGTCAACGGCTATCTTTTATTGTTCGGCCTTATTATGGTTGTACTTTTCATACTGTACGGCATAGTCACATGTGTCGGCAAGGTTGCAGAAGAAAACGCTCGCCACCATCAATTGGAAAGTTTCAATGTTACTTTGTAAGTTTTCCTTTTTTTAAAACTCCGTTTGGATGACCTTGAAAATTCCCCCACTACTCCACCACACCCCCACCACTTCACCATGTTCCTGCATGAGCATCACATCAACCGTCATTCCTTGTCCGACAAGCAACCATGGCAGACAACAACACCATCAGCCAAGCTGACTCCACTACTGATGTCGGTACAAGTACGGGTTGGACACTGTCGATCGATAGTGTACACTATTTGGAGTCAATTTGCGAACGTATGAAGGAAATACTGCGGGACAACCCTGGGATCATAATACAAATGAATTTAAATTATGATTGGTCCCAAGTTAGAATGCAAGGGGACGACAACAACGGTCAACAATCTCCACAATATTCGCCCATGTCCCCGATCTATCCTTACGGCGAGTCTGACGTCGATGAAGATGAGGCTGATGAAGATGCAGGGGACAACGAGGCTGAAGAGGAGTAAGCTTCATTCCTTTTTTTTAAAACCTAAATTGGATGACCTTGAGAATTCCCCCTCCACTATTTCCTTTTTTTAAAACCCAAATTAAATGACCTTGAAAATACCCCCTCCACGTACTTTTGGTTTACCCCCTCTACTTTTCAATACTGTTACCACAGTCTGTAGCTCACATCATTCCTTGCTTAGCTATCATGGCGGACAGCACTCTTTCTCGAGTTGACTCCACTACGGATGAAGAATGGCCATTTTCCTGGAATGTTCATCTGCAAGACTCGGCAGAAGAGGATATGTTGCATGAGAAATTGGTGTATGTATTAAACGAAAACCCCAACATTGAATGTAGAATGACTATGGATTTCGATGCGACAGGGGTCCACACTCAACCTTCCACTTCCAGCCAGCCTGAACCTCAGCTACAGCCGAAGAACTTTACACATCTTTACACTCCAATACGGCCGGAGGATGTGGTTATCAGCGAGGCAGACTCTACTACAAGTTATATTGAACCAACGAATTGGAAGCTTGTTGTTGACACCTTACACAAGGTCGACTTAGTATGTGACAAATTAAAGGAATTGATGATGCAAGATCCTGGTCTTCGTTTTAAAATTGATTTGTTTTTCATCTGGGGAGCACCTGCACGGGGCTCTTCGTCTGACAGCTCTCTAAGTACAACGGATGAGGAGGAGGAGGAGGACGACTAGTTATCTTTTTTAAAACTCCGTTTGGATGGCCTTGACCTTTCCCCCTCCACTGAGTTTATTTAAGGTGCACTCTCAATGACTGCAGCATCATTTCATCGCGCACCTTCACCACAGCAACATGGAGAGTCAACTCAACTACTGTTGCGAACGGAAATGTTTTTCATGGCCGAATGACATTGATGTTGCGGATGGCCTGGCGTGTAGAAAATGTGAAGCTTTTGGTCAATGCATGTGTAAGTGCAAGTCTTGGAAGAAGCCGAAACCGGAGTTGAAGACATTCCATGTGTACCAGATGAGAGGGCATAAGTACACTTGTTGCCCTGAACGTTGCATTGAATTCACATTAAAACAGCTAACTGGCTGTAAATTGTGCAACAATCATTTTGCAGGTTTTTGCAAACACTATTTAGGAGCCTGTCAGTACAGATCAACTTGGCATACAGAAGCACTCACTATCAATGAAATCGCTATAGATACACAAGAGTAGTCTTTCTACTCTTTTCTTTTTAAAACTCCATTTGGATGACCTTGACCTTTCCCCCTCCACTCACCTTAGTTTATATAAACCCCATTCCCACTGACCACAGCATCACTTCATCGTGCTCCCTCGTCAAAGCAACATCAACTATGGAAAGTAAGCGCATCTCATGTTGCGAGCATAGGTGTTTGGAGATACAAGGCGTCACATATTGTGCAAAGAAGCGTTGGGAGGAAGAGACGGGGACAACCTATTGCTGTGAGGATAAGTGTTTCCTCTTACCAAAGTGGCAAGTGGATGGGCTGGCCTGCCGGCAATGTGAATGCTTCGGATGTTGCAGGTGTAGATGCAAGAACCAACAGCTGCCACCGCCGGTACTACAAACTTTCAAAATCTACAAATCCAAATACTTTTATACTTGTTGTCCGCAGCGGTGTATTAAATTTCACTTCTCCAATCTTACCAATTGTCGGAAATGCTACGGACAACCTGATGGGTGGTGCACCTGTTTTCTGGACTCCTGCCGCTACAGATCGGATTGGTTTACAGATCCATTAGAGATTGATGAGGTCGCCCAGGAAGCACAAGAGTAGTCTTTCTACTCTTCAACTTTTTTAAAACTCCATTTGGATGACCTTGAGATTTCCCCCTCCACTTCCCCATATACCTAGAGTACACAGAGCCTGATAGTCAGTCACTCGGTGGCTGTCGTGGGGTGCGCATCGGTGTCGGCGCTCCGTTGTTAAGTGTTCAAGGTCACAGTAACATAAAATTGCGGGCGTTGTACTGGTTCAAGGTCACCTGAGGGATAACCGATTGCCCATTTAGGCAGAGTCATGTCAGAAACTCGAGTTTAACTTGGCACTTTTGCCGTTTCTTGTCGAAAATTCGCTCCAAGTGGTCAAGGTCACGGGGACTCTGACTGAAACTCGGAGCGTAGTGCGAGAAACGGCAAAAGTGCTAAAAAATTTTAAGTTTCTGCGTGACCTTGACCTTAGTGGCGTCGGTGACGTCGTTTTGATGACGTAAGGGGTGATGACGTCATCAGCACGTCATTTCTGTGACGTCATGGGTGTGACGTCATCGAAATGACGTCATTAGTGATGACGTCATCGATTGCGTCATCGATGACGTCATCGATGACGTCATCGGTGAGGTCATTGACCTCGATGACGTCATCCCTCAGGTGACCTTGAACTGGGCCAGCGGCCGCAATTTTACACTACTATTGATATATGCTCCTCATTGGCTGATTCACGACGGGTGTCTGAAGGTTATTTGTAACTTAGAATCATACCTTACCAGTCTTCTATTTGCTCTCGTTAGCTGGGATAGAACCAATGGAAGACGATCTGACATGGTCTGTCTTTTGTACATAATGTTAATAATGGGTAATCAGCTGTTTAGGCCTATATATTTTTTAATCTGATGTTTGTTATTGTTTATGTCTTTGTATTTTAGTCCAAGGAATAAAATGTTACACTCAAGTGCGTGCTTATTTCTACCATTACAATTCGGTCACAACACTAATTTTGTCGACGATTTCAATGTTTTCAGAGTTTTCAATGATGTAAAAGTTTTACTTATTATTTTTCCAACACGTAGGCTACATTTAATTCATTAGTTTAAATTGCCACTTTTTGTTGATTGGGTTGTTTACAAATTGAGAATCAATAAATGGATGCTGATCAGTTTAAAGAGTTAATGTCCTTATTTCAACAGCAACAACAACAAATGCAAATGTTAATGAACCATATTATTGCAGAAAGGAAGACATCTGAAGGTACTGTAACACTTATAAACATTTCTCTTTTTGAAAATTTCAATCAAAAACAAGAAAAGTTCTCCTGTTATCTAGAACGTTTTAGCAACTACTGCACTATGAAAGGGTTAAAAGGTAACAGTAAAATTGCTCAACTTTTATGTAATTCAATTGGCTCAAGTCATTACAATGCATTATCACCTTTCCTAGGCCCAGACAAACCCATTCAAAACTTATCCTATGACGAACTTAAAAGTGCCCTCACTCAAATGCTAGTTCCTAAAAAGAACGTAGTAGTTTCTCAACATCAGTTTTTAAATGTGTATCAGAAAAATGGTGAATCAATTTCTAATTTTGTCTCTGCTCTTCAGAGGGAAATATCTGATTGTGAATTCACTATGAAATGTGAGTGTGAGAAAGTCAATTCAATTTCAGGCATCTTTCTTAGAGTCCAGTTTTAGTCGGGGGCTTCGAGACAATTGGATAAGGGAACAAATTTTACAATCAAACCTGACCAGCTTTGACGAAATCCTTAATAAAGCTATTGCATTGGAAGCTTCAAAAATTGATTCCACGCAATTGTCTAAGCCAAGCCAGTCATCTGTCTCTGAACATCTTTCTGTAACTGACACTAATTCAATTCGTAGCAATTCCAGGTATTCAAGAACTCGTTCTAGAAGCTCAGAAAGTAAAATGTTTTGTACATCAGGAATCAAGGAAAATCGCAGATCCAGTTCACAAACACGCAGACCTATCAATTTTAAGGCCTTAGGAATTGAAAACATGTGCTTCCGTTGTGGTAAGACCTATCATAAGGCAAGTCACTGTTATGTAGATTTCAATAATGTTTCATGCACATTGTGTAAAAAGAAGGGTCATGTTTCACGAGTTTGTATTCAATCCTTACTTAAAACTTCAAATGTAGATTCAACTCAAACCTGTGGAAATGACTGTAGCTCAATTACATTTAATGATAACATTAACAATGATACAGAATGTACATATGGTGTCAATAACATGAGTCATGACATTGTAGACTTGTTCGAAATAATGAGCCCTAAGCCAGACAAATACTTAATTACTGTAGCTTTAAATGGTACTCCAGCACAATTTGAAGTTGATTCTGGTGCAAAGTTTTCACTATTGTCAGAAAGTGATTACTCCAAGCTAAACCTAGGGTTACCAATTCATCCTTCAAAAGTATTTTTTTCGATCTTACTCAGGAAATATAATTAAACCTGTTGGAAAGGTGTGTGTCAATGTCAAGTACAATGGTAAGGAGATGAACGGTGAGTTATATATTGTACCTGCAGCACACAAAGCACTCTTAGGGAGGCAATGGATTAGAGGGTTGAAAATAGAACTTCGACAGGTGTACGAAGAGATGATTCGCCAGTCCTCGGTTTCTCAAGTACCTGCACAAATTAGTTCAATTGAAGATGTTTCAGATAAGTTTAATTCTATACTCCCTAACCAGCAATCATCTACAAAAACCTCATCCATGAAACAAGAAATTCTACCTGAAAGAAATCTACAAGACGGGGAAAGAGTTCAAGTACAAATCTATGTGAATAAGAAGAGCCATTGGACATTTGGTGTGATATCAAGAAAATTGGGAAAATTACATTACATTGTTACTCTGGACACTGGAAGAAAAATCAAGAGGCATATCAACCAACTAAGACAATTACTAGTGGCAAAATCTAAGACTGTAAGTTTCGGTCCAACTCAATCTTTCAATGTACCAAGAGTTCCAAACCGATTGCCACAACCACAACAAACAGAACAAAACAACCGAGCCCCTCCGGAAGCAGTGATCCCTGACAATGACAGAGAAGTTCCCCGACGAGACGATCCTGTAAGGCGTAAGGCCAACAAGAGAGCGACGCCGGTCTAACTGGTTAAGAGACTACGTGTCATAATATGTTTTTCAATTAAGAGGGGGAGAATGACATGGTCTGTCTTTTGTACATAATGTTAATAATGGGTAATCAGCTGTTAATATATTTTCTAATCTGATGTTTGTTATTGTTTGTCTTTGTAATTTAGTTCAAGGAATAAAATGTTACACTCAAGTGCGTGCTTATTTCTACCATTACAATTCGGTCACAACACGATCTAAGAGGATTTCTTCATTCAAGCTAATTATTAATTTTCTCGTATTGTAAACGAAAGGATTAAAATCATGGCGACACTGAGATGGACGTTTTGACTCAGGCACAAACACATAACGACCTTGATAGATAAAAATTAATTTTTAAATTCATAAATTACATAAAATATATCATCTGAAGTGATCATATTAGTTGTTGTGCTGATTTGTTACAGCGTTTATTGCTCCACTGCAGTAGATACGATTGATTATAGACAAATCAGTCTGTCAATAACATAACAGGTCTATTGTGTGAGCACACACACACACAATAGAATATACGTGACATTGTTCAACGTTAATTTAATTGAAACCAAACATTGGGAAACCCTTGTAAAGGAAGTCCGATACAAATCTGATATTTTATTTTAGTTACAGTAAATGAAACCTGATCAAAATAACGAAAATTAAGGTATTTTATGAAACTTCATTAAATTATTTTATGTAAACTAAACATGTCTCTTTATTCTAAGGAGCCTCAAAAACGCACATAAGATTTGCATTGTATTGTTAATGAAGAGTGATAAACGAAAGAGACATGGATATCCTTCGTTCAGGTTTGTAATTTCTCTCAAGATGTATAGGATTTCCTGGAGCAGCCAGGGGACCAGCATGTGATGGCTGTCCAGCAACAGCCCCAGGAACAGGACCAAGTACACCGGAGCCGATATCGTCGAGAGCATCAACTGTGGGAAGACAACAAGCGTTAAACAAATTCACCATTTAAATCCAACCAACCATTTTATACATACTAGATAATGGTTCTTAAGATACACAGCAAAAGTATTAAAATAAGCGAAAAAATAAGTGGCTTATCAATTTGTTTGCGGATCCACATAACACTACTTGTGGCAAAGAGTATTGCCTGAGTTACAATACATTTTTATTATTAATAAAATGTATTGTATAATAAATACACTATTTTAAAATAACTATTTAAAATATATAATGTTTCACGTTACCCTGGGATATAAATTGTTTCAGTTGGAAAAGGTCGCTTATGAGATATCCCATTTTAAAGGATTTCCGAGACGAATATCAGACTCCCATTTTTACAACAAGGGGTTTCCGTGGAAATGAATGTTTTGCTATCGATTGCCGTCAAATGCTTAAACTGTAAGAAGTTATTAGATAATATTTAAATATTTAAATCCAAAACTCTATAGCTACTTTAGATTTCATAAGTGAAAAAATCACAGCAATTCTTTAGTTCAATCAGAACTGCGGAAAATAAGTCATAACAGTGCATTTTCCGGTGGCAGTAATTTCTCTAAGTACCAATTTTATAGGTTATCGTACCTTTGTCGAGTTGAATTAGCGATCGCTGTGAAACCATCCTAGGTAGAATATATATTATATTGGTATATTCTAACAATTATAAGGTAGTATTTGAGGGGTTAAATTTTTTAATGAATTATTGTACCAAATAATTTTAACCATCACCTGCAAATCACGTTGTATTCTGGGAGCTTTGACCTTTTCTTCATAGTAAGGAGATATGAGATGGTATATATTGCACAATGTGGTAACAAATCCCATAACTGCCACAGCCTCTCCATAGAGAGAGCTTCCAAACGTGTGCTGAATGCACTGGTCACACACTGCCCCGGCTAAGGCCCTCCTCCAAGATGCGTAGTCTACTCTGAATGGAGTTAGCCAAAACTCAAACAGAAGGGATGTGCAATAATGATAATAGGACATTCTTTTGTTACTAGAAATTTAGTTGTTCCAATTAATTAAATATAAGTAATTTGAGCCTAGTTACCATAGAAATTAGAAGTGCAGGTTTTATTAAGAGTCATCTTCACCCCTGGGCCAGTAACCCATTGTTGCGCAGTCGGCAATGTTAATCATACGGCTTTTATGCTAAAACATGGTTTTGTATCCCCCTGTTTCGGACGCAGTTTTTCAACCGATTTTCTTGAAAGTTGGTAAGTGTTTAGTTAAATACTTATATTAGGTTTCTCATACCTCAAAATTTTGAAAATTTTACTAAATTTTGAAGTATTAACAAAGGAAAATTGAGTTATTTTGCGACGTCACAAGAGAGTAATATTTAAATTTCAAAATTTCGAGGTATGAGAAACCTAATATAACTATTCAACTAAACACTTACCAAATTTCAAGAAAATCGGTTGAAAAACGACGTCCGAAACAGGGGAATACAAAACCATGTTTTAGCATAAAAGCCGTATGATTAACATTGCCGATTGCGCAACAATGGGCTACTGGCCCAGGGGTGAAGATGACTCTTAAGTTAAGAGCAACGCAGTATGGTTGAAATAATCATGGACGTTTAGTGATTTATTATTTTAACTACGATCGTTTATTAACATACTGTTAATATTTATTCACATTTTGAACATTTTGATTTTATGTAATTAAAAAAAAAAAAAAAAAAAAAAAAAAAAAAAAAAAAAAAAAAAAAACACATAAAAAGTTGTACAATAAGACCGTAAAATAACGTGTGGATTCTAGTTGAGGGAGATGAGACAAGGTTTGAATGGGACTTCCGAACAGCTGATTTTATTTTTTATTAGATAATGCCTGTCACGGCTTCGCCCGTGAATTTATTTAATAGATAAAAAGATTTTTTTTAGTAACGAAATCTTCTTCCTTTAGAATAATATTGAAACATTGACGTAGTAGTGGGTGGAGCCTGGAGCAATAAAGAAATTTTGTAAAATCCTTTCCTAGTAAACACTTGTGAGCATTAATGTCTTATGTCAAATTTAACCCCCCCCCCCCCCCCCAGGTCATATTGTCATAGTGAAGTCCCATCTGTCAGAAGGAGCCCTAAGGGACATCAAAAACTATATTTTAAAAAACATTTCCCATTGAGCATCTATGAGGAAAGAGGAAAGTTCATGTCAAATTTCAACACCGTAGGCCCTAGAGTAGAGTATTTTAGAGTTCTGTGGGACAGAGCCCTAAAAAACTTCAAAGAATATATTTGAAAAAGCTTTTCTTAGCAACCACCTATTACCAAAGAGGAATGCCCTCGTTAAATTTCAACCCTGTATGATATTTTGGATAATTTGGGGGTCCTGTGGGGCAGATCCCTATAGGACTTGATGACTATATTTGCGAAGCCATTTCTTAGTGAGTAACTATGAGCTAGTGAGTACCAATGAGGAAAGAGGAAGGTCCTTGTCAAATTTCAACCTCGTACACCCTAGAGTAATTTTAAAGTCCTGTAGGGCAGAACTTTAAAGGACTTTAAAAACTTTATTTGCAAAACTGTTTCTTAGTGAGCACCTATAAGCAAAGGAGGTAGGTCCATGCCAAATTTATAAAATGAACCGGTGTGCAGTTTTGTAAAATTCGTTCGCTTCTTAATACATAAAAGTCTTGCGCTATTTCGTGTGTTGTAGCGGGATCCCGCGTTTCGGTTGCGAATTTTTTTAACTGACTCCTAGTGTGTTCATAAAAGTTAACTAAAAACCTGTGTACAACGTCTTTTAGACATCTGTTTGGTGATTATGGAGAAATAGAAGTCTATTGGTTTCCATGGATTATAGCGGTTGGATGACAAAGAGTTTCTTCGCGAGCACCTAAGATGCAAGACGAAACTATGTCCAAAGTTTCATATTGCAATTGTAATGTCCAACGATTACTCTCGATAAAAGTCACAGATCAGTCTCAAATTTCAGTCGAACATACTTTATGCAATTTTTAAGACTAAGTTCGTTGTTGAAAACATTTTGTTGGATATTAATAAAAAAAACCTAACATGAAACATTTTAACCCTATCTTTAACGAATTATGAAAGACCCGGAGAAAAAAATTATTTTTTGTTAAAATCTTTTTATTTGGGTTTTAATTAGTCCTGATTCATGAATATTTAAAATTTTCTCTTAGAAATAAAAGAAATTTGAAACTTGTATTCATATGGCACACCGTGGTCTCTGTTTGGTATTATAAATGAAATAACATTTCAATTTTTATTTATTGATTTCCTTTTCTTTCCCATGAATGCCAAATGATAATAAACCTGCTGCCATTTGGCACTTATGGGAATAAAAAGATCTTACACGTAAACAAATTACCCTGTCTTGATCTTCCCATAGGTGCCAATTGGATACAAGTTTTTCAACTGCAATTATTTCATTGAAAAATAAAACTGTCGCCATAGCAAAGTGATATTTCTTGAATTTAAATAATAACTAGTCTAAAAATATACAGACTTTTAATTGACTTTAGTTACATATAAGCTGATGAAACTTACTGATGAAAATGACAAAGACCCATTAATGTGAGCAGTATTTTGGAATCATACTGGAGAATCATGGCAGCACTCAACATGACATAGAACGCAACTAATAAATTTCAAAACTAAACAATCAGCTCTGGAAACCTGAAAAAATAGTATTTCCCTTCGCAAAACATCTGACTTTGATTCCCAAGACCTAGTAAATCAGTATATATATGAGACTTCTAAAATCAGTGAGAAAAACCTGTTGCCAAATGGCAGCCTTGGGAGTTAAAGGGTTAACTTCCCCATAAGAAATGCATTGGGGGCATTTTTAGTCGTCGGTTCTTTGTTTACATTTTGGCAATGTCTTCGCGAGTCTTAAGAATCAAGACTGAGACGTTCTGATTGGTCTACTGACCGGCTTGATTCTAGTCCATTCCAGAACAGAACGGAGACCGGAAGCGGAGTGAAGTAGTCTCATAAACAAAAACTAATTTGTTTTCCAAGGATCAAATTTTGTTGACTGTGACAGTCCCTAATGCACAAGTTTAAATTTCTTCGACTAGACGCTTACGGGAGGTACGAGCGTACTCAAAGTATATTTATATACATATATAAATGAATCATTTCTCATTTTATATGATCGTAGTAGAATAAAATTATCTCTTCATGTAAAGGTTCTAATAGAATGTCATTACAAAATTGAATGCTGTTCAAAGTTAAATTTTTGTTGTAAAAATAGTGTTCCGTGTTTTTAAGCATCCCTTAAATACATTATTAAACGCTGAAACATTGGCAAGAAAGAAGCACATCTGTCTTCACTATTTATTGGAAAATTCTTTACACACCAGTTTTCAAGGTAATTTTCCGCGTCCAGTTATAAGTCTGATCCAATCCAAAATAAAATCAATGGAAAATGCAATTAAAAAATCCATCAAACCGTCACTCCTTCTCCTAGTGATTGGATCCCTTAAGAAGCTTACAACAGACGCATTTCTAATCCTATGTCTTTTTGTAAGTCTAAAGCTTGCCAGAGTCGGTTAATGATACAACGATAGAAATTATACATCCATAATGTTAAGCTAAGAAAATTTTTTGTTACTAAATAGGCAACGAAAATATTTACAATAAAACTTGTCATTTCTATTAATTAGTTGTTGTACTAATTTTGTTCTGTCAAGACTTCTGTGAAACCGGACAGTATAAAAACAAATTTACAATATCAAATGTAAACAAAAAGTGGTTGTCCTAATCTGGTATTTTTCATCTACATCTCAGATCTTTTTTTTTAACTTCTTTCTCAATAAAATTTTATTTAAAAGAAATTGAAATTTTTTTGTAAAAATTTTTGGAAACATGAGGTTTAAAGTTGGAAAAAGATAATATGATATCAACTATAATACCCGCGTGTAACTATAATTTTAGGTACCTCTGCATATATCTTACCAAACAAACACACAAACACACACACACACACACACACACACACACACACACACACACACACACACACACACACACACACACACACACACACACACACACACACACACACACACACACACACACACACACACACACACACACACACACACACACACACACACACACACACACACACACACACACACACACACACACACACACACACACACACACATACAAGCCTGGCTATGATTATGGCAACGCAATGGGAATCCCAAATTATGGCGCCCAGTGAGATTTTCAGGTTATAACACGAGGTTCCATACCTAGATGTCAGCTGTACACTTTTTTCCTGAGAGTATAGTTGTTAAAATAGTTTACACACGGAAAATAAAAATTATACACAGGCGCCACAATCATAGGTACGTACGTGTTGCCACAATCGCCTGCGCACGCTATGTGTATGACGCAGCGTTGCCAGTTCTACTCCGCCCCACCTCCACGCACCTCCACGGCAACCACCACGCCGCTCGGTGAGCTCTTGCGTCTGTCTGGTTCCATGATCTGAGTTTTGGGACATAAGCCACATCGCGTGGCTATGATTGTGGCATCGCTTGCCCAACGTTTGTTTTTAATCGTACTATGAATGCATTGTTATTCCTTTTGAATTGAAAATAGTGTTTAAATAGATTTCTTTCTTGATTTTTAATAGTTACGATTTTTTGTACTATTAATTTTTATTTTTACTGATGATTATAATAATTTTAAAAGTGTTATCGCCTCAAGCATTTTAAAATTGTTTTATTCACTATTATTTCTAGTCATAAATAACTTATTTCAATTATACAATGTAGTTGTTGTATATTGTACAATAGCTACAATTTACAATGCTTTTCCAGCATCCAGACGATAGTTGGCGAATACACATTCAATAGTGATTAAACAAAATGAATTGTTTATGAGTAAAATAATTTATTTACAAGGTACATTTCTTGTGCATTTGTTCTTTTGAAAGAAAGTTCTCTAATTTGTTATTTCTTATACAAAATTAATCTAAATTATACCGTTCTCTTGAATACGTTTCCCTAACTTGACTCAATTTTTATCGATATTGTAAATTTTTAGTAAGCATTATTGTTTCTTGTAAATAAATTGCATTTTAGTATGAGAATTTTTCATATGGCCTTTATAAATCAATTACTTATACCTAAAACCACAAAGATATTTTTCAAATAGGCCTACACTTGAAATTGAAAATGCATGTTAGAAAGACGAGTACTGAATCGGAAGAGACATCAGCTTGTAAAATGCAATGAGGTGGTAAAATGGATATGACGAAAACTTTGTGCTTACTATTTCCTATTTTATTTTATGTTTAAGTTTTATTTGATGCCTTCGTTTCAGCGAGTAAGTTTCAATAATTTTCCAAAATAACAAAAAGAATATTTAACAGAAAATATGATTTTATTTAGATAGTATGTCAATGTAATGCTTAAAAATAATGTTTCTGGAAATTTGTGTTTTTGAAAAATTAAGGCACTCTATTTAAACTGTAAGTTATATTGAATTGAATTTGAACTCAAACATCATCAGCAAACAGAATCGGATCCCATATGAATTTGTTAAGAATGTCCCCGATAACTTTTTGGATGTCTTGTTATTAGTGTATAATAAAATTTATTTGAGCAAAACCGTTCCTTCTAGCTTTAAAGAATCAACCATTTTTCCACTCCAAAGAAAAGCAATGTTAATTTAGTTGAAATCTATAGAGGCTGATCTTTTATAAATTGCACTTGTAAAATATTCACTTGTCTCTTTAATAATAGATTGCAAAATTGGGTTTTTAAAAACGAAATTTTATCGGAATTTCAAGCAGGTTTCTGGAAGGGTTACTCAAATGTCGATAATATATATTTTTAATTTGTCATGCATGGTTAATTATAGACTGACGCATAAGAAAGAAAAATGATATTGTTTTTTTGTGGATTTCAGCTCAGCGTTTGATGCGATTGATCGAAAGGCATTCATTTACAAATTATAAAATCACGGAATTTTGTCACGCTTAATAAATAGTTTGAAAAGTTAACAACAGTGAATCTAGCCCCAGCGTGTGGTGTAGAAATGGCGTCACAAGTAGTTTTCTGACTAACACAGGCTTGAGGTAGGGTTGCAATCTCTCACCTACTCGTTTCAGTTTGTTTGTCTTCAGAAAATGCGGTAGGCTTAAGGTAAGCGACAAGTGGTAGTATAAAGTGGAACATATTGAAGTTGTAAATAGCTATAAGTATCTAGGATTTACTTTCACATGTTTCAATTCATGGAACATCCACTTTAAGGAGAAAACAAATTAGAAAAAATTCGCAATATATTCAGTTTGGAGTAATTTAATAAAAAAAAAAAAAATGTACCGCTGGGTTTTAAAATAGTTTGTTTTGAGGCCATAGTGAAAGCAATTAATTATTTGTTACGGCGCACAAGTTTGGGGTTTTATTGAAAGTGATACAATTGAATCGGTCCGGAGTAGTGCAAAAGTAAGGCTTTTGGGCCAGTTCAAGGTCACCCGAGCGATGACGTCATCGATGACGTCATCGAGGTCAATGACCTCATCGATGACGTCATCGATTGCATCATCGATGACGTCATCACCAATGACGTCACTTCCTTGACGTCACACCCATGACGTCACAGAAATGACGTGCTGATGACGTCATCACCCCTTACGTCACCAAGATGACGTCATCGATGTCACAAAGGTCAAGGTCACGCTGAAACCTAAAATTTTTTGGCACCTTTGCTGTTTCTCACACTACGCTCCGAGTTTCAGTCAGGTTACCGTGACCTTGACGACTTGGAGCGAAATTAGATGAGAAACAGCAAAAGTGCTGAGGAAACCTGAAGTTTGCAACGTGACTCTGACTAAACCGTCATGTGACACCGCTCGGGTGACCTTGAACTAGCCCAGCTGCCTTACTTTAACCATTACTGCAACCGCGATGCGCACCCTACGACAGACACCGAGCGACTGACTGTCCGGCCCCGTGCACTCTAGGTATATTGGCTCAAGAGACTAAGACTCTAAACTGTCAGGAATGGGAGTAACCAACTGAATTTTGCAAGGAAAAGTCATTTCATCCAATATTTTAAACAAATCCTCATCAGTAAAACTGACACTAGTCTGTTTTGTATAAAACTTAGGGTGTCCGCGCAACAGTTTGCGCCACTTAGCTAAAGTCGAAACTCTCTTAACTTTGAGTGGTGGACAGTGAGCAACTAATAAAGCCTTAACACGGCTAAGTTTCTTACCTAAAGTGTCCCGCGACATGGCTTCTCCTCACAAAAATCCGCACAATACTGAGAGACTGCTTGTAGAGCATGAGTCAAGGGAAAAGAGGTGGGGGAAACAGCAGGAGTGGGGAAGGTCACAGTGGTGGGGGAAGGTGAGGTGGTACGCTGGAGTATCGCATCACTTCACCATGAGCTGTCCTACAGTCAACACACTGTTCTCTTGGCCCGAGTTGGCACTAGAAGAAACATTTCTGTACAGCTTAGGCTGTGAGAGCCGAGGAAGCAAAGTCAAAGTGGAAATTGTGTTAAACTCCAAGATGAAGAGTCTCCTAAATAAACTAATTGTATCCCTGCAATCCCCTATAACTTTAGAGAAATACCACTTTATTAAGCGACACCTTATACTTTGGCAAAACGAAGTGGAAATGGAAAAGATTACAGTAAAATTAATTTAACTTATAGCTCGGACTGGACACTCATGGCGATACTACATGGCGTGCAAACGCCACCCTAAACATTACAAGTTAGGTTCTTAAGAACCTCTGGTACGATAACCGATGTGCTAGAGTTAAAGTGTGATGACCTTGAGTCAAAACACTGAAATACTACAAGTCGATATCGTCCCAGAGTTAAAGTGTAGTGACCTACATTCAGAACTTGTAAAATTACTTACATATAGAGAGCTAGAGAACAGCGAGACGCACCGCATGGAAGCCGGAGACATACTGGCGAAGCGGTGTTGTGCAGCCTAGGGACCCAGTTGTGGTGGGGGTATAGCCGACACTTAGAGTACAAGTGTTGCGGGTGACCTTGACCCACTTAACTTACCTCGACCTCCCCCCCCCCGACAAAAAGTGCGAGGCCCCCCCCCCCGAACTTTTTTTTTCGGAAAAATTTTTGACCTTGACCAAAAAGTTTTTTGCTCCGGACGAGAAGTGACCCCCCCCCCCCGAACTTTTTTTTCGGAAAAATTTTTGACCTTGACCAAAAAGTTTTTTGCTCCGGACGAGAAGTGACCCCCCCCCTCCCCCCCTCCCCCCCCCACCCCCACCCCCCCACCCCCCCTCCCCCCACCCCCACCCCCCCCACCCCCCCCCACCCCCACCCCCTCCCCCCACCCTGATATCCTGGGCGTGGCAGCCCCGGTGGGGATATAAGGGGGCCCGGCCAGAGCCGGCTCGCAGTCCGCTCCCGCGCGTTGAACGTGAACGATCGGGACGGACCGCCATAGGCATCACTAAACATTGAATGGCGCCTTCAGTGTTTAGCGAAGTCTACTCTAACTTTAAGACTTGTATTAGTTGTAAGATATTGCGCTTGCGTTTGGGTATTTCGAATTGTTTTATATGAGAGTGTTTTACTTGTACCCTACGTCTCCTGTGTGTCTTTTATCCTTTGTGTCTTGTTTGTTATATGTGTTTAATGTGTATGTGCTTGTTCCAGCATTGACTACGTTGAGCTCAATTGTGTGTTGTAAGTGTGTTATGTTTCTAAAGTGTATACGCTTGTTTTAGCAATCCCCCTTGAGTTTTTTCAATGCTCAAAGTAAATTGTAACGTCAGGGAACGGGAGTAGGCCCCCGTGTAAAGCCACTTTTAATAATTGGTAGGCTCCTGACAGGCATGCAAAAGGTTGCGGATGGCATTTGGGAGCATGTCCGTTTGTACGCTGGCATGCAAAAGGTTGCGGCGGCCTCTGCACTCGGACGAGGACGTAAGCCACTAGGGTGTCCTCAGTTAGTTTCCCTTCTGGAAACTTAAAATTATGTAAATAAATCTTTGTTAGCTATTTGTGTTTTTAGTCCCCAAGGCCCCCGAACATTCGTGGTTCGCCATGGATGTACGGGGGCCGAAATTTTTTAATGTCCGTGTGGCCTTGACCCACAAAGACTTGTAAAAATTGAATGCATTGCTAAATTTAAAATATTAAAGATAGGTAACGGGAGTAGGCCCTCGTGTAAAGCCTATTTTAATTATCGGTAGGCTCCTGCCAGGCATGCAAAAGGTTGCGGATGGCATTTGGGAGCATGTCCGTTTGTACGCTGGCATGCAAAAGGTTGCGGCGGCCTCTGCACTCGGACCGAGGACGTAAGCCATTAGGGTGTCCTCAGTTTGTTTCCTCCTGGAAACTCAAAATTATGTAAATGAATCTTTGTTAGCTATTGAAAAGACAATGCAGTAAATGTTTACAAGTCTCGCGTGGCGAAGGGTACACGACATTGGATGTTGCCCTGTTGTCATAGTTGGGTCTCTTCGGAGGCTACAGCGATGACAACCCAAGTGCCCCAGGTGGGGCTTAATTTTTTTAAAGTTTTTTCGTGACCTTGACCTAAATACAGTAATGACCCCCCCCACCCCCTCCCCCACCCCCTCCCCCACCCCCCTCCCCCACCCCCACCCCCTCCCCCACCCCCTCCCCCCCCCCGAACTTTTTTTTTGAGAAAAAATTTTGACCTTGACCAAAAAGTTTTTTGCTCCGGACGAGAAGTGCCCAAACAAAAAATTTTGTACAAAGTAGTGGATTTAGACCAAAGATCATTGGTTTATCAAACCTGTTGAAGAATAAATTGAAAATGGGTGTTTAAAAGCCAAATCTACTACATGATTGATAAACTGGATGTATATGACGTCACCTTCCCCCACCCTTCAACCTCGGGTATAAAGGGACCCGGTTGAGCGCGCTGCTCATTATTGCGTGGACATTCACCGAGTGCACACTCAAAGCCAAACTGTAAAAAAATGGCTCTTTGCGATATTTGTGGTGAGTTTTTCCAAGATGAAGATATCTTTGTTTTACACCGAGAATTGCATCATGAAGAGAACAGAAAAGAAGAGATTGTTGTAAGTGAAGAAGACTTGGATGCGTTTGATCGGTTATTGGAAAACTGCCAGAAGCAGATGGACGACTGTGATAGCTATCTACAGTTACACCGAGAATTGCATCGTGAAGAGGACAGAAAAGAAGAGATTGTAGTAAGTGAAGAAGACTTGGATGCGATTGATCGGTTTTTGGAAAAACCCCATAAGCAAAAGGACTGGGCTAGCTATTTACAGTTAATGCAAAGAAGAAGACCAAGTGTTATTCAATTTGCCGGAGCTGGACCATCTACAGCTGGAGGATTTATTCAAGAAGAGAAAATGGAAGAAGAAGATACGGAAGAAGTGGAAGATGTAAGACAACTGCGTACCCAAGAAGAGGATATGGAAGATATAAGACAACTGCGCACTACAGCCTTGCCAGGACCAGTTGTAATTCATTTCAAAATTAATAACGTGCAATTAGAATTGGAAAATTTTATAACTCAAGCTAAAAAACTAGTTGTAAAAACATTGACGGAAGAATTGGCAAGATTGAACTTTATTAAATTTGGATTGGTGTTGGAGGCTATGTTTACTAATACCGATGGTGAAAATTCACCGAGAGCATTCATTGCTAAAAACCGAACCCTTACAACCACATCTGATATCAACGAAATTTTAGAAGAATGTTTGGTTGAACTGCTAGTGAAACTTCAAGAACATGAAGGAAGAGGATCCGGCTGGACGCTATCATCAATTGAAGGTATGGATGTGAGGGTTCACAAGCATGGATATGGTATGAGAGGAAGCAGCTTTATCCCTCTACCAAAGGTGATCCGAGATACAAGATCATGTATCAATGTGAAAAATGAGGATAATGAATGTTTCCGGTATGCAATGTTAGCAAAATATGTGGAAGTGGAAGACCATTCCTGTAGACCTAGCATAGCATACGAAGCTGTTCAACACCGCTATAACTTCCAAGGTATGTCGTATAATGTTAGTCTTAATGATGTTGCTAAATTTGAAAGAAAAAACCCAGGAGTTTCAGTTAATGTGTTTGGTTTAGACGAATCAAATAACGTATACCCGTTACGAGTTACAAAGACTGAACGTCAAAATCATACGGATTTACTGCTATTGACCAAAGGTGAAACATCACATTATGTTTACATCAAGAACTTTGAAACTTTGGTTGGACGACAAGTGACTAAAAATAAAATTAGAGTAACAGTGTGTAAGAGATGCTTTTGTTTCACAAATAAAGACTTGAGACGTGGAGGATCAGAGTGGTTGTCAGAACACCAACGTCTTTGTAATGACAACTATGAAGTGAAGATTAGTCTGCCACTACCATCTAGAGCATTTGTCCAGTTCAATAAAACAGTTCACCAATACCGGATTCCACTAGTTATCTTCGCTGACTTTGAATCCACGTTAGTGCCACAGGAACTTCCGGATGGTGAAGTAACTAGAAGAACCAAATATCAATTGCATCAACCTAACAGTTTTTGCTTATTGGTGAAATCTACTTTACCTGAAGAACAATTGCAAGACTATGGCTTAACATCCACTCCAATACTCTACCGTGGTGAAGAAGCCGCTAAGTATTTTGTAGACCAGTTGTACGACATTGCTGAAAAGGCGCAACGCTTATACGGTAATGTTGTACCTATGAAACCTTTGAACCAAAATCAACAATAAGAATGCAATTCGGCAACAAGATGTTATTTATGCAAGAAGAGCTTCAGTGAAGAAAATCAAAAGTAAGAGATCACGATCACCTGACAGGGTTATACAGAGGAGCTGCTTGTAATTCATGCAATATAAATTACAAACTGCCAAACTTTATCCCTGTCGTGTTACACAATCTTAGCGGCTATGACTCTCACTTCATTATCCCAGAGTTAGGACGAGATGATGGAAAATTGAAGTATTAGCTGAAACATTGGAGAAGTACATCAGTTTCTCAAAAACAGTAGGTAAAATTAAACTTCGCTTCGTAGACTCTTATAGATTTATGTCATCTAGTTTGAGTAAATTGTCTGAGAACCTAAGAAGAGAAGACCTAAAAGAAACCAGCAAAATTGTACCTGAAGATAAATTGGACTTAGTAATGCGTAAAGGAGTGTTCCCCTATGATTACATAACTTCTGCAGAAAAATTTGAAGAAACCAGTCTGCCACCGATTGAAGCCTTCAATAGCAAGTTAAATGAAAGTGCAATCACCGTTGAAGACTACAATCATGCTTGTAATGTTTGGAACCAACTAAACATTCAAACCTTAGGGGAATATTCTGACTTTTACATAAAATTGGACGTAACTCTGCTGTGCGATGTGATGGAAGAATTTCGAAACACCTGCTTCTCCGCCTATGGACTGGACCCTCTACACTCGTACACATCTCCAGGATTAGCATGGCAAGCTATGCTAAAGTCAACCAACTGTCGATTGGAACTTCTAACAGATATTGATATGGTGCTCATGATAGAATCTGGTGTACGAGGCGGTTTGACACAAGCTGTAACACGTCATGTGAAAGCTAACAACAAGTACATCCCAGGCTTCGACGAGAGACAACCATCGGTCTACCTTGGCTACTTTGACGCAAACAACCTTTATGGTTGGGCAATGTCAAATCCGCTTCCCTACGCTGACTTCAAATGGATCGACCCGGCCACCATCGGAGACATCTCACAGATTCCAAAGGATGGTCCAAAAGGCTATATTTTGGACTGTGATTTTGAATACCCGGAGCACCTCATGACCATCACTACGACTTGCCTCTCCTAGCCAAGACTGAAGTTTCACCGACAGGAAGATGGCCGAAATTGATGATGACGTTGGAGAATAAAGATCGGTATGTGGCTCACTACTGGGTAGTTCAACAAGCTCTTGATTTGGGTCTACGTGTAGTGAGAATTCATAGAGCAATTGAATTCACCCAGTCTTGTTGGTTGAAACCATATATTGATTCCAACACTACAAGAAGAGCAGCGGCAACATCAGCATTTGAAAAGGACTTTTACAAATTGATGAACAACGCCATCTTCGGGAAGACCTTAGAAAACAAAAGGAAACACAAGATTGTAAAATTAGTAAGTGATCCTAAGAAATTGGAAAAATTAGTGCAAAAACCAAATTTTGGAACATCCATGATTATAAACGAAGATCTAGTTGCCGTCAGTATGAAGAAAACAACAATAGTGATGGATCGTCCGTTATACATTGGAATGTCGATTTTGGATATAAGTAAAACTCTGATGTATGATTTCCATTACAACAAAATGGTTAAACACTACGGAAGAGACAACATTGGAGTTGCATACATGGATACCGACGCGTTTATCTACTGGATAAAGACTTTGGACATGTATGAAGACCTAAGGAGTTTCCATACAAAAACGATTTTGACTTCTCTGACTATCCGAAGAACCATCCAAATTACAATGAAAGAATAAAAAAGTAATCGGAAAATTTAAAGATGAAGCAAATGGAATGCCTTTAGAAGAAATAGTGGCACTGATGGCAAAATTGTATTCATTTAAAATGTACAACGAGAACAACACACCAACAGTCAAGAAAGCAAAAGGAGTCAAAACATCGTACTTGAAGAAACATGTGACATTTGACCATTACAAGACCTGCTTGTTTGAAGATTCTACAATGTCTGCAACGTTCAACACTATTAGAAGCTTTAAACATGAGGTCTACAGTGTCACTGAAGTTAAAAGGGCACTATCAGCTCGAGATGATAAAAGGCATATTATGCCGGATAAAATTCACACTCTTCCTTTTGGCCACTACTCTCTAAACCCTATCGACTAGTAACCTATTCTTCGTCCTTCTACAACTTCGACCTTATTCCTTTCTCCTTCCGTAAAAAAATGGGGAACACGGCAAGTCCAACGCCGTGTTCCCATTTTTTTACACAAGTTTGGATGACCTTGACCTATATAAATGATGTGAATATTTAAGACAACATCATTGTGATTATACATGTGATACATGAAACATTCAAACCTGCAATATGAAGAACTTGAAGCAAGAAATTGTCAACGAGCTTCATAAACCTGCAAGAAGAAAGTTTCCACGAAGAAATACAGTGATAAAAGGAATAAATGATTTATATCAAGCGGATTTAATCGAAATGATTCCTTATAGTAAACAAAATAGAGGATTTAAATACATATTGACTATTATTAATTGTTTTTCAAAAATGGCAGATGCTTTACCGCTAAAAGATAAAAGTGGCAAAAGTGTTACAAAAGCAATGGAAACAGCTATACAAAGAGACAAACATACTATAAAACATTTACAAACTGATGATGGAAAAGAATATTTCAATAAGGAATTTGCAAATTTAATGAAAAAACACAACATTAACCATTACTCAACCAATTCAGAGGTAAAAGCATCAATAATTGAAAGATTCAACAGAACTTTAAAAGGTGACATGTATAAGATGTTTTCTAACAGAGGATCGCACGTATGGATTGATATGTTACCAAAACTTATAAGCGATTACAATAACAAGTTTCATAGAACTATCGGTATGAAACCAAGCCAGGTGACTAATAAAAATGAAAAACTTGTATTAAAACGTATAAAACTGAATACTAAACCAAGAGTTGAAAAACTAAAGCCTAAAAGGTTTAATGTTGGTGATAAAGTGCGAATAAGCAAATACAAAGGTGTATTCAGTAAAAGATATCTTCCAAACTGGACAAATGAGGTATTTACCGTATTTAAGGTGCAACCTACAGTACCAGAAACTTACATTTTAAAAGATAATAAAGGACAATTGCTTGAAGGAGGTTTTTATGGACATGAAATGTTAAAATCAACAGTAGGTGATGTATATCTAGTAGAAAAGGTGTTGCAACGCAAAAAAGATAAGGTTAAAGTACGATGGTTAGGATTTAATAAGACGGAAGATTCTTGGATACCTAAAAAGGATCTAATATAATGATAGAGCATCATTTTGGGTTGAACCATTACAAAGGATGGAGATAATACCGCAAAAAGACAATTTTACTATTAATAATATAGATGAACTCACAGTGGATGGTTCTCAATTCAATACTGGGAAACACGGTGTTTTGTTACCAAACACGGTGCGTTGTCTGGTTACCGGTCCTTCCAATTGTGGAAAAACAAATGTAGTATTCAATTTGATTACAAACCCTAAAGGCTTACGTTTTAATAATTTATATGTATTTTCAAAGTCACTACAACAACCGAAATATCAGTTATTGGAACAAATACTCAATAATGTACCTGAAGTTAAATATTTTAAATTTAACGCGAGCGAGAGTGTCATGCAACCGCAAGAGGCTAAACCATTCTCAGTATTCATATTTGACGATGTATCTTGTGAAAATCAAAATACAATAAGGAATTACTTCGCCATGGGTCGACATAACAACATAGATAGCATTTATATTGGTCAAACTTACAGCAAAATACCGAAACAGCTCATTAGAGACAATGCAAACATGTTAATTGTATTTAAACAGGATGAAACCAACCTAAAACACATATATTATGACCATGTAAGTGCGGATATGCCATTTGAACGATTTAAAGAGTTGTGTGGAAAGGCTTGGGCTGAAAAGTATGGGTTTTTAACAATTATGAAGGAACAACCGCTAAACAATGGTCGATACAGGATAGGATTTGATAAATTTATACTAATACACTGATCATGATGTAAAACATTCATTGTTGTACAACACGTCTTGCTACAAACATGGTTAACCAAGAAAAGTTAATAAAGGAAATAAAATCACTTAGTGATTCTATTCGAGATAAAAACAGAGCATTAAAATTAGGTATTAGCGAAAGGGAGAAATTTCTTGAATCTACTTTTAAACCTATTACTGAACCCTTGAAACAATTAAACAAAAAATTTGCTAAACCCGTTTTGGAAGGAGATGCAATTGCACCTATTACAAAGTTTGAAAGAGAAGATGTAAAATCAGAAGATTTTAGTGATGAAGACCTGGAATCCTCTACATATAGTGGTTTTACCGGTGAAGAACCTGAAAGAGAGCTAGAATCACCAGACTATAGTGGTATAAGAGAATTATATGAAGTAAAAGCTAAAAGAGGACATGAAGATGTATCAACTGCTAGTGAAGAGGAAAAAGAAGAAGAAGCAAGGGAAGGTCCGTCAAACATAAGCTTGTTGGGTGAAAACATTCATAACAAAGGGCCTTTAGGAAGGAAATACATGGTAAAAATGTTACTCGGAACAATTCCTAATAAGAATTACCATAGTTATGGAGCGAGATTAACAGAAGATGGTTTAATGATAGGTAATAGCCCGTTAAACGTTGACGAACATGATAATATTGTCATTGGTGATCAAAGGTATAAGGGTACAAAAGGATTATTTGAATTATTATTTGAAAATAAGCCTTCAGTATCGTTAGTGAAAGAAAAAGACATGGAAGCATATAAAAATATTTTGGAACAGACAAATGCATATAGGAGAATGTATTTACCTGACCAACTTCCATTTAGATCTAAGTCTTTAAAATATAGAGAATTTGTATCCAAGTTAATACCAACTAGAAGACAAACAATGCCGTTAACACAAAGAAAACCTGTAAAACGAAGATTTATGGCATCCACTTTAGATGTAAGTGCTCAGGAAAGAAGAAAAAGAAGTAAGTCTGTTACGGGTACAGGTTTAATGAAGAAACTATATAACACAAATGTGATTTATTACAATAATATCAATAAATTGGTGGATAGAATGAAACTAATACATGAAGCTAAAGAAGCGGGTCATACTGGATTGGAAAACGAATGGGTGGCTTTAGTGGATGAACTCCGAAACCGTGGGGTAATCTTATAAAAAATGCGTTGCTCCCTAAAATACTATTCAGTTGCACCATGAGTGTTGACAAGTTCGGACGTTACTCCTCGGATGGGTTATATTACGCAAATAATTTAAAAAGAGGAGCTGGTTTACCACAAACACCTGATGGGGATTATGATATGAGTAATAAAAGGTTAAAAAACATAAAAGATCCCACAGATGAAAACGATGCAATAAATTTAAAAGTATTAAAAGAAAAGATATCACCAACATTAAGACTACAGAAAAACACATATGACGCAGGTAATCATAGAATTGTCAATGTTGGTAAGCCAAATCAAAACGCTGATGCAATAAACAAAGGTTATTTATCATCAGAATTAAAAAATACGTTAAAATTCAATGGAAAAACGTATACTGCTGAAAATAAACGTATATCCAACGTAGATGACCCTAAAGATGCAAAAGACAGCGTAAATAGACGCTATTTACATTCATTAATACCTGAAAAGACAAAAGATGGTTTTTCTTTTTATAAATTTGTTATTAACGATATAGGTTATCCGAAAAATGAAAATGATGCTGTAAATTTAAAATATATAAAAGATCATTGTATTACACGTGATGTAGGAGTTATTGATTGTCTAGGTAATTGTTTAGCGAATGTTAAAGATGGTTCGGCACCATCAGATGGTGCAACAGTGGGTCAAATGAAGGAAACTTTAAAGCAAGAAACATCTGGATTTGTAAAACAGGATCAAGTAGTATCACGGTCGGGTGATGTGTTTGTACAAGGAAATGAAAAGTTTATTTTACTTGAACAAAAAAATAATGTTTGGATTGCAAAGACATGAAATTATCAAATGCGCAATTAGCTACAGATGCTCATGATGTTCCGATTTTATCACAAGTTTTACATACTAATCCAAACAATTATCATAGAAGTTGGTTGGGTACAAATAGAAGAATAATTGACATATTTCCAGGTATCGATGATTACGATTGTGTTGTAGTAAAACAATCTTTAATATTAGACAAACCAAAAGGTAGTACTTTCAATGCGAAAAATAAGAAAATAGGTAATTTGGCATAAGGAACAGATCCAAAGGATGCTGCAACTGTAGGACAAACATTACAATATGATAGTGCAAATCAAGAGTTTATTTATAATACCAAAAGATTTAAATTAATGGATGTAAATGATTATCAAAATATATTAATTGCAGATCCAAATTCATTTAGCGGATTTAGAAAATTGTCTGGTGAGGAATTTATTCATAAAAATCATGTATTTAGAAATGAAGCAGACAGATCATTAATTAGTGCAGATTTAAAATATTTTAAATGTCCCGGGAATGATGCAAATGTAACTGATGAAGACTAAGAATTTGTATAAAAACTGATATGGGTTAGAAATCGGGACTAATATTATAAAAATGGGTTACACTCTAGAATGTTATTCAGTTGCACCATGAGTGTTGACAAGTTCGGACGGTATTCATCAGATGGATTATATTACTTTAATACTTTAAAAAGAGGTGTTGGATTACCACAAACACCTGATGGAGATTATGATATTAGTAATAAACGGTTAAAAAACATTAATGATCCCACAGATGAAAATGATGCAATAAATTTAAAAGTATTAAAAAAAGAGATAGTACCAACACTGAAATTAGATAAAAACACATATAACGCGGGTAATCATAGAATTTCCAACGTTGGTAAGCCAAATCAAAACGCTGATGCAATAAACAGAGGTTATTTATCATCGGAATTAAAGAATACGTTAAAATTTAATGGAAAAACGTATAATGCTGAAAATCGGCGTATATCCAACGTAGCAGACCCTGTAGATGAAAAAGACAGCATAAATAGACGCTATTTACATTCTATAATACCTGAAAAGACAAAAGATGGGTTTTCTTTTTATAAATTTGTTATTAACGATATAGGTTATCCAAAAAATGAAAATGATGCTGTAAATTTAAAATACATCAAAGATCATTGTATTACACGTGATGTAGGAGTTATTGACTGTCTTGGTAATTGTTTAGCGAATGTAAAAGATGGTTTTGCACCATCAGATGGTGCAACGGTGGGTCAAATGAAGGAAACTTTAAAACAAGAAACCTCCGGTTTTGTGAAACGAAACCAAGTAGTAACACGTCAAGGAGATGTATTTGTACAAGGAAATAAAAAGTTTACTTTACTTGAAGAAAACAATTATGTTTGGGATGGTAAAGGAAAGTTATTGACAAATTTAGGTATTGGTGAAAAGCCTGGTGATGCTGTTACTTATGAACAGATAATACAATTAGAGCCAACTGGAAAAAAATGGTGGAATTGTGATAACAAACGATTAACAAATGTTGCAGACCCTGATTATGCCAATAACGCTGTAACTGTTAATTTTCTTGTTAAAGTAATAGGTAATTTATTATTTGATATGAATAATTATATTGTAGCAGGACAACATAAACCTATTGACGAAAAAATGAGAAATACATGGATTAAACAAGAAATTCTTTATAAATATTTTTTTAATCATAACACACAAAAGTTTAGATCATCAGATTGGGGTACTTTTGATATTTAACTAAATAACACCATATATTACATCATTTATGTGCAACCTGTCATAGAGGTAACACATGGGTTACGCTTTTCAAATATAAAAGACAATCATGGCGTTTCATTACACCAGTCCATATCGAGACACTATACGGAAAGGAGGCGGTATCACGTCCACAGCGGTTTCTCTGTTAAGTAAAGCTTTAAATCGTATTCCAGTAGGATCTATCGTAAACAGAGCAATAGACGCTTTACCATACGAATTTCACATACCGGGAGGTTATCAGTATTGCGGACCAGGAACTAAATTGAAAAAAACGACTGGAAAGAGGTGATCCAGGCATAAATAAGTTAGATCAGGCTTGTAAAGAACACGATATCGCATATTCCACGTTTACCGATTCAAAAAATAGGTCAATCGCTGATAAAAAGCTAGCGAATATAGCTTGGCAACGAGTAAAGTCTAGTGACGCTAGTATTGCGGAAAAAGCAGCAGCTTTAGCGGTAACAGCAGGTATGAAGGCTAAAACAGCGGTAGGAGGTGGAAAAAGGAGGGGTAAGAATAAAAAAGGATCAACCAAGAGAAAACATGGTGGTAATATTAGACTAAAAAGACGTTCTCCGAGGAAAAATAATAAAAAACCGACAATATGGTCAATGGTAAAAAACGGGGCTGGTCTATACCTAAGACCGTATCGTGCATATTAAATAAAAGAAATCAATTGGTTATACCACATAAAGCGTTGACTAATGTTGAATTATTTAAATATATTTCCTGTTTAAAAATACCATTTTTCCGCGGAGTATTTATGAAAGACAGTTTACCAAAGAAAATATGGAAAAATGAGACTGGAATCGTAAATTTGGATAATACTGAAGGGTCCGGCACCCATTGGGTGTGTTATAAGAAACTAAATAGTAATGTATATTATTTTGATGGTTTTGGAAATTTGCCACCACCTAAAGAACTTGAACATTACTTTAAATCTGCTAAAAACATATATTACAACTATAAAAGAGAACAACCTGATAATACTTCAATATGCGGCCATTTATGTTTGGAATTCCTAGCTAAAAGTATCAGTCACTATTGAGATGTCTTCCTATACGGTATCATTAAGAGGAAAATCGTCCACTTTACGAAGTATCCTTTTTCCAGCGTTACGCTTGCAAAAAGGAAGATTTTGGGAGGCAGCACTGTTGGATTTTACAACTTACAACTCTATTCCCAATGTTACGGAAGGTAAAAATAACTTATTGCATTATTATAAAGGAAAAGATGCCAGTGGTAAGTTAACAGACTTAGAAGACTGCAGTTTACCCACAGGTTCTTATGAAATTGATCATATTAATGAATTTTTGCAAAATAAAATGGGAAAAGACAATATATCGCTAAAAGGTAATAATAATACAATGAAAGCTGAGCTTACTTCAAAATATTATATAGATTTCACTAAGCCAAACTCAATTGGTGATTTATTAGGATTTCCCAAAGATGGAGCAATTTTAGAACCAAATAAAACACATTCCGGTAAACAAACTGTAACAATATTAAAAGTCAATAGTATAGACATAACTTGTAACATTATACAAGGAGCTTACAGAGATGGAGCAAATACTCATATAATACATACTTTTTACCCCAGTGTACCACCTGGATTTAAAATTGTTGAAAAGCCGCAAAACCTGGTATATCTACCTTTGAACACCACTTTCATTTCAGACATCGTGTTGAACGTATTGGATCAAGACGGTAACTTGATAGATTTCCGAGAAGAGCCTATTACGGTTAGATTACATTTAAAATCAACACTTTAATACAAAATCATGGGTTTAACATTTAAAAGCGAACAACCTACGGGAATCCGCATTAGTAGCTCTTCAGCTGTGGAGGAGTTAACACGCGAGAACATTCGTTTCTTAGAGAGAATTGGATTAAAAGTAACCGATAATGGATATACTGGATATAGCTCAGGGTCCAACATTCGACGAAACCCTATGGGAAAAAGAATATCACACCCACAACCCTTACACTTCATCAAAATTAAACAATAACGATGAAATTCGTATTCCCATACAAAATCAAGACATTTACACACTACCATGTGAAAGTTACTTGTATATTGAAGGAAAAGTTACTAAAAAGGACGGTACTACTACTGGTACAACAGTTCTATTTATAAATAATCCCATGGCTTTCCTGTTTGATGAAATTAGATATGAAATATCAGGTGTAACAGTTGATTCTACTAAAAAAGTAGGTATTGCAACAACTTTAAAGGGATTAACATCTATATCACCTAATGAAACCAATTTAATACAACCTGCAGGATGGGTTTTACCTGCAAAAGACACAATCACTCCAGATACAAATGGAAATTTTGATTTTCATATTCCGTTACGTTTGTTGCTTGGTTTTGCTGAAGATTATAGGAAAATAATATTAAACGTTAAACAAGAATTAGTTTTGTTGAGATCTTCAAACGATAAAGATATTATTAAAGCTCCAGACGGTACAACAGATGCAACTTTAGAATGGAAATTAACATTAGACAAAATTGTATGGAGAGTTCCACATGTAAAATTAGCTGACGAGCATAGAATGCTACTATTAAGAAAGTTAAAGGCTGATCGTGATATTGTAATTCCTTTTAGAAGTTGGGAATTTCATTAACATCCCAGCTTGCCAACTACGGATCGACACACTTGGACAGTTAAAACATCTAATTATGTGGAACGAGCCAGGTATATTATATTTGGTTTACAAACAGGCAGAAGAGACACCATCACCAAACATGCAGGCCAATTTGATCATTGCAACTTGGAAAATATTAAAGTTTATTTAAATTCACAATTTTTTCCATACGATAATTTAAATGTGTCATTCGCTGATAAAAAGTACAGCATATTGTACGATATGTATGCAAGATTCCAAAGTTCATATTATGGTAAAACGAATGCACCTTTACTATCACCAGAAAAATACTTAGATGGTTACCCTATAGTTGTAATCGATTGTTCTAAACAAAATGAATCGGTAAAATCATCAAGTGTAGATATAAAAATAGAAATGGAATTCAACGCGCCTATATCGGCTAATACAACTGCATACTGTTTAATTCTACATGATAAAATCGTAACATACACACCTTTAACTGGAATTGTTAAAAATGTATTGTAAAAGACCGGTTTTCCTACATTCCAATGCATTCCGCGAGTATAAAAGCAGAGCGTTCAGCTCGCTCCTTATCAGTTTGTTGCCTGTTGTTGTATGGGTAGCATCTTATTCAATATGGCTTCTCCTAGTGGTACACAAGAAAATGTAGTAGATATTGAGAAGGAGATATCCGACTTTTTAGATCTTCAAGGTCAACCGGAGGGAGATGAACACAACGCTTGCGGACAACTCCACGCCAGTAATAATGTTGAGGAAAAAGGTAAAAGAAGAAAGAATGCACACAAGAGGAAAAGGGATATTGAAGATAATATTTCTCCTAACATATTAAGTGAGGTATTCTTGCGAATATTTTACCCAATCTCTTCCAGTTTGGACAAAAGTGTTTTAATCGGTGTTATGAAATCTACAGATTATTCCCCTACTGTAATTTTAACTCATGGACCCAAAATGATTTTGTTTACGGACACTGCTTGGGAATCGTTTATGAAACACTTGCATCTGCTAGAATGCTATTTAAGTAGTAACATGTTTGGAAGAAAGACAAGAGTAGGCCTTTTGGATTCAAATGTGGAAATCGATATTGTTAAACATCGTGGTGATCATCAGTTGCGGTTTAGAGACACAACAAGACATGATAACAAGATTCAACTTAATCGAGAAGAGTTTTTTATTCTAACTTGTGCAACTGAACCAATAACGAGATACTTGAGACAACTGGTGTTTTCAAGTTCAATTATTAAAGATTATCTGGAAGACACTTTGGACAAACAACCGGACGCACCTATATTGTACGGACCTGTAGATACTTCTATATTCAATAGGGTTCCTCATGAAGTACAAATGTGGAGACAATTGGAAAAGTACGCTCAACTACATAAGAAATCAGTAAAACATGAAAAAGAGGAAGAAGAAGGAGGAGAAGAATCAAGTGTTAGTGATGAAAATGAAAACAAGGAAAATGTAAAGATGGAAACCTAAATGACAATTAACTACACAGCAATGGTTAATTTTTAAAACAATATCAAACACTTTGTGGGGTTAGGCCTACCGGGGACGGTGCCCACGTTAAATATACACCAACGCGCCAACAACTGTACGGCCGGGTATAAAAGTCGTACCTACCGTGGTGTGGAAATCAGTTGACCTTTGGACTTCGTCATGAGCAGACGAGTGATCTTCGCAATGGACAAGGAAGAAGAACAAGTAAAGTCCAAACCTGGTATAATTGAGTTCCAAGCGTTTCGGGGTAATGATGATAGATTTATCATAAAAGAACTTGTGTTTTTCGACATCAATACAAGTGTTCCTTATTCGTTTTTATTTAAACCACCATGTTCTTATTCATCTTTAACCAGTAAAGCCGCTACTACCAACAGATGGATTTCAAAACACTTCCATCATATTGATTGGTATGATGGTTTTACAAGTTACACGGACTTGTATCACATTATGCATCACTTTTCAGACAAGTTTACCAATATTTACACAAAGGGGCTGGAAAAGAAAAGATGGATCGAAGGATTTACTCATGTTCCGGTTAATGATGTGGAATTGGATAAAAATTACAAGTATACGATGGAAAATGTTTGTATTTGTACTAAAAGTCCAGAACATGAAAAAGATAGACATTGCGCTTTAAAAAACGCCTATAAACTCGCATCTTACCTTCAAAGTGGGGAAATGGGGAGTGGTGGGGGTAACGGGGGTTATATAAGTGAGGAGCAGACCGGGACCTGGCATGAGTATTACTCGAGATTCCGAGACGACAACATCTCCCAGCAAGAATACGAAGAAGACGATCTATATCTCGACCATGGCATCTCACCAGTTCCTGCAAACTTTGGTTGAGCAGTTCAATGCTCACTCCAAATCTACCATACTACCCGTCAAGAAGTGTTCCGAACTTAAAGACGAGAAGCACTACATTATCCACGCCATGAAGAAGATGGAGACTACAATTGGAGAGGCCATCTGCTGCAGTCTTAGCGAGGCACCGTTCACTCCGGGGGATGAGCCCAAGTTCCAAGTCTACCTGCCGAAACGGTTCGTCCATCTCCTCCAGAACGAGGATCTGCGCTCCATCCAACCCGGCTGTCTCTACCTGGTTTCCCACGGTTGCACGGGTAGCAATTCCACCGAGTTGACCATCCACATCGCCGACAAGCAGCAGTGTTAGATTTAAGTTTTACTGTTGTAAATATGTTATTGTAACGTTTTATAAATAAATAAACCATAAAAAACAAAAAAATACAAAAGACAAAAAAATGCAACATATCAATATGTGAAGTTTGTCACATATTGATATGTTGCATTTTTTTTTTTAAACTTCGCGGGTGACCTTGACCTTTGACCTTTGTATTTCACAGTTACCCCCACCACGCTACAAGTCAAACCTGTTTGAATGCAAACACCCCCACCACTTTTTCATATACCTCCAAGCGCTGTGCCTTGGCTTCATTTCTACTCCAGCAGCCAACCTAGCAACATCAGGATGTCTCTCAACGTAAGCTGTGCCAGCTATGAGGAGGTGACTATCAAGACACAACAGGAGCTGAACAATTTGTACAAGGAGTTGCAGCTAATGGTGGCAAGAGGCTACCGTATAAATGTGCAAGTCTACGCTTGCAATATACGGAACACCCGGCAGCCAAAGGAAGAGCCTGGACACTCATCGACAGCTTCCTCACCGACGTCCATGAAGACCGAGCCGGACAACTTGGATTACTTCAGCTGACTAGCAGTTGTATTTCTTGTTCTAACCATTGTAGAATATGTTTATTTTTTCATTATATTAAAGAAGTAAAAGAGCAAAAACACCTATCTTGTTACTGACATATTAGCTCAGTAACAAGATAGGTTTTTTTTAAAACACAATTTGAATGACCTTGAAACTTCCCCCTCCACTGCTTTGCTACCCCCACCACTTCACTATTGGTGTACATGGCACATCACGATTAGAAACCTCATTCCATCTTCAACAGCCAAACCGACAACATCAACAATGGCAAACCTACCAACAGATGAAAGATGTCCTCACGCATGCTGCGACTTCATCCACGAGTTAGAGAAGAGGATGCAAGAGAGGGAGATAAGAAGAAAGCAGATCCACTCAGAAAATATCATGATAGTCAACGGCTATCTTTTATTGTTCGGCCTTATTATGGTTGTACTTTTCATACTATATGGTATAGTCACATGTGTCGGCAAGGTTGCAGAAGAAAACGCCCGCCACCATCAGTTGGAAAGTTTCAATGTTACTTTGTAGGTTTTCCTTTTTTTAAAACTCCGTTTGGATGACCTTGAAACTTCCCCCACCACTTCACCATGTTCCTGCATGAGTATCACATCACCCGTCATTCCTTGTTCGACAAGCAACCATGGCGGACAACACCATCAGCCAAGCTGACTCCACTACTGATGTTGGAACGACCTTGAACTTTCCCCTCCACTCCTTTCTTTTTTAAAACCCAATTTTAAGTGACCTTGAAATTTCCCCCTCTACTTTTCGATAATGTTACAACTGACTGCAGCTCACCTCATTCCTTGCTTAGCTGCCATGGCGGAAGGAACTCTTTCTCAAGTTGACTCCACTACGGACGAAGCATTTCCCTTGCGGTGGACTGTTCATTTACAGGATGCGACAGAAGTGGAAGTCTTGTATCAAAAATTACTCAATGTATTCAACGGGAACCCTGGACCTCTTGAATGTAGAATGGATTTGAATTTTGATGCAACCAGGGTCGGCACAGAACCTTCAACTTCAAGCCAGCCTCAGCAACGAGATTTTACACATTTATACACTCCAATATCACCGGAAGATGTAACTGTCTGCGAGGCTGACTCAACTACACGTTATGTTCAGCCAAAGCCTTGGGTGTTGATTATTAACAATGTGTACAAAGTGGAATTGGTATGTAATAGATTGAAGGAGTTGATGGTACAAGATCCCGGCCTGCGCTTTCAAATAAATATACATTTCATCTGGAGAGCACCTGCACGGGGCTCTTCGTCTGACAGCTCTCCAAGTACTACGGACGAGGAGGACGACTAGTCATCTTTTTTAAAACTCTGTTTGAATGACCTTGACCTTTCCCCCTCCACTGAGTTTATTTAAGGTGCACTCTCACTGACTACAGCATTATTTCATTGCGCACCTTCACCGCAGCAACATGGAAAGTCAACTCAACTACTGTTGCGAACAGAAATGTTTTTCATGGCCAAATGACATTGATGTGGTGGATGGCCTGGCTTGTAGAACATGTGAAGCTTTTGGTCAGTGCATGTGTAAGTGCAAGTCTTGGAAGAAGCCGAAACCGAAGTTGAAGACATTCCATGTGTACCAAATGAGAGGGCATAAGTACACTTGTTGCCCTGAACGTTGCATTGAATTTAAACTAAAACAGCTAACTGGCTGCAAATTGTGCAACAATCATTTTGCAGGTTTTTGCAAACATTATTTAGGAGCGTGTCAATACAGATCAACTTGGCATACCGAAGCACTCACTATCAATGAAATCGCTATAGACTCACAAGAGTAGTCTTTCTACTCTTTGACTTTTTTAAAACTCCGTTTGAATGACCTTGAAATTTCCCCCACCACTTCCCCATATATCTAGAGTACGCAGGGCCTGGAGGTCAGTCGCTCGGCAGCTGTCGTAGGGTGCACATCCGTGTTGTGCAGTCTGCTGTGCAGTTTTAATTTTAACCAGTTCAAGGTCACCACACTTGAACTCTGGCGAAAACGTCAAGCTGTTAAACACAATCCTAAGCCCCAGGTTCACAGTCGACCTCAAGGTCATCACACTTTAACATGTAAATTTAAGGTAGCACCGAAACGGTGCTACCTGGCTTGACATTTTCGAGTTTCCCGAGGTCTTCGCAGTTCCCCCCACCACTTCCCATATACCTAGAGTGCGCGGGGCCGGACAGTCAGTCGCTCGGTGTCTGTCGTAGGGTGCACATCGCGGTTGCAGTAATGGTTAAAGTAAGGCTTTTGGGCCAGTTCAAGGTCACCCGAGCGGTGTCACATGATGGTTTAGGCAGAGTCACGTTGCAAACTTCAAGTTTCCTCAGCACTTTTGCTGTTTCTCATCGCAAATTCGCTCCAAGTTGTCAAGGTCATGGTAACTGTGACTGAAACTCGGAGCGTAGTGCGAGAAACAGCAAAAGTGCCAAAAAATTTTAGGTTTCAGCGTGACCTTGACCTTTGTGACATCGATGACGTCATCTTGGTGACGTAAGGGGTGATGACGTCATCAGCACGTCATTTCTGTGACGTCATGGGTGTGACGTCAAGGAAGTGACGTCATTGGTGATGACGTCATCGATGATGCAATCGATGACGTCATCGATGAGGTCATTGACCTCGATGACGTCATCGATGACGTCATCGCTCGGGTGACCTTGAACTGGCCCAAAAGCCTTACTTTTGCACTACTGTCCGGAGACTTGTTATTAAGAAATTATTTTAATCGCCGTTCAGTACTCCAAATTATGCATTATATTACGAAACTTCCTTTGACAAATTATATTTTCACACTTTAAATACAATCATAAGTTATTTACTAGTTTTAAATATGTCTACGAGTGGATTACAAAAAATTTTAGCCAAACATATTTTTAAGAAGAAAAGTATTATTTTTTCCTCGAAACGGATATTTTGGTGCAAAAAATTGGAACTGTTAAGAATGTAATTTAACCGTAAACTTTGAAGAGCCTGAAAATGTGCGAACATATTTAAAAGCAACCGTGGAAGTGTTACGTGGAAAGTGATTAGACGGAGTGTAGAGGACGCGCGCGTACATCTGTCAATCACAAACTTATTGTCGCTTGACCTTGAACTTGGAGATAAGAGTTCCCTTTGTCAAAACGATTCGGATGTTATATCTTGAGCAATCAAAACTAGAACGGTTACAACTGTTCTTTTTGTAATTTTCAGGAACATGAGACAGTTTTTCATTTTGTTGCAGTTTGTCCTATATTAACGCAAATTATAAAAATTCGGTTCGGGAAAAACGTTTTGAGCGAAATCAAATTTAATCAATATTTAAACGTCAGGAATTTGTAAAATATCTTAGGACGTAGATTTGTAAAATATCTTAAAGGAGCTTGGCAGTGTAGGTGGGAAATGATCCAAGCATTTAGTTTTTGAATCTGATAAATAAAAGATTAAAACAAACATACTGTTATTTTTATATTAGTATTTATACGTGCATCACTTTTATCACTTTATCAATGCAGATTATAAACCTCGCATCATAAAGGATGTCTAAATAATTGTCTTTATCGAATTTTGTGCAACGAGTAATAATATGTTGATATTTAAATCCCCCATTAAATTATTAGGACTCGATTTTATTGATGATTGACCTAGTCCCACAAGGCTTGTATAAAATTATCGATGTCTGAATCTGGGCTGCGGTAAACACATAATAGTTCACATGCCTCACCGGCTCACCGGAAGGTGAGCGATAGGCAGCTGGGCACGCCCCCCAGTCGCAGCTGTCGGCAGGTTACAGGAATCGCACTGTCAATATGGACCACAATGCCGTCATTTTTATTAATTGGATTATTTGTTTTAAATACATTATACCCATCAAGTTGCTCTATTTGTAGGTTTCCATGTAACCAGGCTCCGCTCAAAACAATACAATGAATTTTTATAAGTAAATTATTTAAGACAACAAACCTTTGGTCAATGTTCTTTGAGTAACTACGAATATTCTGGTGCACAACATTAAAACATAACTTATTCCCCGCATTACTAAAGTTTAAAATATCTTGATAATCCTTAATTACCTTACAATCTATTAAAAAGTCATTATCATCTCTACCAATTAAATCAACCATTTGGTTGAGTTCCGGTGTTCGGTTAAGTGACAACTTTTAAAGAAATATAAAGCAAAATACATGTTTTATATCAACATAATTACTAAGAGGGAACGGAAGTTAATGAATAGGCAAAATAGTAAATGAATTAATAGACACTAATCTAAATATCAATAAACAGTTATTAACCTAAATCAGTATGTCAAGAATGTTAAAAAGAAGAGTTCATTAGAGTAGTTGGTAGTGAAGTATAAAATTCATATTTTATTAATTAATCTCAAGTAAATTTATTATTTAACCAATCAATTAAGGCTATAACTTGCTCTGTACAGGGCGGTCTCGGAACCTAGCCTCCACATGTCATTTCAGGATTTAAGCATTAAGTATATGATGGGTTAGTTTTCTAGATACAGTTTATTATTAATAAATTAACCTTTGCAATTAATTTAGTATACGTAGATTATAATTAGCCTCATCAAAATGGGTTTGGTTCTTGGTTCTGTGCTTGGCGGCGATCCGTCTAGGTAATACCTACAGTATGTCCTTCAGAGACGTTACCTAGGTTCAGTCAATAAGTCAGGAAATTCCCGGGTATCTTATTTCACGCCATATACCTTACTCCGCACCAAATACCATAGTCACCTTTTAGTCAATCACCCAAAACCTAGAGATGACCAGTCAGCCCATTCATGTTGTTGCTCGGACCCAGTAGTCTATCAATTCAGCTTCCCAATAGTTTCTCAGTAGCTCAATACCGCCATAGGTCCACAATCAGCATATCCGAATACCCATTATCCACAGTCAACCGACATATTCCCGTTGCAAACGGTTCAAAAGATATTCAGCAAAATCCTATAAAACTACAGCCGCCATTTTGAAAAATTGACCACAGCAGGCGAGCGCATTGTCGAACAATTGTAGAGAGTGGTAGACTTTTCACCATCGTTTTTCTCAGGCAATTTTACAGAAGAATCAATCAAAATATATTCTTTTGCAATTACTTCCGGGTTGAACCCTAATTTAACTAGACTAAATGACAACATCCATTGTACTTTGTTTTATAAGTCTATTAAAATAAATATTATCATGATAAAGTTGTTTTTTCTTATTTGTTTCATTGAATGTCTCACATAATTTACAGATCTAGTTATTACAAGTTAGCCGTAAATATTGAGGTCAATCACCACTGTGAAATACTACGGCTAGTATTTTGTGTCTATCTACCATAGTGGCAATTTTTAACGTTTGACGGGGGGCGCTGAAAACCCCAGTCTTGTTATTATCTAACATCGACCAGTTGTTAGTAACCATCATTAATTAATAGCCCAATGGCAAATGGCAACTGGGTCCGTTTAATAAGTGTAAAAAGTGTAGGCCTAATTGATTCAGTTAATTTATTGGTAATTTAATGGAATAATGGAAAAATACCCTATCGCAGGAAATAGTTGTAGACAGGCCTGGTTTTGCATATGTATCGGCTTAAAGGACTGCAGCCTACCGTGAAAAATGTTGGAAGAAGGCTTTTTGGAGGCAAATTTTTTAATAATGTGCAGAAAATTTTGATCAGTGAAAAAATCGGCAGAAAGACAGAAAAAACAAACTATCCAAGCTATATTATAGTTCAGCGTTGTGCGTCATTCAAGAGCTTTATTTATTCATTTATGGGGAAGGCACTTTATAATTTATTCCACTCTCTTAGCAAGGACATACATTCTACTGTCCCAAAGTTACATCGTAATGCTTCAAGGTCGGTGGAGGAAAAGCATAGAGGAAAAGACTACAATCTAATGTTTTACATAGCCAATACTTTACTTAGGTAATACTATACTTTATTAAAATGACTCAAATAAATCGTAAAGAATGTAACCCATTAATTACATCTTTTAATTACCTTTGTTTATTTATTTATTTTTTCAATGAGTTAAGTAGTACGATTAAAATTTAACAAAGTTGTAAGGTTTAAATGATTTAAATATTGAATGAAACGAATAAGAAATATTAAGTATTAGTATAATATGTATTGATTATCATGCAACCCATCAGTACCTATGCGTTTTAGTGTGTCGGACAATTTTTTCCCTCTCTTTTTCTTTTGTAGACAGTTTCCTCGTAGTAATATTTGTATATTTCATTTGTTTTTATTATAATACAACATGGAAAAAATACATGTTTTTAAAATTAAAAAAATGGTTGGTTAAAATTAGCTTCTACCTAAGAAGAATAGTTATATTATGGAAAATAAAAGTTAATTGTAAATTAAGTGCCTTAAAATTGTTAGTATAATTATCAATAGTAATAAATGCAATATGTCTATATATGTATAACTTTTTGTGACGTACGGGTTCGTTTTAGAAATAACAATGTAAATAGTTTCAATAAATTAATTATGTTGAGTAGTTAATCGAAGACATCAAATTTTCTTTGAATACTATACTAATAGGTCCATCTAAAGTTTTCTCAATCGATTTAAAATGAGAGTTTTAATTAAGTGTGTGCAATTGATTTTAAAGAGATGACCAGTTATTCATGTGTGAAAATGAACATATACTGTAATAGGTTATTTGATTTTGATGTAGGTTTAGGCCTATAAGTGAAGTTTACACTTTATTTTTACTAGGAATAACTCTGACGGATAATTATGTCCGATGTTCACGACAAGTCGGTCTGCGCGGGAGAGAGAGAGAGAGAGAGAGAGAGAGAGAGAGAGAGAGCCTCCGTATTTTTCGACTTAGCGAACCGATTGGGGAACGTTCTAGAAAGAGGCTGTCGGATACCGGCGCTGTGGCCAGTGAATCAAGAATCGCTACTATATGCAGTGCTGGCGGCACGAACCGTCACACGTTAAAGACAGCTAAATTATTTCGCAATTTTCATCGCATTTTATTTAGGACCACTTCATTCAGAAATCGCTAACGACAATTCAAACATCAAATTATTAATGTATGAAATGAATACAACATGATGTATAATTATCATCATAGCTGTCGCTTTCGTCTAGTAGGGCATCAATTAATTCATAATTAATTATTGTCATGTAGCGAAATTCCGTCCTTGCTACGATTTTACCGCATTTTGACTAATTCCTCCTTGACACATACACATCTATCTCTCTCGGACAGTAGTTAATAAATGTGTACAATTAATACTAGATTGTGTATTAGATCGTCTTAGCAGTTGCTTTCGTTAGGCTTCGTAGTTTTCGTAGTTGGCTTTAAATGTGGCGCAATAAGCCGTCCTTGCAGTGATTTCATAGCATTTTGATTAAGCCCTCCGTCACTCAGACACCTCTAACCATATTTCGGACGGTATCGTGCTAATGTATACTCTGTACTCATAATTCCATATTAGCATCGTCATAGCAGTTGCTTTCTATAAGGTGCGGCATGGCTTTAAATGTAGCTCAAAAGCCCGTTCTTTCAGGGATTTCATAGTATTTTGATTAAGCCCTCCGCTACTCAGACACCTCTAACCATATTTCGGACAGTATCTTGCTAACGTATAAACTGTACCCACCATAACATATAAGGATCGTCATAGCAGTTGTTTTCGTTAAGGTACGGCATGGATTTAAATAAGGCGCAAAAGCCATCCTTGCAGCGATTTCATAGCATTTTGATTAAGCCCTCCGTGACTCAGACACCTCTAACCATATTTCGGACGGTATCGTGCTAACGTATACACTAAATGCAATATCTCCTATAAGCATCGTCATAGCAGTTGCTTTTGTTAAGGTACGACATGGCTTGCAAAGTGTTAAAAATGCCGTCCTAGCTGCAAGTTCATGGCATTTTGATTAAGCCCTCCGTACCTCAGACACCTCTAACCATATTTTGAACGGTATCGTGCGAATGTATACACTGTACTGAACATCCCATATTAGCATCGTCATAGCAGTCGCTTTCGTTAAGGTGCGGCATGGCTTTAAATGTAGCGCAAAAGCCGTCCTTGCAGCGATTTCATGGCATTTTGATTAAACTCTCCGTGACTCAGACACCTCTAACTATTATTCATACTGTGGTGTACTAACGTATACACTGAATCCAACATGGAATAATTTAATTAATTAATGAATGTGTCATATTTGACTGTAAACAATACAATATCAAGAGTAATTACATACATACATTCATTTTATTATGTATTTTTTGTTAAGTAAACCTTAGTATCAAAATCATTTATTAAATTTCATTTTATTACGATTTACGCAATTTTTAACAACGTTGATGAAATAATGTGGTTTTAAAAATGAATACTAAACAATTTTAACAATTGTAATATTTTGCAAAATTAAAATAAACTTGATTAGTTACGGTGTACACTGTTAATATTTTTCTAATTATTGTTGAAGTTTACCGGTATCTAGTTGGTTATCTGTAATTTGAATAGTCTACATTCAAAAGTAGGCTAATATAAATCTGGGTCAATCTCAAATCTGCCGCAAATCTGTACCAACTGAACATGAAACGAGGAAAAAATGGGTCGGCCATTATGCCGATGAAATGTTCCACTAAGTTCACGACGGTCCCAACTAAAAAACTTTCGTACACAGAATAACCAAACAAAGAACTAGAACTAATAACACCTCGCCCGTCACAGCAGACCTGCGTACTTAGCGAAATTAAAACAGATTTTTGGTATTTTTCTATCTTCCCATAAAAACCTCAAGGTTGAGATCGAAGTTTTGCCACCAAATGCGTTACATAGTAAATAGATATAAGAAATTTGTGTTTATCATAAATTTGTACAGAGTAAACAGTGATGCTATGATAATAACAGGCAACAAAGCTTTTCATTAAAACAGCTCATACAACCGGTCTTTTAAAAACATAATCATGAATAAATGCCAAAGCCATTAACAACTGTTAACAACTAGCCTAGTTTTCTACCTAAAAAATAAATGTTACATCAAATGACTGGATTTGAAAATCTTGCATAAACCTAAATACTATAAGTTAATCCTACGTAGTAAATGTACACACCAGATGTTATCGAGCTATATGGTATTTATTTATTTATTTATTCATCTCCACGGCATACACCATAAAAAATACTGTATAATTTACTACAAGACTAGAGAATCTGTTTATTAAATTAACATACAATTATTGACTTATTACATGCTATGCTTGGCAACAGAATCAAGAAAGCGTAATGGACATAAAAAACAGTACAACAAATCCAATGTAAAAATGAACAATGGGACATTATTTCTAAATTTGAGTTAATTGGATATTTTGACGAATAATGTTTACTATTGCACGTGTTGCTCGAACTCGAGCAATTTATTTTGATACAATATAAAATTTACATTTAGTTCTAAGTCAATGACATCCGACCAATCCCATCAGTGATCACAAAAAACTACAGGTGCATGTTAACAGATGTTTAAAATGCTCAAATCAATCTCAATGTTATTCTAAAGGGAAAATTTTAAATTTAATTATTGCGGATAGTGCCCTTATTTTAAGTCAGATTCTCATCAATTTTTAGCGGAAACAACTACAGACCAAGCCCAATCCAACGACACCAAAAACTTGAAAATCGGTTAAAAATTGTAGGAGGTGTTGTCAACACAAAAAAAAACCCCTTAGCGTATTGAATACGTATTGATTCTTTTGATTTTTTTCATAAACCCAATGGGAGTGAGTACGTATGTTTGCCGCCATTTGGGCTTTGTAAGCAAAAAAAATATTTATCGTTCCATTGCCTGTCCGGGACTTATTAGGTTTAGTATACACACCTTTACAAAACCTAATTACTGAAAATACTTTGTGAACCTTTAAATTCAAATCAAATCAAATAATTTCAAAGTATTACGAACAAAATAAACATCTATTCAAAATAAAAGATATTTGATATTAATTTTCTTGACATTACCTTTTATATATCGTCATACGGCATTTTACGTCAGAGTGCACTGACTTTGTCTTTGTAGCAGGTGTTGACAGATCTTAACTGAAAACTACATCACTGACATCTTCCATCTTTGTTTCGAGTTTTAAACTCGTTCAATTGTGGCATCATACACACAGCAGCATACCCACAATCATGAGTAAATAATTATGGCAACGAGAGAAGTGGCAACACTGTCCTCCGACATTTTAGTTCCCGTTTCCCTCCGTAGAGCGCTCTGCCGTAGGGCTGCCACAATAATATCCCGAGATTTCGGGAAATACACACGGTGAAAGAAAATCATAATCAGATAATTATGGCGACTTCCGCCAAATTTTTTGTACTTACTCCTTGGCAGTTCAGTAGTCGAAATACGCAAAAAAAAAATTGTGGCGACCGTGTGTATGCTGCCACAGTTCGAACCGACGCCACAGTCTGGGATTCTCATTCCCAAATGCTGCCACAAATATTGCTAGGCTAGCACACACACACACACACACACACACACACACACACACACACACACACACACACACACACACACACACACACACACACACACACACACAAACACACACACACACACACACACACACACACACACACACACACACACACACACACACACACACACACACACACACACACACACACACACACACACACACACATATATATATATATAAGTAGATAGTATCATGTTGGATCTGGCTCACTTTTGGAGACAATCAAAAATCAAACAAATTTCACAGTTTTTTAATACAATTATGCAATATTTTTGCCACTTTTTGGCCAATTTTCAGCTTTTGTCAAATTGTCATAAAAAATATGCAATTTTAATGAAATTTTTAACAAATATGCCTAAATTTTCTACAAAATAAAATTTTTTTAAAAACAAGTAAAATTATCACATTTTATAAGTATTTTTTCAATAAAATCAATAGTCGACTTTTCATAAGGTAATTTAAAATTTTAATAGTATTTTTTCAATAAAATTTGAATTTTTTTAAATTAAGTAAAATTAAGGTTTAGTATCAATAATATTGTAATAATTATTCAAATTTAACTAAAGCAGTTTCTTTATCATCAAAAGTCTTAATATCAGTGACAATTAAATGTAAATCTTTTTTATTTAATTCTTTAATCGATTTATCATCAATTACATTAGTAAATCTTTTTGGTAAATGTACTTTACATTTTTCTAATTCAACAATAATTGTATATCCATATTTATCTTTAATTCTTTCAAATTTTTCAATTTTATATTTTTTATTTAAATGTAAACTTTTTAATGGTTTATATTCTTTAAATCTTAATTCTCCAACATTATTAATTTCTTCTAGCAGATCCATTTATATAGGAAAAAAATATCACAAACTTGTTTGTGATAGATATGTTAAAAAGTCATTATCATAATTAGGTTTTATACAAAAATCCATATTTAAGTATTTAAAAATCATAGGTAATAATTTTTTGTATGATATATTACTTTTCTTAAAACATAAATATTTATTAAAAAATAGTGTAATTTTTTCTTTATCTTCATTATTCAATTCAAAATCAATATTGTATATTTTGTTTAAAAATTGATAGTAAAATATCCAATTTGTATAATTCCTTTGTTTTAAAAATAATTTTATATTCTTAGGTGTTATTTCAAAATGATTGGAAATACATAAAATATATAATTCATTAATTAATTGTTGTGTTTTATATGGTTGAAAATGGTTAAATTCTCTTAAAATATGTTTAAGATGTTTATTCTTATTACTTTTTCTCTTAATCTTTTTTTCATAAATAATTCTTTTACATATATTACATCCTACACAATTTCCAATAATAGTAAAATTAGTTTGATTATGACATCTATAACACATATCCATTTATTAAAAAAAAATTATACATAAATGAATGAACTAATTCATTGTCACAAATGTAAGAAAAAAACTAAAAATATTAATCCACAAATTGTTGAAATGAAAAATGGATTATATAGAATTGCTACTAAATGTTCAATTTGTAAAACAAATAAAAGTAAAATTAAAAAAAAAGAAGTTAAACCTATAATTAAAAAAAATTAACTAAAAATGAACAAATAATTGAAGCAAATGAAATTCATGCTGCAATTAGAAAGAAATTTTTAAAAAGAAAAATAATTACAAAGAAAAATAATTAGGTATTGATGATTTATGGGCAGCAGATTTAATTCAGGTTGAAATAATAAAACGTCTTCCAACACTACTCGATATATTTACACTTATACTGTAAATGTTAACAGACGGTAAATATATATAAAAGATCTTATAATGGCGATCGATTTCGACCAGTCACACCGGTCATCATCAGGCCCAATCAGAGACTGAGAGAATCCAGTCTCTGATTGGGCCTGATGATGACCGGTGTGACTGGTCGAAATCGATCGCCATTATAAGATCTTTTATATATATTTACCGTCTGTTAACATTTACAGTATAAGTGTAAATATATCGAGTAGTGTTGGAAGACGTTTTATTATTTCAACCTGAATATCATTACCAGCACGTATAATGCTAATCAAGAAGTTATTCAGATTTAATTATAATGAAAAATTATGAAAAAGAAAATGATGGTTATAAATATATGTTAAATGTGATAGATACTTTCTCAAAATATGTTTGGTCAAAACCATTAAAGAAAAAAGATGGAAAAACAGTTTCTAGAGCATTTGAAGAAATAATTAAGGATGTAATTAAAATTAATCATAAATTACCTAATCTTTTACATACAGATAAAGGATTAGAATTTATCAATAAAGAATTTAAAGAAATATTAAATAAATATGATATTAAATTGTATCATACAGAAAATGAAGAAAAATCAAGTATAATAGAAAGGTATAATAGAACACAAAATGAAAAAATGAAAATACAATTTGAAATTAATAAAAATTATAGATGGATAAATATTTTACCAAAAATTGTTAAAGAATATAATAACTCATATCATTCAACAATTAAAATGAAACCAATTGAAGTAAATAAAAATAATGAAAAGGATTTATTAGATACTGTTTTTAAATATAAACCACCAAAAATAATAACCAAATCAAAATTTAAAATAAATGATAGAGTTAGAATTGTAAATAAAAAATCAACATTTTCTAATAAATATAAAAATAATTGGTCTAGAGAAATATTTATAATTTCTAAAATTAATAATACAAATCCAGTTACTTATAGTATAAAAGATCAAAATAATGAAGATATTATTGGAAATTTTTATGAATATGAATTGAAAAAAAGCAATTTGTAAATTTTATTTTATATAAATGGAAAAGATATGTTTAAGGTGTAAATTATATAAAGATATATCTAAATTTTATAAAGACAAAAATACTAAAGATGGGTTATATTATTATTGTAAAGAATGTAAGGATGTGTATTATAAAAAAATTATATGATAGTATTAAAGTTATTGAATTAAATGAAAAACAATGTCATAAATGTAAAGAAATTAAAGATATTTCAAATTTTAATAATTATCATTATAGTAAAGATAGAAAAAATACAATTTGTATACAATGTATTAGAGAAATGTTTTTAAAACCCAAATTTTGTGAATGTGGAAGAAATATTAAATGGACTAATAATTATTTAAGACATTTAGAAACTAAAATTCATGACAAAAATATAACAAAACTAGAAAATTTAAAAATATGATAAAAATAATAATTTTACTTGTTTTAAAAAAGTTTAAATTTTATTGAAAAAATACTATAGAAAAATTAAATTAACTTGTGAAAAGTTGACTATTGATTTTATTGAAAAAATACTCTAGAAAACTTAAATTAACTTGTGAAAAGTTGACTATTGATTTTATTGAAAAAATACTCTAGAAAATTTAAATTAACTTGTGAAAAGTTGACTATTTATTGAAAAATTACAATTTAAACTATAAATTACCTAGGAAAAAGTGGAAAAACTTCTCAAATTTTTAAGAGTTTTATTTCTAAGTAAAAATTATTTCTAATAAATGGAACGAACAAATAAAAATATTAATTGTCCTTATTGTAATAAAAATATATTATATAAAAATTATGATAGACATTATAACTCAACTAAACATTTATTAAATAAACAAAAATATAATAATAAAATATTTGAATTAAAACATTGGTGTAAAAATAATAATATATATAATTATAAAAATAAAACTTTAGATGAATTAACAAATATTAAAGAAACATTTGATCTTACAAATTATTCATTATTTAATATAGAAAAATTAAATGAAATTGCAAAAAAATTATCTGTCAGAAATTATGAAAAATTATCTAGAGATGAACTAATTAAAAGATTAAACAAAATTAAAGAAAATCCAAATAATTTAGAATACAGATCATTTAAATATATTAAAAATTTAGCAATTAAAAATAGTATTAAAATTGTTAATAAAACTAGGAGAGAATTGATTGGATTATTAAATGATTATTTTAAAAAAAAACCAATTCCAAAAGAAAATATAATAAATATTCAAGAAGCTTCGTCATTAAAAGGATATTTTCAAGATTATATTTTAACAAATTCAAATGATAATTTAGATATTAATGATTATTTAGAAACTCAAAGAAATGAAATAAAAAAATTGATAGAAAAACAAAAATTCAAAAATATTAAAGGACAGATGGCTTTAGAATGTGAATATGAAAGAAAATTAATAAATGGTGAAATTCAAAATAGTAATATGTATTTTTGTATAAAAAGTTCAGATATTTTAAATATAGATGATTTTATTGATGATCAATTTAAGAAATTAATAGTTAGAGAACAACTAAATCAACCATCAAAAGGCTCTGGTTGGTCATTAAAAAGATGTGTTGAATTAAATCTAAAATTATCTAAAAATAATTCATTAAATGCTGGATCATATATAGAATTACCAAATGAAATTAAGAATAAAAAATGTTGTGTAAATTTTAAAAATAAAGATGAATATTGTTTTATTTATGCAATTAGATGTGCTATTGATAAACCAAACAAAAATGCTGAAAGAGTTAAACAATACCAAAAATATATAAATGATGATATTTTTAAAGGTTTTGATTATCCAATAACATTAAAAGATATTAAATTATTTGAAAAAAGATCATTTGATTCCAAATATAACTATCCATCAATGTCAATAAATATTTATAGAATTGATGAAGATGAAAAAATAGTGCCATTACAAATATCTGAACATTATAATACAAAACTAGAAATTGATTTATTATATTATAAAATTGGTAATAATTCTCATTATATATTGATTACAGATTTAAGTAAGTTAGTATCTAAGCAATTAACACAAAAAAATACAAATAAAAAATATATTTGTAGAAGATGTTTAACTCATTTCTACAAAAACAAAGACTTGAATAATCATTTAGAAATATGTAAATCATTAGAACCTTGTAGACCTATAATGCCATTTAAAGGTCAAACTGTAAGTTTTAAAAATTATTATAAAAAGTTTGAACATCCATATGTAATTTATATGGATTTTGAAAGTATATTAGAAAAGATTGATAATTGTAAAAATAATCCAAATTGTTCATATACAAATAAAGTTCAAAAACATAAACCATATGGATTTACAATCTATTTAGTAACTAGAGTAACTAATAAAATGTATAAACCTATTTGTTATAGAGCAAAAACTGAAGAGGAATTAATATATGTACCAAATAAATTATTTGAATATTTAGATGAAATTTCAAAATATATAGCTAAAAAATATAATTCAAAAAATAAAAAGCCTATGAATTTAACTAATGAAGAAGAAATTAATTATCAGAAAACAAATATTTGTCATATTTGTGAAAATAGTGGTTTTGATAATGATAAAAGAATAAAAGTAAGAGATCATTGTCATTTAACAGGAAAATTTAGAGGTGCTGCACATTTAAATTGTAATTTAAATCTAAAATTTCCTCAAAATATTCCTATATTCTGTCATAATAGTTCAAATTATGATACACATTTGTTTATAAAAAAATTAGCTAAAAAATATGGTAAAATTGATTTGTTAGCCAATACAGATGAAAAATATATAAACTATTCAGTAAATTCTGGTTATGGTTATGAATTTGAAGGTGAACTATATTTTAAACCTAGAAAATTTATAAAATTCTCATTTGTAGATACATTTAGATTTATGGCTACATCAATTGAAAAATTAGCTAAAAATCTTAAAGAATTTAAGCATATAAATAAATTTATAAAAGAAAATGATATAATTGAATATGATAATGAAACTTTAAAAATATTAACTTCTAAAGGTGTATTTCCATATGAATTTATTGACAATGTTGAAAAATTAAACTATAATAAAATATTAGAAAAAGATCAATTTTATAGTTGTTTAACTAATGAAAATATAAGTGATGATGATTATAAACATTATATAAAAGTTTGGAATAAATTAAAAGTAAAAACATTAGGTAATTATTCAGATTTATATAATATTCAAGATGTTCTTTTATTAGCTGATATATTTGAAAATTTTAGATCTGTTTGTTTGAAAAATTATCAATTAGATCCAGCACATTATCTAACATCACCATCATTAGCTTGGGATTCTATGTTAAAATTAACAAAAATTAAACTAGAATTAATAAGTGATTATGATATGTATTTAATGATTGAAAAAGGTATTAGAGGTGGTATTTCACAATGTATAAATAGATATTGTAAAGCAAACAATAAATATACAAAAAATTATGATAAAACAAAACCTGAAAATTATATGTTATATATAGATGCAAATAATCTATATGGATGGGCTTTAAGTCAAAAATTACCTTATAAAGATATAACATGGATGAATCCTAATACATATACATTAAATGAATGGGAAGAAACAATATTAGAATTAGATGAAAATGCTGAATATGGATACATATTAGATGTTGATTTAGAATATCCTATTGAATTACATGATGACCATTAAGATTTACCATTAGCACCTGAACATTATAATAATAAGCTTTGCACAACATTATTTGATAAAAAAAATTATGTTATTCATTCAAGAAACTTAAAATATTATCTACAAAAAGGATTAAAATTAAAGAAAATTAATAGAGTTATAGCATTTGATCAAGATGATTATATGAAAAAATATATTGAATTAAATACCAAATTAAGATCCAAATCAACATCAGATTTTGAAAAAGACTTTTTTAAATTGATGAATAATAGTGTTTTTGGAAAAACTATGGAAAATGTTAGAAATAGATGTGATATTAAATTAGGTGACGAAAAGTTTTCATTAAAACAAGCAAAAAAACCTAATTTTAAAACATTTAGTATATTTGATAAAGACTGTATTGCTTCACATATGATAAAAGAAAAGGTTAAGTTTGATAAACCAATCTATATAGGATTTTCAGTACTTGATTTATCAAAATTACATATGTATCAATTTTATTATGAAAAATTAAAGAAGTTTGATCCAAATATAAGGTTATTATATATGGATACAGACAGTTATTTTATAGAATTTAAAAAGGATCCATATAAAATTATTAAAGAAAATATTAATGAATTTGATACAAGTGATTATAAGAAAGAACATGAATGCTATAGTGAAAAGAATAAAAAAATAATTGGTAAATTTAAAGATGAGTTAAATGGTGAAATATTAGAAGAATATTGTGGTTTAAGATCAAAATTATATAGTTATGAATTTAATAATAAAAATCCTGTAAAATGTAAAGGAATCAAGAAAAGTGTTGTTGATAAAACATTACATATGGATGATTTTAAAAAATGTTTATTTGATAATCAAGAACAATATAGGGAAATGACTTGTATTAGAAGTTTTAAACATGAACTATATACAATTACAATAAATAAATTAGCTTTAAGTAATAGAGATGATAAAAGATTTATTTGTGAAAATAAAATTGATACATTACCTTGGGGGTACAAAAATAATTATAAATAAATGGAAATTTTAATTGTTCCAAAAGAATTAATAAATAATGATTTTGATATAAAATTATATTTATTTAAAACTAAAGTATCAAATAAATTTTTAATATATCTTTTTAAATATAAAAATTATTTTGTATATCATTATAAGTTTAATTTTATAATAGAACCATTTATAAATATAATAAAAAGTTATGTTAAAGAAAGTTTTAAAGAAAATGATCAAAATTATATTAATAATTTATAACCATATGATATTGAATTTATACTATAATTTTATGTATATTTTTAAATATTTTCTTTAATAAATTTAAATATATTCAATAATTTATTGAATATCTAACCTAAAAATATCTATAAATTTTACTTTATTATCATTATAAATAAGACCCGTCTTTAAGACGGGTCTCAAATTTGTATATAATTAATAATCTTTATGAATATTTTTTGAATGTTTAAAGGGTAATGTTTTGTTACCCTTAAGTTTTTATTGTATAAGGTTACCTCCTTTAAAAATTTTTAAAATAAATATTATAATTTATATGGGACCCATTTTGGGTCCTACCTAATTTTAATACGTTTTGTATTTTTTTATTATATGATAGGGGGACAAATTGTCCCCTATAAAAATATCTATAAATTTTAATTTATAATCATCTATCCTTATTGTTTATCTACCTTTTTTGATTTTAAAATTAATAAATATAAACCAGATTCATTAATAAATATTGTTTTAATATCTATTTTATTGACGCCCTGTTTTAGGGCATCTGAAAACATGTTTGTATATCAATTTTTAGGGTGTCATAATTTGTGACATCTATAATTTTTATGTAAATTAATTTCATTATGTAAGTGTAACTGTTGGTTACACTTGATATTTTTAAAGTTTTATATATTTTTCTTTTACATTATCAATTAAAACTTTTCTAGAATTTTTATATTTTAAAATATTACAAATATCTTTTACTTTAAACCAAGGATTATTTTGTTTACTAAATACAATTAATTTATTATTAAATATAAAATTATTGTAATTAAATCAATTGTTTTATTATTTATGTGGACAAATTTTATATTACAAATTTTGTTTTAATCTTAAATATACAATACTTTTAATATTTTCATTATTTATTAGATTTCCATCACTATCTTGAATAGATATTACAATATTTTGAATTTTATTTATATTTTTTAAAGGAATATAATCAATTTCATTTGGTTTTTCAC